>AP028451.1:1307108-1671482 GCA_036509395.1 Antheraea yamamai
AGAACTGGAGCCAGTTCCGGAGCACATGTCCTTAGCACAATTGCGGGAATTCCGTCGGGTCCATTTGACTTCCTGATGTCTAAGGAGAAGAGCTTTTTGCGTATATGTTTCTGCAAAAACTGCACATTGGGCATGCAGCTTTTGCAACGCGCTATGTTCGGTGGAGACTTCCCCTTGTCATCTAGAGTCGAGTTCGACGCAAAAAGGCAACCAAGAAGTTCGGCTTTGTCTTTTGCGTCGTAGGCCAACGAGATGCCTTCCTTCCGCAATGGTGGGAAAGATGGCAGACTGAAGTTCCCTAGGGCGGCTTTGGCGAGAGACCAGAATGCCCGAGTTCCAGAGGGAAGACGAACCAGTCTCTCACCAATTCTGCCAATGAAGGTGGACTTTGCTAAGGCAATCGCTCTTTTGAAAGACCTGCAGGCAACGTTATAGTCCTTTTTAATAAAAAGTTATATAATACTTTAAACATAGACAACACAGTTAATTGTTATAGATTACATATCAAAATCTAAATTAAGGACACCGGCAACTGTAATACAGTTTGCAAGTAGTACAGTTTGGCTAATACATATATTGTATTTTATCAGTTACACAATTTATGTCTTCTTAACTCCTATATCGATCTGGAATGAGTTTCATAGTATAGATACTTCTATTACAAATTAATGTTCCTGAAAACTAGTGGTTATTAGATCTTTACGCATACATTTGTACAAACCCACGTGTCTAATTTCTCGAAAATTCATGTGTTATTTCTATTTGGATTCTTATTAGGGTGCTTTTTTAATCGAGTTTTTGTTTTCTCGGTCGCGAAACAAATTTTTTTTGGAAATATGTAAAAAGAAATGCTTGAAGATTTGAAACCCTTGCATTATATTAACTCTTAAGATTTCTTTTTCACTGTAGGTTTAGCCATCAATAAAGTAACAAAAAAAAACATAAAATTTCCTCAAAATTTAACTTTAGTGACCTATACTACTTCACCGGTCCGAGTTACAGTTAAGTCCCAATAGGCACTATATATAGTAGAGCGCTCAATCCTGAGAAATTCTTGACTTCGTGCGATATGATAGTATTAAAGTACCTAATTGGGACCGAAAAATTGGTTTTCATAACGTAAGCCCATTTTCTAGTGCTTGTCTGCGTTCCTACTACATTTATTAATGTGTGTGATTGTTACACTCTACACTAAAAGGTAAACTACACATTTTTATAAATACAATTTTACTCACATCAGAGAAACCATAGCCAGGTAAGCTTGGAACAATAATTTCCAACGCAAAGTTTCTGTCTTTACTAACAGATGTTAAGATAGGAATCGCTTCATAGAACTCCCTGACAGAGCCCGGCCAACCGTGAAGCAGCAGTAATGGAACAACCTCCACTCCAGCAGGTACCTAATTTATAGGTTTAACATTAATATATTATGGTATTTCATTCAGGTGCTTTCCTATATTTTCTATATTACTCCGATATTTTTAACAAAAAAAATATTGCAATGTATGACTATGTGGTGACTCTTAAGTTGAAAATTGGTCGCTGTTTCTCTGATAATCTTCATAAATTTGGGCGTTGGTACCTTCAAGAACATTATTACTCAATTAACGTTAATGTATACATAACGTAATAAGAAACAGAACCCGTCATAAGTATAATTCTTTAACGGAATAATAATTTAGTTTGATCTCAATGATGGCTTTCATATAAGAGTTTTTATGCGTAGCTTACCAGACAATAGTATACAAATTTTAATCATTTTATTGGCATAATACAACCCAATAACAACAGAAAATTTAATAGACGTGTCCTAAGAGCATTCCAGTATAATAAGTTGTAATTTTACCATAGGAAAACTAATTTCGTTCGATTTCAAACGACTCGACAGTAACACAATACTGTAAAAAAAATCTGCAAACTCACCTCCGGTTTTACTCTTATGAAGTGGATATTCAAACCCTGAATATTGGTGGTGAATTGAGGAAACTGGTTGAGGAATTTCTCCCTTTCAGCGAATGGATATTCGTCAGACCAGTACTTCAACCAGTTATCCAATTCTTTAGTGTTGAAACCATACTCGAAGGCAATACCTTCCAGGGGTGGCGTGAGAGCTCGTCGTCTTTTGATACGGTCTTTGAGATCTTTAACGACCTGTAAACAATTTTAATGGGATTCAGTTGAAATAAGACCATATTTTTTCAAGTATCTTCTTTTATTTAAAAAGCAAACTCCCAAAGGGGGTATAAAAAGTAGTTGTAGAAAACAACTTCAATTACGTGCGTATCACCTTTTTTTTTTCGCAGTAAATTATGGTTGTCATAGCCACATTCCTATTTAAAATATTCCTTATTTACTTACTTAGTGTACTGTACTAATGTTCCGCCTTACGGCCGCCCCCACCCGGCACAGTGCAGGTCACTGTGCCGCACTACCGAATAATAAAAAATGTGGCCATGTATTTTTTATAAGTTATTTTTCTAATCTCGGAAATTTCACGCCGACTTTTTTTATTTGTAAGCTTACGTCTGGACTAAACGATACTTTATACGGCTTTATGCTGGTGTCTTGCTTCGCTTTCAGTTGTTCAGGTCCCCACCATGCGTTCAAAGCCCCCCATTTAATCCATTTCTGGTACGGGTGGAGTACTTTTGAATACAAATAAATATAGCGGAATGCTGATGATGAATAGCACTGGCACCAGAAAAATTAATAGGAAACGAGCCATCTGAAACAATATAAAACATTAATTTAATTTTACAAAGCTGAGTATCAACAGAGGAACAATATGTTTTGTGTGTGTTTAATGTTTTGATTGGAACACATAATCAATCAGCAAAATGCTTATACTGTATTAGGTAAGTAGTAAGGTTAATCAATAGTTTATACGCCCATTACCTTATATACGTTACCATTATAACTCTTTTTACACTGTTGAATCATTAAACCACGAAAAACATGGAAGAAGCATGGAATTGACTAGTACTTTAATTTTGACCTCGAATAACTTTCGAACCAGTCAAGTTAACAAAAACTCACAAGAAACCAATTTTGTTTAACGTTAAATTTGCTACAAGAATAATCATGTGTCGATATTATCCGTTTATTAGTTCATGACTTAAAGAAATCCAAAGTAATAACTGTTAATGACTATGCCCGGTACCGCTACGACACACCCGAGAGGCGAGAACTACAACGTCACCGGAACATTACTAGCGCCACCATTTTAGAGATACACAAATTCTATATATATTATAAATTAGAACAATTATATAGAATTGACGTATCACTTAAATAACAATAATTTGATACTTAGTATTATTTTTGTGTTATTTTGGGGAAATGTGAGTAAACAGTAATTGCTTTGACTTCCACAGTTCGGCATATAAAAGGCAAGACGACGTTGATCAACACGCACTTCTATGTGGAAGTTATTGTAAGGCGAATCTCTGCCCGGATAAATAGTCACAGTACCTACAGAGTGTTATTGGTTTCCCTGACGACCGGCTGACTATACGTATTTCGTAACATAACAGAACTTTTCCCATATTAGTTCCATTTAAAACTTTAGCTGTCTTGGAACTATTCCCATATTAGTTCCATTTAAAACTTTAGCTGTCGTGGTCACCCTGAACATACCCTAAATAAGGACCACCCTAAAATATATCGTTTATTGTTAACTATGTTTTATGTTTATGTATGATATCAGAAATGGAATATAATTTGTTATATCATTATTTTTACCATAAAGCAATCTCGACGAATTATTGAGTTGGTAGAGATAGAGAGACACATACTATTTCAGTACCAACAACACAAGTTATTGGTTCGAAGGTCAATCCAATTCACTCGACCATAACTCCTATTATGCTTTATGTGTGACTGGTTATTATTTCTGTTCATCCCATTTAACTGTATATGATTTTGTTCGTGTAGAGCCATTGTCGATACTTGGACCACACTGTCACGTAAAATCAACGAACATTCGGGTCTAATATTAAATACAATAAAAAAAAAACAAAAAAATTACTCGTAACTCGCGATGACTGTTACAAATAACACAGACCCTGAGAGTGTACGCGCGGTCGTGATATGACATATTTAAGTTTTGTATGTTAAGTGTAAAACTCATAATGACTCGATGAATTCGATATACTTATCTTACATAATTAATGTTAAATCTTATCACATAAAAATGGTCTTTGCTATGTTAGTAGGTAAAACATAATATTATATTTAAAAAAAACATATATCCACATTTCTATTACTATATTTCAAAAATAGCTCGACTTGCGACCCGTAATATACGTATATACATACCTTTGTATTAAATTACGTGTATACTTTACTTCTAAATGTATTACTTATAGTTAATTAGTAACTAGCTGTGCCCACGACTTCGTTCGTGTGGACCTTGACCAATAAAGTCATCTGAAAGTATTAAGTCTAATTACTATACTATTCTCTCGTACTTAAGAATCGTCGTCATTAAAATTACAATATTTTTGACAGACTGAACCGATTTTAATGAAACAAATACTAAATGTTGCTCCAAGATGTGCTTTATGATTTTCTTTAAAAGGTTTCATCGTCAACGCAGTATTTTAGCAGTGATGCGTGTCTTTTCATACAAACAGACCGAAGTCATTTCTAAAAATGATTGAAATGTATTTTATTACTTGGTGACGCCGCGGCGATGACGACGTCACCGTGGGGCGGTTGCGGTGCGGGGGTATCTATGTTCAATTTAAAGTGGACTGTATATGCGGGGGTGCTATATTTGATATTCAACTATTGCGATCAGTTACGACTAGGGAGACCAGGGTAGGAAGGAAACCATTACTTAACCTAAACCATTACTTATTCCTAAATATCTGCAACATTTTTTTTACAAAAATCTAAAAGCAGAGGCCGGTTAGATTTACTTTCCTATTATATGTATAGATTTGAACTATCATATGTAAAAAAATAACTCGGCCTGCGACTCGGAAACACGTTTGTACATGTGCCTATGGATTAAAATATAATTATACTTTATTTCTAAACTAGCGGATCGCTCCGGCTTCGCACGGGTATAAAATATATAGCCTATGTCATTCACTGAAAAAATGATTAAAATCGATCCAGTAGTTTTGATTTATTCATTACTGCCCGCGGCCCGCCTGCGTTTGTTGCAATGTAAGCGGAAAAAATATAACTATTTACAACATCACATTAGAAACCTCAAAAATAACAGTATTTCTCCACTATTTACTGGATGTTATTATAGATATGAACCTTCCTCTTCAATCACTCCATCTATTAAAAAAATCCGCATCAAATCCGTTGCGTAGTTTTAAAGATTTAAGCATGCATAGGGATATAGGGACAGAGAAAGCGACTTTGTTTTATACTATGTAGTGATTGATATATTACTTTTAGTTTAAAAGTAATGTAGTGAAGTAATTTTGGAATGGTTTACACTTCTCGTGTATAAAATTTTATTAAATTCTGTTGAGAAATGAATAATTATAAACGAAGTTGGTAGCGTGTTCGGACACCGTATCGATTGATGTAGGTTCGAATCCTAGCAATTGCGTCGGAGCTTTCTGTGTAGGGAAACACTGTGATGAAGGCATGGCATGGTGGTAGGGCTTTTGCTAAGTCCGCCTGGCTAGCTACCACACTCAAATTGAAAATCTGTCGCCGAGCACCTGTTGGTGTGTTCTGACAGCCACACCCGAGAGTCAGCCACCTCTAGATTAACCATCTTATACCATATCGGCATTTAATATCAGATATGATTGTGGGCAAACGCTAAAACCTATACCGTGTTATTACAAAAAAGTTAAATACTTATTAAAATACTTGTTTGAAAAAAGTTTCCTAATAAATGCACCGCGCTCGCCCGAGGCAAGTTCGCGTTATCCTTTTTCACAAGTCAAGTCTGACCTAACGTAACCAAAGCGAGACAAAAAGCAAGATGGCGAACATTCAGCAACCGCGGTGCATTTAATATGAGACCTTTTTAAAGCCAGGGTTCAATACGTTTTTAACTTTTTTGTAATAACACCGATACAGTATTTTAAAAAATCTTATTACATATTTTTTTATACCAAATTTAAAAGTATTCTTCACAATTTCTCTACCATATTCATTACGGGATAAAATGAGCTTTTCGTGTACTAAATTTTATAGAAATCAATTGAACCGTGTTTGAATGATATCTCGACGTACAAAAAGGCGGATAGCATCGTGCATTGTTCGGTTGTAGCATCGTGTTCATTATCACTGACAGTTATAATATTACTAGCGGGCTCGGCGGGCGTTATCCCGTCCTGATAATTCAAAAAAACTTGACGAATTATATACCCAAACCTCCGTCATGAATCACTTTATCTACTGATGAAAACTGCATGAAAAGCCGTTGAGTAGTTTGTTGAGTTTATCGCGAACAGGCAAACAGACAGACGTAGCAGAGTACTTTGTTTTATAACATGTAGTGATAAACTAACTACTATACTCCTATATAGACACAAACCTAGGTACAATGACAGCTAGTGAAATGTCCGAGGCGCGAGCCGGGGTTAATAACTTTAGATAAGGATAAGAGCTACGATCCCTTTTTCATTTATACTTTTTTACCTGGCTTAGGACAGGCAAAAGTACCATGGTACGAGGTACTAAACGATGTAATATTAACAAAATTAACATTATTTTGTTTTTTTTTTTTATGACATAGGAGGCAAACCAACAGGTAGGTCACCTGATGTTAAGTGATCACCACCGTTCATAGACACTAGCAACACCAGGGGATTCGCAAGTGCATTGCCAGCCTTTGCCAGCCTGCGTTTGATGTGAGAAGGGAGGGGTGGGAGAGGAGAGGAGAGGGGCGGGGAGGGGAGGTAGGCCTCCGGCGCACTCATTGACCGAACGATACGCAACAATGCAAGCACTATTAATTCACGTCGGTGTTTCTGTGGGTCGGGTGGTAGTACCCCGGGCGAGCCGACCCATTCATGCTGAAACCAGTGATAGCTTCAGCGTGGATCTACCAACCACGATTGTTTTTTAATTTTAAAAATCGACAGAAAAGGCTTATTTATCTTATCCTGATAATTTTGACGTATGGATCATACCTATTTACAACAATTTACTTACATTACGAAAGAGACGTATCAGAGAAAACTACGTGTGGCAGAGATGCGAATGTTAAGGTGTATGTGTGGTGTAACTAGAATGGATAAGATTAAGAATGAGTATATCAGGGGAAGGTTGAAAATACCACCAGTGACATTGAAGTTGAGGAGTAATAAGTTAGCATGGTTCGGGCATGTCATGATGAGAGATGACAACCATCTAACTAGGAAAGTTTTGAGTATAATGGTGGATGAATATAGGAGTAGAGGAAGACCGAAAAAGGTATGGATGGCCTGTGTGAAACATGATATATGTGTAAAATGTGTGAATACTGGGATGACATCTTATAGACGAGAGTGGAAAGGGAAAGCATGTTGTGTCGACCCTACTTAGGTGGGATAAGGGTAAAGAGATGGTAACGCTGACTGCCTCACGTAATGAATAGAATCATAGTTATTTACAAAAATGAGCCTTAGGTTGGTAGTCGTTGACCCTAAGTTCTTTCTCGCTTCACTGAGCCCGTCCGCCGGCTCATAGGGGGCTGGTGCGCGTGCACTGACACCGCCTTGCCTATCAGTCCGTATAAACAAAGGCGCGTATGGGGTTGAATATATAATATACATATAATAAGCTCACATCATCATCTTCTTACCTTTATCCCACCTAAGTAGGGTCGGCACAACATGTTTTCCTTTTCCACTCTCCTCTATCAGATGTCATTTCAGTATTCACACCTTTTTTTACACACATATCATTTTTCACACAGTCCATCCATACCTTTTTCGGTCTTTCTCTACTCCTATATCCATCCACCATTATACTCAAAACTTTTATAGTTACATGGTCTTCATCTCTGCTCATGACATACCCATACCACGCTAACCAATTACTCCTTAACTTCTCTGTCACTGATGCTATTAATAAACTCACATTCGCTTTTTATTATATTAATTAGTATGACGACATCTATTATGTCCATATTATAAAGATGAGACGATATCTGTTTGTAAATACTTCATATATGTAAATTAATACAGTTAACATTTAACAACTGCACAAAATATCTTTTACAAGTGAATAGTTTATGTAAAAATGCATACGGGAGTATAAATGTAATTAGTACTCACTTTATCTCGCCTGAATGTTTATCCAAATCTTGATGCGACTACCTCAGTACTTTTACTTGGCAAGTTATGTAAACACGTGTACGCTCGCTTATGTTCGTAACTCAACTGCAGACAGTGCAGACGCTATCGCAATATAATTACTAGTTATGTAACATTATTGACATGATATTGTCATTTTTGGGTCTATAGATTGTTTAGATATCGTCTTTTTTAGCGTTGAACTAATATTTCGTTACTATCATAATGTATGGATAAAGATGCGTTTATCACACCACCAAGAAATACCCAAGTTACAATGTAACTTATAACAGCTTATGACAGCACAAGAAGCCAATATAAAGAATTGGGGACTTGTCACCTCCATGGCATCGTGAGAACCACCTCTCATATTGAATCCTAATTTCGAGTTACTATTCGTTCAGACTTTGAGCAGTAGTCACGTGTCTTATAGGTTAGGTTTTTTTTAGTACTTCATAGCAGTTTGAGTACAACATGATATTAAATGGTGATGTAGTCTAAGATAGTAAACACGCTAAACCTAGAGTGGACTTGGCTCTGTGGTGCAGCTACGGGAACACACCAACAGGTGCTTGGAGAAAGATTTTTTACTTGAGCGTGGTTGCTAGCCAGGCGGACTTAGAAAAGGGTCTACCACCCTGCTAATAGGTTAAGTTTCATAGGACTATTTCTTACACCGCGGTCTTTAGACAGACTTTCTTCTTGTTACTTTTAGAACTTCTTAGTTTTAGATTTAATATAAGTTAAATGTAATCTTGTAATATTAATAAATCTTATATTAAACGTGTATTTTTTTTTATTTCTCGCCCACACGCCCCACATAATTCCTTTATAAGTTGTAAACGCAACAAACTTATAGACCACACTCCATTGACCTTAGTACGCTTATTCTGAAATTAAGTTTCTGGTCTCCTATTTAAAAGATCGCTGTCTGCAATTTAGCATAGATGGGACAACGTTTCAGAAGTTGGACATAGAAAATATATATACAAAAGCCGAATGTTTTACAGCACAAAAATGGAACGTATTTTTGAACATTCTTATTTGAAAATTTCTAGAATTCAGCCCAGTATCAGTACAAAATGCATTCCTCAAAATATATACCAGGTGACTCTTTAGACACTCGCAGTATATTAGGATATGACACTTCGTGGTCACATTTAACACATAAAATAATAATATTAAAACAAATGTTGATAAACAACAAAGAAAACCTACGTTTGTTTTAAGACTTTCAAAAATATAGTTACAAACTTGTAAATAAAATAATAAACCTATGTGTAATGACCGGTATCAAAAGCTAAAATGGGCGACCCGGAGTTAATAACTTTCGATAGTAAAACGGACAATAAACCCCTTTGCTTTGTTCCTGATGTTCCCACGTTCCCTTTCAAATGAAAGTAAAATTACTCGACGGTCATTGATATTGTGCTTTTACATAGACGCGTAGAGGATTGTGTATAATTTTTGTTTTTTTTCTAGATAATTAGGTCAAATATTAGGCATGTATTTTTAAATTGTTTTAGAACGAGAATCGAGTTCAGAATGTTCTCCAGAAATATTGCTACTGTCTAAACAGTCACCTGGTATACAACTATGATGCTACTCTACTACTGGTGCTAGAGTATGAAATTTGAAAAAAAAATCCAAATACTTTTAGAATTAGATATAAGACTCTGAATTTTGTTTTTGTGATAGTTTTATTTTTATGGCCGCTCAGGCAAGTTTTAATTACATACAATGTTAATTTCAGGCCATTGCTTCTAACTACAGTAGTAGCGTTCTGGCGATTAATGGAATTTAGAAACTTTTTTGAGTAAAGAATTCTATTTATCTAGTTACTCTTACGGTACAGGTACAGATTTTATTTAAAGATCCCTTGATAAAAAATAACAATAAAAAACAAATGACAAATGTGAAAACCCTTTATTACACCCTATTCAAAATCGCACATCTTACAAATCACAATTCAGTCTTAGTATTCCGTTTGTGCCACTCTCGAAAAGCCTTCACAGCTCTAAATACATCTTCGGCAAAGATTTCGGGTAGTTCCAGCGCGAGGAAATGGCCGCCGTCTTCGATGACTGTCGTGTTTAGAAGATTTGTGAATTTCGTTTTAAGAATTGATGGCGGTTGGTAAAACAGCTCATGTTTTGCTTGGAAAGCCCACGTCGGCACTGGGGTTTTATACCTGTAATAATGAAGACTTTGGTATTCGATGCAGCGAATATTTTTACAAATGGGTTTTAGCGTTTGACCGCAATCTCACTTGATGTTAAGTGACGATGTGCTCCGAGATGGTAAACCACTAAACCTAGAAAAACTCTTAAGTATAGCTGACGGAAGAAACCTACAGGTGCTTCAGGGGCTTTACAACTTGAGGGTTATAGTTGGCCAGGCGTGCTTAGAAAAGGCCTACCAGCATACAAGATATGGATAGATAATACAATGTTAAAAATCTATTTTAAATATTATTACTGAAAACAATAATGTATAAAATATTGTAACGAAACTAGAAATCTCTGAAAAGACGTAAAAACCTGCCACTTCATTTTCTATGAAAAATTAATAAAACTGATAAAATGTGATGAAGTAAATAAGTAGTTGAATAAGTAAGTAATTTTATGAAAAAATATTTAAGCAAATAAAGTGCCAGAATGTTGGTGAAGCAACAAATGTTTTAGCTAAATAGGTAAGTTTATTATCAAATGGAGATGCTTTGATCAATATTTTGCTGTCTGGAACATTTATAGAGACATTTTCCAGTTTTTAATCGAATAGTTATCAACACTTACGTATCCAATTGCAAATCTCTAGTCTTCTTACTCGTGTTCTCAGCGTAGAACCTCATGGATGTGGTAATTGAGTTGGTACTCCAATAAATCATAAGATTATCTATCAGTTTCTCCTTTGAGAATCTGAAACTCAAGCCTCCGTCTGCTTTAAATTTATGTTCCTTTCGTGTCCACGTAGCAAACTTCTCCAGAATGTATGAGAGGAGACCTGATGGGGAATCTGTTAGTGATACGCCTGGAAATAAAAACAAAATTAAAGCGATGATGGCTAAGTTCTTAGCGTGTTCGGATATTGCGACAATCGATGTTGCTTTGTGAGCGAGACTTGAGGTTTCGGTGAAGGAATCATCATGTTAAAACTATGATATAGTTGTGGGGTTTTTTCTAAATCTACCTAGCTAGCTCTCCACGTATATCTAGGTGTGTTCCGGCAGCTGCACTTGAGAGCCAGTTTCTGTAGATTTAGTGGGTTTACTAACTTACACCACATCAAATATCAGGTGAGGGAAAAAGACGTAGAAAGAAATGGACACCTTTAGTATGAGTATAATATGTAGTAAAATGTAGTATAAAGTCTCAGATAATGACGACTAATAAAAAAACATGGTGGCAGGGCTTTTTTATGTCCGTCTGGCTAGCTACCACCCCTAAATTGAGAACTTGTCACCAGGAATCTGTTGGTATGCTCCGGCAGCTGCACTTGAGAGCTAGTTCTCCTCTGCGTTCGTTGTGTTTACCATCTAATATCACGTCGTCATTTAACATCAGATGATATTGTTGTCAAACACTAAAACCTTCTTCTTCCTAACGTATGCCCAGCCTGGGGCCAGGGTCTGCTTTCCTACTTAACTTTCTCCACTTTACCCGGTCTTCGCTAAGCGAAAAAGTTAAAACTTACAAAGTATATAAAAAAAACTAACAAAGACCACAATGTCAATTAGCCGGTGCTAACCTTTTACAGTGTTACGAGTAGTTATTGCAATTGAATAGGGGAATTCCATCAAGTACCATCATGATTGTAACTATGCTTTATCCAATTTAAAAAGAAGAACATACCAATCGTATCAGGTTTAGTAGCTTGGAGGTGGAAGTAGCCAAACTCCTCCAAAAGATACGAGAAAAACGATGACAGCGGATACATTCTATCTGCAAGATGACTTTCCACTACCAGAGATGGTATGAACGCTCCCACCATAGTTTTCAACATTGCGCACGGATTCTGTTGTCATAAAAGAGAACAATAAAACCGACTTGATTGCATAGGTTTCCTGACATGATGTTGTTAATTTTGTTAGATAAAATCCAACAGTATAGCAAGCTGTAGTAATCAAATTTACCAGGTTTTCACATATGTTCTTCTAAGAAGCAGAACCGAATACTATAGAACAAAATTAATCATTAGTGTAATTTGTATCGATATGATAATGCGTTATAGGTTTTCAGTCGAGTATGTTCCTTCTTATTATTAATATTAAATTATTCATCGGATTGTTGACTGTCGCATTATCCACAATTGTAAATAAATCCTATATTAGGAATTTTGATATAGTTAATATCTTTTTAATTATTAATAGTTATTGTTTTGCTGTTCTGTTTTGCGTATGCTTACAAAGCGGCATATACCGAAGCCTATCTATACCGATGAATTTTTATACATTTTGCTCTGTAGAAGTATCAAAATATCAATATAGGTATAGAAAAAGTCCTTTGGTATGACAAATTTGCATAATTTAACATAAACTTTGTTGTTGATGTCATAAATTTACCTGAGTAACAGCTGCATTACTATGGAGACCTAAAATATCGTCAGGGAATAGAGTGGCCATTCCAGATGCAATAACTGCACCCCAATCACCACCTTGGATATAAAACTTCTTATGTCCAAGTCTTTGCATTAGGGTCCTGAAGATGTCTGCAACGTGAGGAATGGAGAGTCCCGGACGAACTGCCGCCTAGGAAACAAATGACATTTGATTTTATTTTGATCCCCATAAAGATCTTTTCCGATTGCTACCCTTGCTGTAACAATGGTAACATGGAAACAATACTCGATACATTAGTGAAGCTGAATAGAAAATATTATAAGGACAAGAATATATTAATAAGTGGACCGTTATGAAAAATAAATAATTTTGTGTGATTTGTTTATGATATTAGGTTAAAACGAAAAAATCTAAATTTACTTAACACAAATACAGAAAATGTAAACAATGTATACTAAATTGTATACAGGGTTATTGGTAATTCGACGTATGCCAGTAAGGAAGTGATAGGGGTGACTATTTGTGATAATGTTAACCCCCCATATGAGTTACGCAATAATGAACCATTTACCAATTACTTTAACAATTAAACCGTTTTTTTAGCTCTCCTACTATGCATAACAACTAGGAACTTATTTCAAAAAGAAACTGAAAAATAAAAGATCACAAAGGAAGCAGGTGGAAATTCATATTCGAACTAAACTTCAAGTCATTCTACCGTTTTCTCTTGTGCTTTGAGTTTTTCCGTGGATGACAGAAGCGAGATGTCGTAAACTAGAGATTTAATAATAACGGAATATTATAATAATAATAACGTAATTACCAATCCTGTATTTGATGGAGTACCATTAATAACTTACATCAGAAAATCCATATCCAGGTAAACTAGGTACAACAACTTCGAAAACGAAGTCATATCCTGGAGTTTGCTGAGTCAGGAGTGGTATCGCTTCATAAAACTCCCTGACTGAGCCAGGCCAGCCATGCATAAGTAGAAGTGGCACTACCTGAACACCTGAAGGTACCTGAGGAAGTGAAGTGACTTTTAATGAACGGTTTTATTCCTAATCTTTGTCAGATATTGCTAACTCCTGCTTAACGGAGAATACATACTATTCGCAGCCATCAAGTATTATATACAGATTTTTTTTAATTACTAGCTTCTACCCGCGACTTCGTCCGCGTGGAATAGTTATCGTTTACGCAGCACACGCAGCGGAAGCTATCAAAAGATATACAGACACGGAAGCCAAAAATAATCTATTTACAATTTTTGTCTGTCTGTTTGTCCCTGTGAACGCATATCACTCTGAAAGTACTGAACCAATTTTGACAAAACTTGACACAGTGATAGCTAATATTGTAAAGTTACATCTAGGATACTTTTTGTAGCAAAAATATTTTTAGTGTTTAGTGGGTTTTTATGTCTTCTCGTGTTCCTGATGTGTGAGTGTAGGGTGGAGAAAATAATACTCCAAAATATACACTAATAATCAGGATTTATTACTTTGGAAAAGTAGACATGGGTTAGCGACGGAGGCTCTACAATGAGTGACTCGAGTGGGGGCTGTGGCTAACTACATAGTACTTTTCAATACAAAAAAACGTTGGTAGCATTAACACTACATATTCATTATTTTTACAAAAAAGTCCGTAAAACATATATCTAAGTTCAGTATCTCAGACAAAAAGATGGTTTATATGTCAAAAGTAAAATAAATTTGACAAGGTTAAGTTTGGGTACAGATTTCACGTACACCTTACAAATTCTTATAAAACAAACAACTAAACAAAATGGCAATTTAATGTAGATAAAGTTTAGATTTTACAATATGTTAATTGATGAAGTTAGTCAGAAGATAATGCGAAATATAAATTATAAGTCGTCAAAATTATTGCGTTGTCACTGCCGCTGGCTTTACGCGAATAGTGAACGGGCGCGAAAGTGAGCGACACAGGAGCAACCCAAGGGGTCATGGGAAGACATTTATCGGCAATATATGTAGGTTAGTTTTTATCTTAATTGAACCCGGTAAGTGATGCTGCGAACGGGTTCTAGGCTTATTTTAAAAGATTTTTAACATACCAACTGGGTATATGTTTGAGTAAGTTCCTAGATAGTTTGGATTCACAATTGGAAGCGTTAGATGTCGCTGCAATCGAGGTTTAGGTGTTTTAAGATTTATTGCGTTTAAAAATGCGATTGAAACCGGTAATAACCAATTTGGTGCAGACGAAGTTGCACGGGTCGGGATTTGTTTTGTATAAATGTTAATTTTTAATAGATTAGCTGTTTTAGAGAACAATTGCATATTGAACGCAAAAGATGTAGTCGATTTGTATGTTTGAATAAATCTTAAAATGACTCGACCTAGTTTTATTAAATTTTCATTTCCCATTTCTTACGTTACAAAAGTTATTAATAACAGTTTTCAAAATAGTTAAAACTAGCGGATCCGGTGGACGTTATCCCACCCTGATGATAAAAGAAAACCTCGACAATATATACCTAAACCTTCCTCATGAATCAGTTTATCTACTGGTGAAAACCGCATGAAAATCCGTTCAGTAGTTTCTGAGTTTATCGCGAACCGACAGTCAGACGTGGCAGAGGACTGTTTTAAATATGTAGTGATAGTTAAAATGATAAATTTTGTCTTTATTCTCTTCCGATCTTGATGATATTTTGTTTACTGGAAGTATATCCGAATTTAATTAGCAATAAAATACTTTTAAAATTAACAGAATATAATTAAAAATTAAATTACGAGACAAAAAAATCACTGCATACCAAACGAGAATAGCGCCGCGTGCATAACTAGTTTTATGTATATTTCTTTGTGTTTATTCTAAAAACATAGTTCCTTAAATATCATGTTCTCGTACAAAAATAGTTATTACAAAATCTTTATCTATTGCAATATCTATATCATATAATAATCGGTCATTCACGATGTGTCAGCAGAAAACTAAATAATATTAATGATATTAGCTTTCTTAGTTATAATATCATTGAATATAGTTGACAAATATAGCTTTGGATTCGCTTGTCATTTAAGTACGTCACTGATTACCTGCTATATTAAATTAAAAAATATTAACAGAAGTCGAAAGCGAAAAAATTTGAAAATATAAAATACTAGTTTCTGCCCGCGACTTCGTCCGCGTGGAATAGTTACTTTGGGCTAACGCTAACTTTAACTCGCGACTTCGTTTACGAAGGCGGTGAAAATATTTTTAAATAATACATACGTTAGCCCCGATTTTGAAAAATTCTTAATTAATGCTCAGCTCGTATTGGTCTTAACGTGATGATATATAGTCTATAGGCTTATAAGCTTATAGGCTATAGCCTATCTCGATAAATGAGCTATCTGACACTGACTATTTACTGAACTAACATTTTTTCAAATCGGACCATTAGTTCCTGAGATTAGCGCGTTCAAGCAAACAAACTCTTCAGCTTTGTAATGTTAGTATAGATTGAAAGCGTTACCTATCGAATATAACTATCAATTTTTCATTTGATGGTCGATTTTTAGTGCAATGCTTCCAACGAAACGTTTCGGGCGCAAAGTGTATAGAAGTAGGTAGTTATTCAGAAAAAAAGGAAATAAATATGTTATTAAATAAGAAAGAGCGATAAAAACGATGGAATAAGTTACCTATCATAATAAACTGCAAGGTCACGGCCGTACGACGTCAAAGGCGCGCGTTATCAATTGACTTACGAATTTTAAATTCTAGTAGCTGTGCCCGCGGATTCGCCCGTGTTTACAATTATTTTTTGTAATGAATAACTGTATTCCATTTTCCTCTCAACTCTTCTCCTCAATTTTCATAACGACAGGTACAAAAGTCCATGCACAGTAAAACGAATAGTATAGCACTTTCTAGAACGACGCTCATGTAGGCCAATTTGGTTAGACGGTGTTAAAGTTTATCGGTGTCAAATAAATATACCATGTTATTTTAAATATACTAGCGGTCGAAATTCAACCATAAAGAGTGGTGACAAAGGTATTTTTTCGCGTATCAATCGTAGTTTAGCAGATACTGGCTAAACTAACAGAAAAAAAGATATTCAGTTGACAAATACAGGAGATAAAGTTACTGAACTATTTAATCTTTAGCTATTTAATAGGTAGTTTAAGTCTATGTTATTCACACGATACTAATTAAACAGCTTAATATGTTAAAATACATCAAAGCGTTTAGTGCAGGATTATCCAAGGTAAGGGTAGCGAGCGAATATTGAATAGACTTTACAAAATGAAATTATAGGAACGCCCCGATCTAATTTACTAACTAAAATGTCAACAGAAATTTGTGAAAAACACATTGATTTATCAGAAGTTATAATTGAAAAATGAATTTCGATCTCAAACAGTTACCGAAATGTTTTCTTCGTAAAAATCAGGAGGTTAGTCCCGAATTATGAAGATTTTGGGAACCACTGGCTAAGGGTATACGGAGTTAAAGTAAATAAATGCACATGTATGCGTCTTAATACTAGAAACAACAACAAATTGGCCATTCCATGTTTCAAGCTCCCTAAGACCAGTAACACTTTTTTAGGTAATAGTATTAGGTTTTGTAATAAATTCACAAAGCACATAATCGATTTGCCGGATAGTGAGTTTAAGCACCATGTCAAATGGGTTTTCATGTGTAGGGTTGATCAATATGTGAACTACGGTGACGTCTGAAAATGACATCCTTCTCTGATCCACCAAAAATGCATGTAACTATATATGTTTGTAAAAATATATATCATGGAAAGATAAACCAGAGCGAGTTTTTTACCAGTTTTTCTCGATGACTATATTGTTTTCCGAACCGGTGGTAGTTTTTACGTTCACAAGCGCCTTCTCAGGCCTTATGATTGAAGAAGAATAAAGCGAAAAGTGAATAAGTAGTCTCACCTGCGGCCTAACCCTGATGAAATGAATGTCCAAACCTTTGATACTGGTTTTGAATTGAGGGTACTTGTTCAAGAATTTCTCACGTTCCTGGAACGGGTACTCCTCAGCCCAGTACTTGAGCCAGCTGTCCATGTTTGCAGTGTTGAAGCCATATTCAAAAGCAACGCCCTCTAACGGAGGCGTAAAGGGACGATGATTCTTCAATCGAAGTTTTAAATCGTTGATCATCTGTAGTAAATTATTTATATGTATATTTTACTAGCTGACCCGGCCACGCGTTGCTGTGGCTCAGTTATTACACGTTGAATGCAAATTATAATAAACTATTTTCAAAATTAAAACGTGATCCATCTATGAGATATCTATAACAATCGGTCCTACAGTTTTTTATCAACAAACTAATTTAAAGCGCCATCTGTTCGATACTAATGAAATTTACAATTTATAACAATAATAAACAATGACAATCATATTATTTTGTAATTTAAAAATATTGAGGCCATTAATTTAAATATAAATTATCCTATCTCTCAAGTTGGATCAAATTATATATAAATGCCAACTTTCATGAAGATCGATTGAGTAGTTTCGGAGCTCATCGTGGACAAACATCACGATACTGGATTTTTATATATTTACGATATACATTATACGTTTTTTAGCTATTGAGCACAGTCTCACCTAATTGATGATGTGATCTACGATAGAAAACTCGCTAAACCTATAGCGGGACTGGCTCTCAATTACAGCTGCCGGAACACACTTACTGGTGCTTGGCGACAGATTTTAACTTGTATTAGCTAGCCTGATGGACTTCCAAACAGCACTACCACCAAGCTATGGCCACATCACGACGTTTTCCTTCACCGTAAGCTCCGACACAATTACAAAGATTCGAAACTATGTTCATCGACGCTGTGTCAAAGCACGCTACCAGCTAAGCCGTCGTCACATCAAAATGGTACTTTTTATTACAATCAATTTTAAAATGAAGATTTTTTTCTATCGTACTCGACACTTGATATGTTCAAATTGAGCTGAGTTATTGCGGTTCCGATCCGCGTATTGGTACAACTTTTGTGTAATGTCAGGTTGTTAAAAATCTTCTTTACGATACAGTAAGGTTCTTGGTTACCCATAATTCAAATCTCATTTGGATAGTAAACGACGAAATTAAACGAATTAAATTTGTGGACCTTAAATAAATAAATAATATGTAATTCAAAATAAAATAAATAAGAAAAATATTCAAATGTACTTTCAATAAATTCAGTTGATTAAACCAAATATTTTTATGCAAAGACAGATTGTAGTAACAATTGGCAACTATTTGTGATTTGCGGCGATCTGCGGTTTGAATGTTTTTGGAGATCTGCGGTTTGAATGTTTTTGGCGATCTGCGGTTTGAATGTCTGTGGCGATCTGCGGTTTGAACGTTTTTGGTGATCTGCGGTTTAAATGTTTTTGGCGATCTGCGGTTTGAATGTCTGTGGCGATCTGCGGTTTGAATGTCTTTGGCGATCTGCGGTTTAAATGTCTTTGGTGATCTTCAGTTTGAATGTCTTTGGCGAAAGTGCACTTTAGTATTGCATCGAAAGAAGGTGACGACGAAGGGATTCAGTGAAGGTGAACATCGTACGATCATAGCATTCGTTTTTTTTTTGTTTTTCTTTTTTGCAGACTCTTAGTCCGCACAATTTTTCTGTTTGTGTTTGATTTTTTTTTTAGTGCTGTCAAAATACTTAGGGGCTGTTCATAAAATACGTTCACGTTTATGAAGGGAGGCGGATGTCAATTACTGTGAGAAGGGATTCTAAGAAAACGAAGTTCGCAGATAATCAAATGATTTCGTCAAATTTTTTATTTTTAATTTTTTTTTTGCGATAGAATGATATTTTTTTGATAGTTGTGTATTATGTATAGATGCTTTTACATATATATTTTCGTTAGAATGGCTTAATTACTTGTTAGATTTACTCATGCTTTGTTTTTTTTTTTAATTTGTATAGTATTAATTGCCATATATCATGTAGAAATATATATCATTGGTAACGCAATATTCATAGATACTTCCTATCTAAGTCGTAGAAAATGATACGTAGCTTAACAAAGAACGAAAGCGATTAAAAACGTAAAATTCTGCGTTACGTACTTTATGGATGGCCACTTAACAGTCACTACCAACCAGGAGATAGGTGATAAATCGGTTACAGTGGATACAGACACAGTGTCCTCACTTTAACTTTTTCTCGTGTTCGTATAAAAGAAAGAAATAAAGTAATAAATAACCAAAAGAAAGACTTACTGCCTCGTCAAACTTCAACTTAAAAGGCCGTATACTCTGATCATTCTTAGTCTTCAGCTCATTAGGTCCCCACCATTCGTTCGGATTGAGGATTGGAGGTCTGGATTCACCACATGACAGCATATACCAGATCCCGACACCAATGGCCACGACGGCCAACACGGCTACTAATTTTGCCATACGAATCTAAAAAGAATGAAAAGATATTAATATTACAAATGGAAAATTTTCTCAGAATATGTTTGTTACTATTTCTCCCTAAAAGTAGTCAATGGATTTTGAAAAAAAAAATACATTAATATAAATTATACATTAGAACAACAACTCATCTTCATATAATAATCGTTCTGTCCGTGTGTATGCGACTGAAATCCTCTTAAACGGATCCTCTTAAACGGCTGGATAGATTTTGATGAATTTTTTGTGTGTGTTCAAGTGGATTCAGGAATGATTTAGATTCACACGCTAGGTGGCGCTGCAGTTGAATTTTTGTTTTTTTTTTGTTATTGTGGCAGGACAATGTCCGTCGGGCCCGCTAGTAGGATATAATTTATAAAAATATCACTCTTCTAGTGGTCGAGAAATATGACAGGTGGAATATCATTCTGATGTCCACAGGTTGTGGAACCCCCGTATTTACTAACGAATTTTTCGGAATTCGCGTATATTTACTAATTTAATTTAGTAACACTATCAGCTGACGATGAAGGAAAGCATGAAACCTGAAACTGAGAAATGTTCTCGTAGTATCCACTGTATGTCGGAAAATGGAGAACTGTGGATTCACAGGTCCTACAGTGGATCCCTTAGAGATTGATGTTGAAGATGATTACTTAAAAGCAAAAAATGACGAGCAACGAGTGACAATAATAAGTTTTAAATTTATTGGAAAAAAATCCTGTCATCCCAAAGTTATTTCTATGTGCGCTACATGTATGCTCACATGTCGACAGAAATAATGTGTAGTGACTTAGGGCCCCCATTGAAAATCAGCGCTGCAGTAACACCCAGTTGTGCTGCAGCACTTAGCTGAATGGGGGTGGGTGCCTTTGTTGGATATAATATAAGCTATGTATACGTTCATCTTGTTGTTATCCAACAATAAATACATTTCTTTCTTTCTTTCTTTCTTTCTAGTGTCACTATATATAAATCCTTATATATAAAAATGAATCGTTGAATGTGTTGCTAAGCGCAAAACTCGAGAACAGCTGAACCGATTTCGCTAATTCTTTTTTTGTTGTGTTTGTTATTGTCAGGAGATGGTTCTTATGCAAGAAAACCGCATATTTTAATATATATAAGGCGGAACGGAGTTCGCGGGCACTGCTACTATGCAATAAATATCTGTTTTAACATTTGACCACAGTCTCCTAAATTAAGTGACGATGTGTTCTAAGACAGTAAACACCTAGAAGCACCTAGAACGAGACCAACACTCGAATATTGAAAAATACACCGTACCTCGTTCACATAGAAACTACAATTCAACGACGATTATAAATGGTCTACAGTATAAATTAATTCAAACTTTATGCTTATAGCAACAGAGATGAAAGTTCACCAACATGTTTATGAATTTTAAACGTCGCTTCGTCACGTCTGACTGAACTGAGGCATTTCACGTGAAGCGGACAGCGAAAAAAAGATGGGGTTCTGAAATTTGTTCATATTTAGCCTAATTACACATCTAGTAGGTGTGAATGTGAATACATTATTTCTTTTTACTATCATGTTTATTTGTCAAGTTATGGGCTTCTAAAGAACAGTCATATTTGAAATCGGAACATTGAACAAATTTGCAATAAAATATTAAATGCAGCGACTTACATAGATCATGAATTGCTCTTTTTAACAGTAAAATAAAGCTTGTATAATCTTTTTTTTTTAATGAATAATACCGAAACTAATTTATTTTTATTTTTCACGAGTAAAGCCGAGAGCAAAAGCTAGCTAGAAATTAAAAAGAAATATATTAAAAATTAGTTTTTTTTTAAATCCACAGCGCATTTTGATTAATCAATTTATTTACGTATATCTTTTATTCCAATGTATATAACCTATTAATATTATCAATAACAGTTATACATAATCATCATTACATAGTATAAAATAAAGTCCCCTACCGCATCTGTCTGTCTGTCTGTTCGCGATAAACTCAAAAACTACTGAACGGATTTTCAAGCAGTTTTCACCAGTAGATAAAGTGATTCATGAGAAACGTTTTGGTATATAATTTGTCAAGGATTCTTTTATAATCAGGGCGGGACAACGTCTGCCGGGCCCACTAGTAAATTATAAAATTAGTATAGAAATACAATTATTTTAATAAGTTTATGCCAAGACGCGGTCACGGGTAATTCATATATAAAATGTAAGATACAAAGAAAATTGTTTATAAGAATACCAGTCGACATCGTTCTACTAAAAACCTTAAGAACCCATGAATATAAATATTGAATCAAAATATAATTAAATAAGTTTAACGAAATATTGTATTATACGTTTATCTGGGAAATAAAAAAAAATAGGTCAGAAAATTTATAAAAAAAAACAACTAGCGCCTCCTACCGGGTCCAATAACAGCTAAGATTAACCACGTGTCTTGTTACTTCAATACAAAACAAGTCATTACAATCTGTCAAACCGGTTAGGAGGGAGAAAATTATGAACACAAACCGGCATTTCAAAACATACTTACGTCTGCCTCACGAGAAACGAAGTGTGAAAATAGACTTTACTTATCTCATCTAAGACCCTGCTGTATCCTTTTCGGTTAATACAGACGAGCGAGATAGAACATCGTTCATTTGCTCCTACTTCCACGTACAAAAGCCGTTCGTCAATGTATACATGTTTTATCAACAACTATCCGTCTCTTTCCAACCAACACGAAGAAAGGAGATAGACGATCGATACTGGATTCTCAAACGAAATAAATATAATTGTACAATAAAATCGTTATTAAGATAAGATTACATAAATTCTTATTAAAAAATGATACATTATAGATAATACTCACATATTATGTTCCAGCTTGTATAGCAAGCGTCTACATTTACGCGCGTTCTGTTACACACTGAGGAACTAAATATATCTAAATGTATAGACTACAATCTGCAACGTATGTTACTTCCATGTAACGTCATCCACTGCAGCGCACGCTATGTGACGTCAGATTTACCGTACATTGGACCGTGTGATTAAATTACGGGTAGCTATAGAAGTACGTCAGAACTGAATTAGACTGGGACGTTTTCTAGCAAAACGATTAAAAAAACAGTGAGTGTATCAGTGTGTACAGGAAATAAAACTTCATTGGCTTATATGTATTTAAACATACCAGGTGACTGCTTAGACACTCGCAGTATACTATTATATGACGCTTCATGGTCACATTTAACATATGAAATAATAACATCAAAACAAATACTAATAAGCAACCAAGAAAACCTAGGTTAAATTTGGCGTAAGACTTTCATATGTATAGCTACAAACGTGTAGATAAAATAATAAACCTAAGTGCAATAACCGGCGCCAAAAGCTACAATGAGCGACCCGGAGTTAATAACTTTCGATAGTAGAACGGGCAATAAACCCTTTTGTTTTGTTCCTGATGTTCCCATGTTCCCTTTCAAATGAAACTGAAATCACTCATTCTCACTCATTCATTCTCAGTCATTGGCATGAACATATACATTTAACATAGACGCGTAGAGGATTGTGTATAATTTTTGTTTATTTTCTAGATAAGTAGATCAAATATTAAGCACCTATTTTTTAATTGATTTAAAACGAGAATCGAGTGCAGAGTGTCCTCCAGAAATATTGCTACTGCCTAAACAGCCACTTGGTATACGAGAATGCTCATAAATTGTATACTATACGCAGTCCCGTAGTATAAATACTTAACTATACGTTTTTTGTGTACTAGATTCAGACATACACTTATACATACTTACACATACACACAAATACATGTTTTCCCATAGTGTCGTAACAAGTATCATCCAGCGTGCTATTGAATTGTTGAAATAAATACTTATTTAGCCACGTTGAACGATTTAAAAAAATAAATATATGGTAGGGAAAAACTTATGGGTTCGCGTCACCGATGACCTCGATATGCTCGTGACGCACTTGCGTCAGACTAACTACGCGTATTATAACCGTATAGCGGTCTGTGTACATGTAATATTGACACTATGTCAAAGCTTGTGTAGCAGATATTTTCGATTAATGGTTAAATTATATAAAAATGTGTATACAATGATTGCTCCGAGTGCCAATAGATGTAAAAAACAAGACAGACTAATACTAATAATTTTAATTTATATACATATTGTGAAATTTAAATAGTTCAGACTATAATTTATTTCACAATTTAAAAAAGAACTTTTCATTATTTTGAATTTTCACTTCTGTCGGCTATCCTTATGGCTGCCACGACTTTTTTTTTGTTATATTATAAATACCGTATATACTTTCATATCCATTTATTGAATCTGTTATTTTGACATTAAAACAGACACTTTTTTTATTTTTATATAAATTTTATTCTATGAATTTTGGATTAGTTACCACAATGATAACAAATCCTCAATAAAAACTCCCTCTTAAGTAGCAAATTATGATTTCAAACAGCCTGTACGCGTGCATAGGGTGATATCGATATACAATTTATTAATAAGGGGCCGTACACGTGACTGGTATTTGTCGACGGATTTATTTTATCGTCTTTTGGTCGTGCGGAGAAACTAATGGAAGAATTAGTTCATGAGCTTTTTGGTATATACTTACAGCTTAAATGTATCAAGCAGAATAATGGTCTCACGTTCTGGAAACCGCAAGGCATTCGATAAATTTTGGAAACGCTACTCTCACAAATGTAATTTTACTTAAGAATAGCTGTGCTCCCGACTTCGCCTGCGTGAAACCTTATGTAAAAACAGCGATTAATAAAGTCACCTGAATGTATTAAGTCCATTTATTTATCTACTTTTCTCTCGTACTTATGTCGCGTCGTCATTAAAAGCGCAACAACTTTTGATAGATGAAGGCCATTTTAATGAAACAAAGACTAAATGTTACTCAAAGATATTCTTTATGATTTTCTTGGAGAGGTTTTGTCATGAACGTAGTAATTTAGCAGTGATGCGTGTTCAAACAAATAGACAGACAGACATTTCTAAAATTGATTTAAATGTATTTTGTTACTTATTCCTACACCTGCAACATTTATTTTTACCTAAACTACAGACACGTTAGGTTTACATTCTTATTATATTAGGTCTTTACCTATGAAATTGCCGTTTTGTATGAAAAAATTTAAACGAATTCTTTTCATGTATTTTTTATTTGTATTAATCGAAGTAATCACCCATTCAATCAATGCATCTTTGCCAACGCAGTGGCAGTTTATTGATGCCCTTCTTAAAGAAATCAGCTGGACGGGAGGCAACAAATTCTTCAAAGGCATTTTGTACTGCCTCTCGGGTATTTTTTTTTTTTCCCGCCAAGGAGTTATCCAAATTCTGGTAAAAGTAGTAGTCTGTAGACGCAAGGTCTGGTGAGTAGGGCGGATGACGGAGAACTTCCAACCCCAGTTCTTGCAACTTTGAGACCGTCTGCTGTGCAGTATGAGGTCGCGCGTTGTTATGCAGGAGCAGCAGAGACGAGCGATTGACCAATGCTGGTTGGAGATGTGTCAGCTTCTCCATCATTGTGTTCAGTTCTTCACAGTACACATCTGCAGTAATGCTCACCCCGTTTGGTAAGAAGCTGTGATGAATCACACCGTCGCTAGACCACCAAACAGTGACCATCACTTTTCTAGGGGTAAGTTTTCATTTAGGGCATTGTTTAGGTGCTGAACCAGGATCTAACCAACTTGCTGAGCGCTTGCAGTTATCAAACAGAATCCATTTTTCATCGCAGGTAACAATGCGGTTCAAAATTCCTTCATTTGTGTGTCTGTTGAGCAGTGCAAGACACGTCTCGACGCGTACTTCGCGCTGGCGATCATTGAGTTCGTGGGGAGCCCATTAGTCAAGCTTTTTTACCTTGCCAATTTGACGCAAATGGACCAATATTGTTTTCACGCTAACGTCGAAAGCTGCTGCTAATTCAGCCGTAGATTGTGTATCATCAGCTTCCACAATCGCTTTTAATTCGTCATTGTCGACCAAAGTCTTCGGACGACCGCGAGGTTCATTTTTTAGGTCGAAATTCCCAGAACGGAAGCGAGCAAACCAATAACAGGTGGTGCGTTGGTTTGTAGTGTTAGCTCCGTAAACGTCGTTGATGTTGCGTGCCGCTTGTACCGCGTTGCTGCTACGACGGTACTCATATTCCATAATTACGCTAATTTTTAACGTATCCATGATGACAAAAAAGATTGAAATGCGATGAAAATGTAACACTAATCAATAAACAAATGACTACTTTTGGAAAAAGAATTCCATGTTTTTCAAATAAAATTAATTTGAAATTAGAATTCTTAGCCAAACAAAAATTATTTTGATTTGAAATGGCCAGTACTGCAGAACGGCAATTTCATAGGTAAAGACCTATTATCTATAGATTAAGGAAGATATATATACCTAGTCGGTTGATTCCGTAAACTTCCAAGTTTAAAGTAATCTACAGAAGAGCTAAGTTAAATCCTCACAGTAATAAACGTTGTATAAAAAACAATTATTACGGTGCAGCCAATATTAAGCACTAAAAAATTAAGAGTTAAAATTTCTGTAATACTACCTGTGCCCATGACTCCGCTCGTGTGAACTATAAAATTATTGTTGAGTTATCTTTAGTAAAGCTTTTTAAAGACTACATGATTTATTTCAAACTTAGAAAGACTATATTTAGTAAAACACCGATATAATTTAAATACTAGAGACACAGGGATGGTAGAGCCACGCTGAAGCTATTACCGGTTTCAGCATGAATGGGTCGGCTGGCCCGGGGTACTATCACCCTCTCAAAGAACACCGACGTGAAGTAACAGTGCTTGCATTGTTGCGTCTCGTTCGGTCAGTGAGAGCGCCGGAGGACGAATACCCTCTCCTTCCCAAATTCCCACTCACATCCCCTCTCCTCCCCGAATTCCCCACTCCCAACCCCTCTCTTCGTCCCCTCTCCCAAACACAGGTTGGCAACGCATTAGCGACTCCCCTGGTGTTATTAGTGTTTATGGACGGCGGTGATCACTTTACATCAGGTGACCCGCCTGTTTGTTTGCCTCTGTGGGGTATTGTGTTCTAATTAAGACATTGTGAAATTGTAATTCAGTGACGCTCGCGCAGCGGCTCGGATCGGTCGCTCGCGCCAATAAACGCATGCACGCATATGGTTGTGTTTCCTTTCCACAACACATCTCCCCAAGACATCTAACACCTCCTATGATATAAAAAAAAACTTGATAACCCATGTTTCAGGCTCACTATGACCAGTAACAGTTTTTTTCGGATAAGCGTCAGATCTTATAAGGAAATCCTAACGTATATTACCGATTTACTGGATAGTAGGTTCAAGGACCAAGTCAAGCGGATTTTAATGTCTAAAGGCTATGGGAAATTAAAGTGAAAAAAATTATTGTAAATGGCTTGATATTTTGGCACTTTTCAAAATTGATCTTTCGATAATAAAATAAATATTGTGGTAATTCTTATTTAAAGGTATTTACTAATATTATAAAAACGATTGTCAATTTGTTTGTTACGGTTAAACTACTCAACTGATCATCATGAGACGTTGTCATGGATATAGTAGGCGCCTTGAATCAAAGTACTGTACACATAAGTAAAATTTCCGCTAGCGCGAGCGACACCGAGAGCAAAAGCTATATTTTTTTATTTTGTAAAAATAATAAATCTCACTCACACCAACAAATTAAATCCGCGGTTCATCTTAATTCCTTTACGTTTAATATTTTTAATCTCTCCGTGAAGGATTTTACGGACGTCGAGAAGTTTTTCAATGAACTCCGAGTTTGATGAGACCCATTATTTTTTTATTATTAATTAGAGCCTCCACGATGTTATCTGAGTTTTTAATCTTTATTATTATAAATTATCTTCGTGTAACTATATATAAGAAACTGATAAATTCTGGTTGAGTTTTGACCGATTATCATAAAAGTTTAAGCGTTTTTTTACGGTTTTTTTAAAGTGAATCTACCTATGGCACGGTGGGGAAAATTTTCATTATGCGTTACGCGTTAAACGTAAGCTAGGTATTTATTTGTATGTATGTGTACGTATGTATAAGTGTCTGTATATTTGTCTGTATTTGTATATATCTGTCTGTAGTATAGCAAAATGAGTAAATGTATAGTTAAGTATTTATACTACGGGACTTCGTATAGTATATAATTTATGAATATTCTCATAGATATAACCTAATACATATAAGCCAAAGAAGTTTCACTTTTTCCGCGTGTTCACACTGGTACACGTAATGGTTTTTTTATCGGTCAATCTATCGTCATTAAAAATGTATATATTATATTATAACTCTACTATTTATTACAATGAATAACTATAGCAAAAAATAACGCGTGCGGAAGCGCGAGCAAAAGCTAGTATATTGTAATATTAAATAAATTTCGTATAATTCATTCGAGGTCACGTGTCATCATTTGTCCAAAATATCGCATGTGAACACTTGACTTCAATCCCTAATTCGGGGGCTTAACACCCTCTCTGTGAACGCCCTTTATTGATTCAAGCATCCGCACCGACGTCTGGTACGGAGATAACGTTGAATCTAAAATAAAACACCAAATGAATTTAAACGCAATTGATTTCCTTTCACAAGGGTAGAAATAAGGGTTCCGTGTCGCTAGTCTGACGCATGCGCAATACGTTACGAGTATGTCGAGGTCATCGGTGACAGTCGGTAACGCGGAATTACAAGGTTAGCGACACGTAGATTGTACAGCCTATCATATTAATATTTGATTAATTAATAAATTGAATATTTCTCGGAACGTCAGTAAATGTGGAAATGAGACTAATGTTAGGAATTTTAATTTATAAATCATGAAATTAAAATAATTCAGATTATAATTGATTTAATAACTAAAAAAGAACACAGTTTTGTGACACAGAACACAGTATTTTGATTTTTAACTTCTGTCGGCAGAATTTAACATACCCTTCAGCCGCCCGGTGTTGAGATAGGGATCTAAGGGAAACTTTTTAACCATGTTAAAAAAAGAAATAAATAAATAAAAAAAAAAAAAGAAGTAAATTTTCAAAAAAAAGTATTAACCGACTTCAATATCAATCAAAAACCCATAAGGCACTAAAAAGCGGAAAATAAATAGTTTATCAAATTAACCAAATTAAATAAAACATATGAATATGTGTGCTACCTAGAGATGTATTGGAAGTCGGTGCCAACCGAAATTTCAAATTTGTTCCAGGTAGAAATGTATTACAGAGACGCGAGAGTGGACTTAAACTTTGTACCTATGATATGATTTTCGGTTCGCACCGACTTCCAATACATCTCTAGGTAGGTGCCTTATGGGTTTTTGATTGATATTGAAGTCGGTTAATACTTTTTTTTGAAAATTTACTTTATTTTTCCATTTTTGTACATAAATATATTTTACTAGCAGTGCCCGCGAACTCCGTTCCGCCTTAAGTATATTAAAATATGCGCATTTTTGCGGTATGGTATGCGATATGGTTTCAATTGGTTGTACAATAAGTAACTTTTGGTACGAACGCAACCTTATCAATAATCCGCGATAGTTTCTACCACCAACTCGGCTACCATCGCTTCACACATAATACACCTTAAGTAATGTAATTACAATGCTTGCGTCATGTTGCAACACAGCAACGAACATAAGCACAATAGGCTCCTAAGAATTGGAGAGTTTTTTTTATAATATTGGTGGCAAACGAACATACGGGTCACCTGATGGTAAGTGATCACGGCCGCCCATTGACACCTGCGACACGAGAGGAAACACAGATGCGTTGCCGGCCCTTAAGAAAGGAGTAGGCTCGTTTCATGAAAGTTTTCTTACTTTGTCACGGATCCCATGATCAGAACCTAACCAAATTCTCATCGAACTACCCTTGAAGTACATCCTTTCCAATAAAAAATGAATCATCGAAATTGGTTAGCGTGATATTGAGTTATTCGTCTATTTGTCGTTTACATAATTAATGCAAATTTAAAACTTATACGGTTTTGCACTGGATGCCGTTGTCGGAACTGGACCAAATTATAATGGGACCACACGGGAAGTACCAGCTTTCAAATAAAAAAAAAATTATCAAAATCGGTTCATCCAGTCCAAAGTTATGAGGTAACAAACATAAAAAAAAAAAAAAAACATACAGACGAATTGATAACCTCCTCCTTTTTTGAAGTCGGTTAAAAAGACCTCATAAGACCTCGACTTTTTTTTAATTTACAATAATTTTTATTACATCAATAGCGCCATCTTGTAATTATGTTTTTAAGCTGTATCCTCGTGATTAATACCAAAGTTATAAGAACAGTTAAAAAATCAGAGATTATATGTACATAAGTCTTTAACAAAACGTAATTTTGCATGTAAATAGTTATTACATTTTATAACAGATGGCACTGTTTTCAATTATTCTTAATCAACTGGCACTTTTAGTAAGCAATATTAGTTTTTTTTTTGGCAACCAATCTTTTAGATTATTACTGCCATTATCGAGTAGTTCATAGTATTACAAGTTCTTCTTCTATATTATTTTTGGCAATCAGTCTTCTAGTAGACTATACTGCCATTGTCAAGTGGGTATCGATATTACAAGTTTCTTGTTATAATTACAATGAACTAACAAGATGGTGGCCATCTTGTTAAAACATTCCATAGAGTTTTGGTAGCATCTCAGAATTCATGGTCCGTGGTATTATTTTCCATTCACTTCACTTATGGACAATAAACAAACTATATTACATAAAACACCACCAATTTTACACAATATAAAGTAAAGTAACACAAGATTATGAATAAAATATAAAATCCACTACATGACAGACTAAAATCCCGCCAAAAACTCTCAATATTAGTTTAAGAACGTATAAACTATGTAGGTCTTGGCGAAACCTTTTTATCATTTAGAATTTTATATTTTTCATTTTGTAAACTTATGTGACACATCTATATTAAAGTAGTCCTTATTATGCATATATCGAACTTTTTTCACCATTTTAAATCGTCAAAGTTTTAAATGTACAATACTTACTATTAATAATTTTATGCTGTCAATGACTTAGCAAGTTTTTAAACGAGTAGATTTTGACAACAACAACCTGAAAGTCATCGAGTTAATGATGAAAATGAATATGTGTTAATTTAAAGTGAATTGTAACGGAAATTACATGAAAAGTGATACCCGAAATGTGACAAAACAGTTGATATCATATCGGACACCACGTCGTTCGAAATATGTTTGAATATTTGTAAGTCGGATCGTTCGGTAAAAGAAAGAAATTGAGCCGTTACGGGACGCCTGGCAGATGTGAAACACACGTGTAACGTAGTAAACAACACTGTATACACTATAGGTATGCGAGCTCAGCGCGGCAAGAGAGATTGCGCGCAGTCGCTTGCGCTTGGCATCGCGTCGCCACGTCTCACACTCACGGCCTGTTTCGCCACACCAATAATCAGGCTTACCCTCGCCTATAGATGTTTCACAATCATAGCTATAATCATAGTTAAAAATCTGTCGCCAAGCACGCGTTAGTGTGTTCCGGCATTTGCATTTGAGAGCCAGTCCTCCTCTAATTTACCGTCTTAGACCAAATTAGCATACAGCATTAATTAAGATTGTGGTCAAACGCTAAAACCTATCAAATACAAAAAAAAATCTTTGTCAGTAAAGTCGGTTTACGGACGATAATTTAACGTGATAACGACTCGAAGGCATCGGCCTATGGATTGGAAGAGAGATAGATGCGTCACAAGTTGAACGCTTAGGCCGATTGCACCCCTCTATCGCTTGTTCCGCGCTCTCGCTTGCACGCTCGGTTCAGGCGGAACGTGACAATGCCATGCTTTATCGTGCGTGCAGCCGGCGTTCGTTGATTTATAAGTCGTTATCATATAAAAAAATAATCTCAAAGGATAAACACTCTATAAAAGAAAATAATTGTCACTACCCATTTCATAACAGCGTTATTAATCTATAACACTGGAGATTCCTTGCCGAGTTAAAAAAAATTACAGGAAATTAAAGATAAAAATAGTAGAAATGATTTTAATGTTTCACTTTTTATTGTGTTAGCTTCACCTGTTTTTCAGCAACTATTAATGTAATAGTATCATTCAACACCATTTCTATCGATTTAAAGACATCTGATTATTTTGAAAATTAGCACACATCTTCTATACATATAATAAAAATGAAGTGTCTGTATGTAATATCAAAATTTTTTTTTTTTACTGATTGGGTATGAAAGTATACACGCTTCAGATAACAAAAATGCAATTTTTACAATTTTTGTCGGTCTGTCTGCCTATATGTCTGTTTGTTCCAGGTAATCCTCGAAACGGCTGGACCGATTTTGACAGGAATTTTACTGTGAGGTAATTAAAATTACAGCGGGCTACTTAGGCTACTCTAATTTAGACTATCTGTTAACCGCGGCTTTGTCTGCAGTGCTATCTCCAAAACGGTTAAACCGATTTCCACGGGGCTTTCACTGGTAGATAGCTGATTTTATTAAAAGTAATTTCGGCATTTTTAATTTATACTAACTGTTAACCGTGGTCTCGCCCGCAGTGCTATCTCCAAAACGGTTGGACTGATGGTCACGAAACTTTCACTGACAGATAGCTGACTTTATAAAAAGTAATTCAAGCCATTTTAATTTATATTAGCTGTTAACCGTCGCTTTGCCCGCAGTACTATCTCCAAAGCGGTTTGACCGATCTTCACGAGATTTTCACTGTCAGATAACTGACCTTATAAAAAGTAATCTAGACTAGCTGTTATCCATGGCTGCACCCACAATACTATCTCCAAAACGATTGGACCGATTTTCACGGGACTTTCACTGGCGGATAGCTGACCCTATAAGAAGTAATTTAGGTTATTCTATTTTAGATTAGCTGTTACCTGCGACTTCGTCCATGTGAAATTTAGCAAACATAGCTTATTCACTGTAAACATGTGCGTAAGACGTTCGTTATACTGGACTCCAAGAATAAACATAATTGAAATACATATATATGTATTTATGTATTCTGAATTATATTGTCTTTTTGGTCATTTTAGCGATCATTTTATTTTATTTACCGCGCTTTCGTCTACATAACTCAGTAACCATAGAAAAATATAAGAATATTGTATCGAGTTCAATGAGCACTATTTAAATTGTCAAATATTATAAACTGCTTAGATAGATGTAACGTTTTATATCTTGATTTATATTTATGCAAGATTTCAAGACGTCAGCTCATTCATTGTTTACAATTCAAGAGTATGAACTAGTAGACTCTTTAATATAATAAAAAAAAAACACGTGCGGAGCTGCGGGTACAGCTAGTATTAAATACTAATAAAAATATAATAATTTCATAATTTTATTCCAAATCCTATCCAGGGCAATAATCAGGTTAAAACTACAGGCTAAACACACATAAGCGCCATCTATAGAATGATAGTAAACGTTATCCATCTATAACGAAAATAAAAATGATACATTCGCATGATCATAGATGTCGGTATTTGTTTCAGTTAAGAAATATCACAATACAGTGGTTCTGGTTCACACATTTTTTAATGGATTTTTTTTAAGTGAAAGCTTCTGTAGGCACGTTGTGTGGTAGTTTTGGCCGGAGATAAATTTATAATTTCGTGTCATGACATGCTACGTAATCATGATCGGCCATATTGCGCTTGCGCGGCTTGCGTCAGACTAGCAACGCGTAGTATAGCGATTGTGCACATGTAATATTGATATTTCGCAGCTCATCATACATTTGATTGATTAATAGACTTTATAAAAAAATTATAAATATTGCTCCGAGTGCCAATAGATATGAAAACCACACTAATGTTAATAATTTCAATAACCAATATCTGAAATTTAAATATTGTCATTCACACTATAATTGATATGAAAATTCAGAAGAGAACATATTTATTTCGTTGTTTTGACTTTTCACTTATGTCGGCAGTCCTTATGACTGCATCGACTTATTTTTATTTAATTAATTTATTTATTTACACTTTATGCGTTAAATACGCAATGGCGGACTTAATGCCTAAGGCATTCTCTACCAGTCAACCATCATTTAATCACTTTATCTTAAATTATACTTGAAAAATAATTTAACTTTATTAATTACTGGACATTCTTTCGTTATAAAACAAAATCTTCGAAAAATGGTTTCTGTTGTTTAGTTCGTTTTGAAATTAAAGTGTATTTTGTTAGTTTCCATATATTATAGTTACTTTATGGTATCCTTAATTAAATATTACAGTGGACGTTACTTTGCATTTTTGCCTGGAATTCATTGGCCGTCGCCATATCCCACTACCACAAAGAACGTTTGATTTTATTTGCACGACATTTACCGACAAAAGTCAAGTCTGAGCCTAGTAATATAAAGAACGACATAATAATAACTGACAGAACAAACAAAAAAAGTCAAGGCAGACATAAGGACTGCTGATAGAAGTGAAAACTCAATACAATGAAATAACTGCTATCTCTTTTGAATTTTTAAATTAATTATAGTGTGAATGTTGATATTTAAATGTAATAATACCTACTGCAATCGATTACAATTGTAATTGACTCCTCCGAAGCAGTGGAAGCTACTAGTTTTAGATTTAACTTCTTCAGAGATGATATTATAAAAAGCTGTAGATACGTCACAAGCGCTTCAACAGCGCCTTGTTAAAACTTGGCAAACTAGCTTATTCTTGACGATTGTCCCGTCAATCCGCCCGTATTTAAGCAACATATGACTATTTCTTTTTCACCGCCGATATTGAGAATATGCCATCTTCCACATTTTATCTAAGACAGTGTGGCGTTACAATATTACTTTACGTATGTGTGCGTTATCGTGCCATTTGTTTTGTCAAAATATCATCTAGGTAACGTGTCTACAGCTTTTTTCTTTACATTGTTCTACAGCATTGTTCTTCAGTGTTTTGTTACAGTGAGACGTGGTAGCGCTAAATCAATTCCAGGACGTGTAAAATAAAGTCCACTCAAATACATAATTTATTTATCTTAACTTTATCAATCCGTTAATTGTTTGTTGAAACATCACTACATATTATGAAACAATGTCCTCTGCCACGTCTGTCTGTCTGTATGTTCGCAATAAATTCAAAAATGATTTACGATGAAATTTTCACCAGTAGATAAAGTTTGGGTGTATAATTTGTCTAGGTTTTTTTTTTATTATCTGGGCGGGACAACGTCCGTTGGGCCCGCTAGTATAGTATAAGAAAATACCTAAGAAATTATAGAAACTCTTTTATTTTTAAATTTTTATATCGACATGTTATTTTCGGCGCGGAAATCCATAATTTTTTGTACACCCTTATGGCATTGTTCTGAGAATATATCTGGTAGTTCCATTGCTAAGAAATGTCCTCCGTATTCCAAGGGCTCAACATGCACCAGGTTTGTGTATTTAGTATTTAGTGCTGTTGGAGGCATGTAGAATATCTCTTGAATTGCTTGAGTTACAACTGTAGGTACCGGTGTGGGGCATCTAAAAAAATATGAATACGCTAAGACCTCTATCCAGTGCTTAGCAAGAGATTTGTATTTTTTTAAGTCTAAAATAAAATAATCTAAATTACTTTTTATAAGGTCTGTTATTTGACAGTGAAATTCCCGTCAAATTCGGTTCAGCCGTTTCGGATATTACCAGGAACAAACAAACAGACATACAGACCAAAAATTTTAAAAGTTCATTTTTGTTATCAGTAGCTTGTATACTTATGTATATAGGATCCTAAATAAATAGATATTTTCAAAATACACACAGACACGTCATCTTTAATATATGTATAAATATACTACGATAGTGGGAAATAAATTGACATAGCATCCCACAGAGGCTAGTAATACCTAAAGTAATAGGCTTTATAAACCTATTCTCTTACCACTTCAAGAAACCCATATCATAGTCCTATGCATTGATATGATTGATTGATATATGTCAATGGTCCTATGGGAAAATATCAATCGAAGCGTTATGAGCGTTTGCATTTCGATTCTACAATGTAATAATGAATTTGTAGTTTTTGGCGGGATCTTAGCCACTCTTGCACTGGATTTTATATTCTATTCATAACTAGCTGTACCCGTAACTTCGTCCGCGTGGAACCTGATGTACAAAACAGTGACTAATAAAGTCATCTGCCTGTATTAAGTCTAATTACTATCTACTTTCCTCTCGTACTTAAGTCGCGTCGTCATTAAAGTTATATAATTATACAATATTTTATATTACTCGAAGATACGCTTTATGATTTTCTTGAAATGGTTTTATCGTGAACGCAGTACTTTAGCACTGATGCGTGTTCAAACAAACAGACCGACAGACATTTCTAATAATAATTGAAATGTATTTTATTATCGGAAATATTACCACGGAGCAATAAGTCTGAGATGCCACAAAACTCCCCGGAAAGTTCTAACAAGAGTGCTACCACCATCTTGTTAGTTCATCGAAATGATCACGGGATACTTATAATATCATAACCTACTCGACAACGGCAGTAATAATGTACTAGAACAGGGCTTCTTAAACTATGGGTCGCGACCCCAAACGGGGTCGCGTAGCAAAATTCTGCGGTCGCGAGAGATTTAGATTTTTGTATGTTTCAAAACGAATTCTAAAATTATATATTTTCATATGTATATTGTTACCTAATAAATAAATCATCAAAAAATATTAATTTATTTTTCTTTTATATTTGTATGGGGTCGTCAAGAAACTCGTAATCATAAATTGGGTCGTGAATGACAAAAGTTTAAGAAGCCCTGTACTAGAAGATTAGTTTCCAAAGGAAAAAAAAATCCTGCAATGGGTGACGTAATGAATGTCTACATATTTATTATTACAAAAGTGTTGGACAACGAGCCCAATGGACGTAGGTTTCGAATCCAACTCAGTCGGAGCTTTCGGTGAAGGAAAAATATAGTGATGAAACCATAGTAGGGTGGCAGGGCTTTTTAAAGTCCGCCTGGCTAGCTACCACCCTCAAGTTGATAATGTGTCTCCAAGCATCTGTTGGTGTGTTGCGGCACACGCATTTGAGAGTCAGTCCCCCCTAGGCTTAACGTGTTTACCATGTTAGACCACATTGTCATTTAACATCAGATGGGATTGTGGATGAGGAAAACTTTAGCTTATCTCAAGCACTATTAAAATATTAACGGTTGCTTGCAATTTCGTTCTTGTTAATGGTGTTTTTTTATGTCATGGGATGCGAACGAACACTTGGGTTACCTGATGTTAAGTAATCACCACCGTCCATAAACATTTACAACCCCAGAGAAGTCGCAAGTGCGTTGCCAGCCTACGTTTGGGGGAGGGGAGGGAAGGGGAGAGGGGGAGGGGGGAAGGAGATGGGCCTCCGGCGCTCTCACTGACCGAACGAAATGCAACAATGCGTGCACTGTTACTTCATTTCAGTTTTCTGTGAGAGGATGGTAGTATCACGAGTGCGCCGACCTATTCATGCTAAAATCAGTAATAGCTTCGGCGTGGCTCTACCACCTACAAACTACCTCCTACCACCTATTGCGAATCTTAATTTAACTGGGCTTCGATAGTTTGATTATTGATGTCTAGATAAAATATATTTTTCTACACCAGCCGTATGCTATAATTTTAAAACATAGCAACAACGATAATCTGTAATTATTGTTTCCTACCTGTGAAATGATTTTTAGAACTGAGTCAGTAGTCAGAGAGATCGAAAGCGACACACATCCTCGCAATTCTCACAAGACACATCCTCTGCAACAGACCGCATTGTGTATAGATACGATGCGGTCTGTTGCAGAGGATGTGTATTGAATAAAGGCAATATAAGGTAAGGCAATAGTCGTGGTGTTCAAGTACTTTGACCGGTGAAATATCAATCTGTTGTCTGTAGGTTCGAACTCCGGCATGTACCAACCATTTTTTCGAAATTTGCGTACATTTACTAATTTAAATTGGTAACAGTATCGGCTGACGGTGAAGGAAACCATCGTGATGAACCCTGAACCTGAGAAATGTTCTTGTAGTACCACCGTATGTGGGAGCAATATAGAACTGTGGGTTTCTCGGAGTTTGAAATCGCCAATACGTCGTGGGCTGGCGTAATGATTATGCCCATACCTTCGTTCGGGAAGAGGCCTATGACTCTGCAGTGGGTTTCTTACGGGCTGATGATGATGAATGGGTTATATATTGTATCCATATATTTGAGAATTTCTTGATTTATTTGAGAAAAAAGTTCTTCGAATTCGGAAAAAGTTTTTCAATCAGTTGAGTAGTTTAGACGTAAAAATTTAACAAACAGACTCATTGTCGCATTTATAATATTAATAAGTGTAGCTTAATTACGAGAGTTTAATAGAGGCATTTTCAAAATCAAAATATCCGATTATGAAGTCGGAACTACTTACTCGAAAATAGCATCACGCAAATATCTCTTGTTAGCAGTCTCAGCGTAGATCCTTATCGAAGTGGTAATGCAATTGCTTGTCCAATAAAACATCACATTGTCAATTAATTCGTCGTTTGTGAAGAGATTCAGACCACCATCGCGCTCGTAAACGAAACTCATGTTACTCGCGCTTGAAAATAGCTGAGATATCCAACAAAACAAGGCAGATGGCGAATCCGATAGACCCACACCTTAAAAACCAAAAAAAGTAAGGCCCTAATGAGGTGCTCATGAACGTCAAAACTATCACCGGTTCGAACAAATATCCCAGCCATCAAGAAGAACTGGAAAGAAACTCGATCTGGTCTATCTTTTTAATGTATATATTTAAAATTAGCTATGGCCGCGATTTCCTCCGCGTGGATCTTGATGTACAAAACAGTGACTTATAAAGTCATCTGCATGTATTAAGATTACAATAACTTTTGATAGATCGAACCGATTTCAATGAAACAAAGACTAACTAATATTCGGGGATATGTTTTATGATTTTCTTGAAAGGATTTTATCATGAATGTAGTACTTTAGTAGTGATGTGTGCTCAAACACATAGATAGACAGACAAACAAACAAAATGACTGAAATGTACTTTACTACTTAGTCCTAGTCCTCTGCAACAATTTTTTTACAAAAATCCAAAAATGTAGAGACACGTTACATTTACATTCTTATTAAATGTATAAATTAGGGTAGTATATATCATAAGTATCTCGCAACGCCTGTAAATTAAATTTATTTCCCGTTGAATGCATATACATACCAAGAGTATCTGGTTTTGTAGCCTGGACATGGAAATAGCCAGATTCACGTACCAGATTGTACAGAGTATTAGACAGCGGATATAATCTGTCGACGCGATTTGAATCCATGATAGCTGGTGGGAATATAGATCCTAAGGTAATGAGCCTGTATGCCTCTTGTGTTACTGCTAACCCCATGTTAGTGTGAACTCCTATGAGCATCTGAAAATTAAATCTGGAATTTACTTGAGAACACTGAAATGTGAAAACCAATGATATCTTAGTGCAGCGATGATGACGATGAGCGTTTTTGGGTACTGCGTCGATTGAAATCTAGCCGTCTCTAGGTTTAGCGAGCTTACAATCTTAGAGCACATCGTCATTTAACATTTTTTGAGATTGTGGTCAAACGCTAAAACCCATAAAATATAAAAAAGACTAGAACCTTTGCAAAATTCAGCTGTGAAAGTACCGCCACAGTATCAGTTTCTTTTGCAGGGAAGCAGTACTCAGACGGTTTTAAGAGTGCTCCTAATTCTTAAACCAGTATCTATAATTTACCCATATAAGCATGTAGTCGACCTGCTGCTGAGTAATTATTATTGTCAATACCTATGTAGAATTAATATAAGAAAGAGCTAAGTCGTAACTGACGCCAGTCCCCAAAACCTTGCTACTCTCGAAAACTGAGTTAAAACGATTCATGTATTTCACGTAACATTTCAGCAACATAACATTGCTCCTGCAGTAGAACTTTTCATAGGCTCTACCACTTATATAAAAGCAATTAAGTAGGATTTCAAAGTTATTCTAAAATTGTAGCCAATAGGAAAAAAGGAGGACGTTAAATTAAATAATTACTTCTGGACAAATTGCCACTAGATAAGAAATGATAACTGCTCCCCAATCTCCACCTTGAATAACGACTTTCTTGTGTCCAAGTCTATTCACCAACTTTTTCATAAGAATAGCAATCTCTGCAGCACCCATTCCAGGACGTACAGCTGGCTGTAAGAGAAGTAGAAATTCTATTTTAGGTACCGTCATATAAAGCTAACCATCAGTTTTGAAAGTGGCATGTACAGAAAACAAAATCTGGCAAATTATATCTATAGACAGTTTCCCGTCTGTTGTTCAACTTAGCAGACCAAGTTAAAGCTTCTTAAGTTCTTGAGATACAATTAGACATCCTTTAAACTACAACATCAGGACAGTAAAAAAAATAACCATTGTAATTTGATACTTACATCGGAAAAACCAAAGCCTGGTAAACTGGGAGCAATAACTTCAAATACATAATCACTGTGTATTGAGGGTTGAGTGAGCAATGGTAAAACGGAGTAAAATTCTCTAACGGAACCAGGCCATCCGTGCAACAGAAGTAGCGGCAACCTTTTTTTACCTTTAGGTACCTTAAAAAAATAAGGAAGGAAATAAAAAGATATCATTAGTTGTTATTATAATCATATTATTTCTTTATGAGCTTCTTCTATGTGAGTTACTTCTTCTTGTAACCCTTATCCCACGTTGGTGAGTTACTCTTTATTAAACAAATGCATGTAATTACCTCGGGAACTATATGAATGAAGTGAATAGTGAGTTGTTCAATATCAGTAACGAATTGAGGCGGTTCGTTTAAAAATGCTTCCCTTTCGGTAAAGTTGTACTCATTCTCCCAATAGTTTAACCGTTTCTCCAATGCATCAGGATGCACGCCATATTGAAAGTCGTCAACATCACTCAGAGCAGGAGCTTTGCGACGATTCTTCAACCGGTAACGTAAGTCTTCCACCATCTATAAATGTGAATAAACATTAGAAACACCACGCTCATATTTTTCTCCTTTCAGAGGCCTATTGTCAATTGATGATGAAGATGAAAATTTCTTACTCATTTTTTTATACCATGAAATAGCAAACGAGGACGTTGATCGCCGAATGGTACTTGGACTCTATAACATATAGCTGTGTAATATAACCAGTTGCAGGAAGGTTACAGTTCTGAAGTATAATAGTTTTGTTACTCATATGGATAGAGTTGGAACGCCTACAATTTCCGGTAGGTTTTGCCAAGTACACGCTTCAGACTGGAGGATATAAGAGCCACTGCTTTGAAATTACAATAAGTATAGAATCTACTGCCGCAGTTGTACTATAAACTCTAGCATGCAATATTAAAGTTCTACAAGTAAATATCACTAAATATACATACTTCAGGTTCGAATTTGATTTTGAAAGGTCTGATGCTAGTGTCGTCTAATTTATCCGAAGGTCCCCATTTCGCTTCAAAGTCTAAATTCAAAATACCCGGACACGAATGAGCCTCGATATTTTTAGAAAATAACGCCAAGAGTAGTATTCCGAACATTTCGTTGGCTTGGAGTAGGTTTTGTAACACCATAACGACTTTTATATGTTTTCGATTCTTTTGTCTGTGTTATGTGTCCTTTATTTTGTTATTGATACAGGTGTTAACATTATGACATGTACAAAAGACGCCTTCCTGCTTAATATATTTGTTACATGCTGTTTTGAACTTGTTTTTCAGTAATAAGTAATTGTTTAGAGTTATATAGGTAATGAAACAAAACTGTATTAAGGTTAAAACTGTAAGAAATATTTGTAGGGATTACATATTGTACATATAAATTATTTAGCGTATAGTAATCTATATCGCATGGTGATTATTGTTTTGGCACGCGCGGAGCCCACACGGAATGGTCTCATTGGCGTATTTTGCAAAGCCAGGGACGATGGATCATGTTAGTATTATGTGTACAGAGCAGAGCAGATTCAAAGAGGGTGCGGACGAGCTACTAGCGGTGGGCGGTTGGACTTCGACTGCGATCGTGAGTGGATGTTCCCTATCGCACTCTCAGTTCGTTTGATTTATTGTTCATTATACTTTCAGTTAATGTGGTGCGATTACGAATCCACGCAAACTGTACTTCCCAGGATGAAGAGCGTCGCGAATTATTTAAAAATCACGTTTTTTTTTTTTTTTTTTATCGTAGCTCAGCAAAGTGACTGTACTGTGCCTGATGGTGAGCACAGTATAATCCAAAAACAACGGCGACTACCAAGAGACACGCTATCCCTCATCCCTCACCGGTCGCCGCTGTCATGCCGGCTTGCATAAATGTCTCTTCACGTTACGCTTGAAGGACCCCATATTATAGGAAGGAGGGAACACACTGGCCGGGAGATTATTCCATAGCTTCACGGTACGGCAGAGATAAGAAGTTGCGAACTTTTTAGTTCGTGCCCAGATAGGATTTACCGTAAAACTATGGCTCCGAAGCCCAGCGCGCGTGGTTCGGGTATGAAAAGGAGTGGAAGGGATTAAATTAAATAGCTCTTCAGAACACTCGCCATGATACAGACGGTAGAACACGCTCAGTGAGGCAATATCTCTGCGATCACGTAATGATTGTCACTGTATATGACAGTTTGTTAGCCGGTAGTGTGTTATAGCCCGTTCGAGTTATTAGATGTAGTCTTCAGACAGGTTTCGTTGCCAGCTAATCGGCATGCTCCAAACCTTTGAATTCAGCGATTTCCACTAGTAAGGTCCTCATATAACTCACCCCTAAGCTATTACTTTAAGCTAAACACCTACACCACCATCTCAGGGTGCAGCAATGTCAGAACTATAGCCGAGCGTGAGGGCTAGGGGAGTTTTGACTTGGGATTTAATCCTAGCTAACCATAATAAAAATGAGCGTTATTTGGCCACCAACAGAACCTAGGTAACTACATTCTTTCGCTTTTTGCGGAGGATCACAGTAATCTATCACCGCCATGGAACGCTAATTTGTCCAGTATGACATCATTCCTAAAGCATATGACGGCCGGCCAATTGCATTTCCTTTAAGTAGCAGACATCACACTGGTTTTAGTAATACTCTGAAATACTACAACTCCGTTCAGAGAAAGCACACTGTCACGGCCGAAGTACTCTCAAATATAATTTCCAATTATGACTTGGTATTCCCTCCGTTAAGTAATGAACTGTGGTTTGCCATCTATCGTTTTATATATCTAATTTAAAGAAATATCTAGAGGCATCTAATTGCCTTTTTGTCTAATATTAATTATTTATTTATTTTATTAAACTTTATTGTACACGTCACTGTAACATGCTTATAAAATACATTATAAAATATAAATAATATATAACTACATGAATATACCTAAATAAAAACAAGATGATATTTACAGGGGGTTTTTATATGTGTGTATATATGTATATACACATACACACATATATGTATAGATTAGTACATATATACACATAAGCGAATTTTAAATAGATAAATATTGTTTTTTGACCGAGTTTCTAAAAATGCCCATTGTCTGCGCACATCTTATAGAAACCAGTAGAGCGTTCCATAGTAGGACAGCCTGAATTGTGAAAAACTTTGCGCTGAAACTAGTGGAATGAGCAGGGACTTCTAACGTTATATCATCTGATGACCTTAAATTTCGAGTATGCCTGTCGCCACTTAAAACGATTTTTTAAGTACAGAGAAGCGATAGGGTTAAAGAGAGTATTGTATAGGTGATAAAGAGTGCGAGCGTTCCGGCGTAGCCTCACAGGGAGCCATTTTAGCTTCGTTCGAGATTCTGATATGCGATCAAACTTACGCAAACCAAATATGAACCTAATGCATACATTTTGTAGTCGTTCCAGTTTATCAAGTTGAGCTTCAGTAAGATCTAAATAGCAAGTATCAGCATAGTCGAGGATAGGAAGGAGAAGGGTTTGTGCAAGCGAAATTTTAGTGGGAATAGGAAGAAAGTTACGGAGTCTTCTTAGGCATCCGGCTGACGCAAAAATTTTCCGACTTACTTCATGAAGCTGTGGACCCCAAGAAAAATTTTTGTCAATATAAATTCCTAAGTTTTTTACTTTATCACATACAGGAAGAATAGTGCCTTCAAAGATGATGGGTGGGACTTGTATTTTCTCAATCTTTGCAGTCATCCTATGGCTGCCAATAATTATGATTTGGGTTTTATTAGGATCCATTCTGAGACCATAGACTTTACTCCATCCACTAATGTGTGTCAGATCACTGTTAATAGTATTGATAGTTTGTGACAGGTTATCGAGGGAAGCCTGTAAATAAATTTGTAAATCACCAGCATATAAATGGTAAGAAGAAAGTAAATTGTTGGATATAGAATTAATGAAAATTCCGAAAAGTAATGGAGACAACACCCCATCCTGTGGCACGCCAGTAGAAGTCACTGACAAGGAAGAAAAAGTTTCATCGACACGAATACGTTGTCGACAACCAGTTAGATAACTTCGAAACCAGTTATTAGCTAATACAGATACATTAAGGGAGTTTAACATACCAAGTAGAACAGCAAAGTCAACGGTATTGAACGCGTTACTAAAATCGAGCAAAGCAAGGATCGTTAATTGCCTTCGCTCCATACCTGACCGAATTTTGTCAGTTATATATGTCGATGCTGTGGCAGTACTGTGACCAGGACGAAAGCCTGACTGAGACGGATTAAGAACATTATTTTTGCAAAAAAATGAGTTCCACTGCTTATAAACAAGTCGTTCTAGAACTTTAGCGAGAAATGGTATCTAACATAGAAACAGGACGATACTCTGAGAACAGTACAGGATTGGATTTTTTAGGCATAGGTATGATATAAGCACCTTTCCAGACAGCTGAAAAAGCGCCACTCGTCAAGGAAAAATTGAAAATGGGACAGAGTATAGGAAGAACTTCTTCTAGAATTAATATAATCATTTTACTACTGATCTCGTCACTGCCTTCAGCTTGTGATGTAATCACCATGATACTCGATTTAACATCAGTAACGGATATCTGTGTAAATATGAAATCGTAATAGCTAGGTTTTGACAATGATAACAGAGCCTGACTTGTGTTAGCCTTTAGATTTACATCAAAGATGGATGAAGAAGAGAAATGTTTATTTAGTAATTGGATGTCTAGGCCTTTGGGAGTTGTAACTTGGCGAGATTTACCAACACCTATTTTTCGTAGAAATTTCCAGACTTTTGCAGGGTCACCAGCTGCAACTGATTCGTCAATATATCGACGTTGGGCATCCCTGCATACTTTATTGCAGCGGTTACGAATATCCATATATTTTTGCCAATTTGAAGGATTTGAGTGACATTTATATCTAGTCTTGGCCACTGCCTTTTTATGCATAATTGCTTTGATATTGTCCGTTAGCCATGGTGATGCGGAATGTTTTAACTTTGTAGGACGTATCGGTGCATGGTTATCATAGAACTGAAGTATTGTTGAATTAAAAAATTGTAGTTTCTCGTCTATCTAGCGAGAATTTCTTAGGAGAGTCCAGTCAATGATTCTGGTATTTTCAAGAAGGTTCTCTAGCTTTATGCCTTCAAAATTACGTTGAAAGAGAATTTTAGTTCTGTTTTAGGTGGGCGAATGTTGTAAGAGAGGAAAATTAAATCGTGATATGAAAACGCATCAGCTGAGCATTGACCATGTTTCGTGACATATTCAGTGGAAGTAACGATGGCTAAACCCAGCAAGAAAGGTACAGAGTTTGGGGAAATATGTGTAGCACTGAGAGGTAGAATATTCATATTGCTTGAATGTAAGACAGAAGCCAGTGAGTGCGATCGAGAATCATTCTTTAGGAGACATGTATTGAAATCACCCATAATGATGGTATGTTTGTAAGAAGGGGTCAAATTTTCAAGAATATTTTCGAAGAAAGCAAAAAAGTTAATGCGTTATGAAGAACAATGGTAAACACCGAGAAGAAGTTTCATACGTTGAAGCTCAATTTCTAAAAACAGATGCTCACCTGCGACTGAGGGAGGTGGCTGTGTTGACATGCTAATAATATAGAAAGGAATGTGTGAATATAAATATATGGCGACACCACCACCGGCTCTATTTTTGCGATCATTTCTTATTAACTGAAAGCCAGGAACGGAGTAAGAAGTGGAGGAGAGACATGGTTTCAGCCAAGACTCAGAGACAAGAGTGACATGGATATTTTTACTATCAAAACTCGCTAACATATCAGGGAAGTATGCCGGAACGCTTTGTGCATTTATGTGAACAACATTGAAGTTTTTCATTACACAAGAAAATTGAAACTCAGGAGTTTCAGCCAGAGAGGGCATGTTATGGAAACTATCACTATTATTATTACATCATAACAGATCACTAGTGTCGCTGCCACTGTAGCAAAGTGAATCGGACATTATGTAGTATTACAGTTACAATATAAATACTTATAAAATAATGTATGTAAACAAAATAAATATATGTTATATAACTTACAATAATAAATAATCTTACTAAATGTTATATAAGAAATTCACAAATTATATTTCACAACAAAAAACAAAAACATACGAATGCATGATACAAATCTCATATTCTAATAAATCGCAACCCAACTTATTTCATCAAACATTACTTTTGATTAGAGTAGTCATAACAAATACACATCTAACAGTTGGAAGTAGTCTTATGAGTTTTAGTCGGTAACTGTTTAACTAAACGTGAGAGACATGCGTACTAAAATAATCGAGTCTACATGGATCTTTAACAAAAATAACCATATCGTCATCATGCCAGTAAGTATTTCAAGTAGGTAGTTGACAAAGTTAATTAACAAAAAAGTGAATACAATGTTAAAGTATACAAAGTGTCAGAATGAAATAAAACTGAGCTATTATAACATATTATAAATAAGAGAGTTATACGATCTTGATAAATACTTTTGTGGTTACTTTTTAGTAGTTGCCCGTTTAGATCTTGCGACAGTTTTCGTGGAAACTATTGGTTTAACGGGATCTTCGGGTATGGTATTGAGTTCCATCCGGTGTCAGAACGAAGACATGGCCTTCTCGGGTCCAACACTTTTCAACACCAAATCTCGTACGAGCTGATATGAATATACTGTGCCGCGATTTAGTGAGAAACTCGGATAGAGTTACACCAGTGTTTTTTAATTTCGATTTACTAAACCACAGCTTATCTCGGATCACTACACTCTGGAGCTTATGGAGAAAATTGGTCTTGGTTTGTGAGCTGATGAAGGTCGTCCCATCCTGTGGCACCGTCGTATATCAGTGCTAGTGAAATCTGACATTTTAAGAGTATCCTTGATATCTTTTGATACCACATCTGCGACTGACTCATTCTTCTTTTCTGTCACACCGTGCAGTAAAAGCATTTTTCTTCATGACCGCGTCTGTAGACTGTCGACTGTTCTAGCTAACAGTTCCATCTGGCGATGGAGAGACCCCAGAGCCTCCACTACAAAAGATTTAAATGCTAAAAATTCAGTAGGCAGACTGATAGTGCTGGGAGTAGTGCTGGGTACTTTCTGAAGTTCAGCTTCGAAGTTTGCCATCCTTTCATGAAACGTCACCATTAATTCCGATAGGGATCCTTGTAAGGATTCCATGTTATATATTTGTTACTGTTAAATAGGAAAACACCACTGGACCGACAGGTATTTTACACTAACATTAATCTAACACTATTTAAAACTCAATAAGCTTATTTATTCTTAGATTTAAAATAATTACAAGAGGAGCAGAAATTTTCACAGTTAATAGCCCACCTGCCCGCAATTAAAATAATAAATAAATAGCCTTTTATTCAGATCTCGTTATACTAATTACATTGGGTTTAAACTTGAAACTAGTGCTTAACTCTTATGCTAACTAAACTATTTAAACTAATGATTGTTTCTTCGATATCTTCTCCAGATCTGTTTGCCAATCGGCAAAGGCCTCCGCCAACGTTTTAATGTTGCAGGGTTGTAGTCTCTTTCCCCCACGAGGACCAGTCAGCTTGGGGGAGCTTGATGTCTTTTTGTTTGCTTATTGGCAGTTTCTTTGATTGGTTCTGGTTTCCGCTTGTCGTTCTTTAGTTGCTATTGGTTTTTATTAGTATTAGACATACTCGAAAGAGAGCTAGATCTAGATCGCTTTATGTCAAAAGCATTTACTCTGCCTGGATTGGTAATGTTTAACGTTTGTTGCTTTTTTGATTGGCTCTTATAGGAAGAAGGTGAAACTGATGTTTCTCTTTTCCTTTTCTCTTGGCTGTTGTTGTTCGCTTTAACTATTAATTTATCATATTTCAAGTATGCTGCATTGCCCTTTTTCCTTTCTTCTGTTAACTTTGCTTGTAACTCTTTCCTTTTTTCCAGCACTTCCTTTGGGTAGTCCTCAGTTATGTAGATTGACTTAAGGTCCTTTTTATTCTTAATGATTTCGTTCTTTTTCCAGTTATTTATAAACGAGCATAATACCGGTCTCGGTTTGTTGCTCTTGCTATATTTATTACCCAGACGATAAATTTTGTTGACTTCGTTCTCTTGTATGTTAGTATTTAAATCCTGACTAAGAATTTCCTTCAGCTTTTGTATTAGTTCATAAGACGATTTTTCTTCTTCTTCTAAGCCGAATATTATAATATTATTGTTTCTTTCAACTCTCTTAAAATACTCTAACTCTCTTTCTAATTTTTCTACTTTAATTTTTAGGTATTTATTTTCTTCCACAATGGGGCTTAGTTTCTCCTCCATCTTGTCCATTATAATTTTTGTGACAGAATCTTTCAATTCAGCATTTTGATTTTGCATCTCGATCTTTATTTTGTCGAATAATATTTGAAAATGGCCTTCCATCATATGTGTTCTGATATAATGTCTACGTATAAAGGAACGCGATAGTACCCGCAATTCTACCCGCAATTAATCAACTTTATTAAATTACTTTCTTCTACTTCACGATTGCCGTATTATTATTTGTATCTCGACAGCATTGAGAAAATAATGAAATCAACAACTGAACCTTCTACTTTGTTTTTAATCAACAAAGCGCACTTTCTCTTTTTTGACTCATAACATTAAAATATAATTATTTACTTATGTCTTGAATAGAGTTATAACACCTGGTTATATATAGAATGATACAATAAAACAAATAAGGAGACTGTATATAAGTGAGACAAAACTATAAAATGTCTAGATACATTTTTCAGGAGACAATGCTGAAGGTATTGATATTGGCATATTTTGTGGTCGGTCTCAACGCTGACCCCGTGTCCTGGAAAACTTTAGGCATAGACATAAACGCTAACTGGGGACCTGAAGGCAGGGAAGATGACGTCACTATCAGACCATATAAGATCAAATTTGATGAAGAGGTACGGACAAATATTGATTTGATTTTAAAATTAAATTAACTTTCTTTCTGAAATTCTCATGCATTATTCGAAGAGATTAATTGGAACATCACCGCTATTTAAATAGTTTTATATTACTGTTTTGTTTACTCTTTGTTCATTCAGGGTTATTGTCTTTTATGTTTATATGATATGGAAATTTGATTGTCACTACCTCAATTCTATAACCCGTTTATCGTTGATAATTAACCCGTACAAGTATACGTTCTATGCAATCTTATATGCATCAATGAAAACACTTATTTCTAGCCTTCCTTTCGAGATTCATTATACACGCCCAAATGCTTCAACACTTCTTACTATCCGGTGGAATGCTTGCCTGATTGATTTTAAAAGTAATATTATACAATAAAAAAAATAAATAAATAAATAAACCGCCTTCGAAGTGAAAAACTAATAAGGCACTAAAAAGCGAAAAATAACTGAATTATTAAATTAATCAAATTAAATAAAAAATATTTCGCGCTACCTAATAATATAATTGAAGTCAATGCCAACCTAAATCCATATCATCTACATACAAAGTTTTGTTCCACTCTCGTGTCCCGCTATGTACATCTGTATAGTATACATATTTTATTACCTGTAACAAATTTCAAATGTAGGTTGGCATCGACTTCAAATATATTATTAGGTAGCGCGAATATCAATATTCTTTATTTAATTTAATAATTCAGTTATTTATCGCTTATTAGTGTCTTATTAGTTTTTCACCTTCAGGTGGTTTATTTTTTTTTTTGTAAAAAAAAAATTTTTCTCCATTTTAATGTCCATAAATAAATATATCTTTCTAATGGGTATAATAAATCGATTCCAATTTCATGAAAATACGTAGAGACGAAGTGGGTGAAAATCAAATAAACGATATTTCACCCACTTCGTTGGGGTTGGGGTTGAGGTAGGGGTTGAATATTTTCTTCAAATTTATATGGGACCACCTTTGAATATAACCAATTCAAATCAAGAATCATTAAAATCGGTTCACAATTGACGGAGATATCGATTAACATACATAAAAAAACACACACAACCGAACATAGTAACCTCCTCCTTTTTCGAAGTCGGTTAATAAAAAGGCTTTTCGCGACTGGCCCTTTTTTTACATTATAATTATTATAAGCAACTTATATGTACAATATACGTGTATTATATTCATAGAAAGTAGAGAGAAAAAGAAATTTATTTTAATTAAGTCGTAAAATATACTTTTGGGCATTTACATTGTTAACTCTAATTAAACCTTATGACATACAGCAAATTAATATAATAAAGAGTTGTATATTTTTAAAATAACCACACAGTAGTCTGGTGGCTTAGTACTTGTCTATATTCGAAGAAAAATGTGTAGTCAATAGTTTTACATGATATTAGGAAACAATATGCTATCTTTGACTTTTTCTAACCAATATAGTATTAATCCCAATCTAACTAGATGAGTTAGTTACCTTAATCTGGTCCATATATGCGCACAGGCGGCCCAGGGGTTTTTAGTCGGTAGAAGTGCGACATAACCCTCCCGCTGTCCCCCGGCTGTGGGAGGTGTATCCAATGTAGGATTTTATCCTGGTTAAAAGAAAGGGGGCTTTGTACAGATCAAAATTGCTCTTTATAACATTGTAATGAATATATTCGACAACAGAACAGATTTAAAACTACATGCAATAAAAGTAATTAGTTATATGAAACTAGTTACCTTAGACAAGTTCGTGCGCGACCATTTTGTAAACGGGGTAAGGTAGCTTGTCGTTTTCCCTTCCCCATTACATCACTCGTCCTCGTTAACATCTTGGTATCTCGTCCCCGTCAACGTCTAGTTCCCCGTAGGTCTAGCATGTAGTTTCCCTTCCCCATCACATTACACATATCCGTTAACATCTACAGTACCTTGTCCCCGCCAATGTCTGGTTCCCCGTAGGACTAGCACGTCGTTTTCCCTTCCCTATTACATCGCTCGTCCTCATTAACATCTTGGTACCTCGTCCCGGCCAACGTCTGGTTCCCCGTAAGATTAGGACGTTGTGTTTCCTTCCCCATTACATCACCCATCCCCCTTAACATCTAGAGTACCTCGTCCCCACCGACATCTGGTTCCCCGTACGACGGTCATGTATGAACTTTTTGGACTATAACGAAGCTTTTTTGATTTTGATGAAGTGTTAATGACAAAGTATCAATTCACTTGGACGCATATGACATCGGTATTGTACAATAGGAGTACTATGAAATAATTTTCAAAAATTAGCTCCATAAAATGGTTAAACAAGAGGTTAAAGTTCCTGAACTTGTACTATACTGATTCTTAAGTGTCCAAGTGAATTGATACTTTGACATTAACTGACTGATGGGAAATTTCCTTAAGTATAAGGTTAGTATACTGTATACGCGAGACCACGTATGGAGGCTGAATAAAATATTTTTTGTTTTTCTCAATGCAGACGAAAGCGGATCTTCTATATCGACTGAAGAATCATAGACCATTAACTCCTCCTTTAGAAAATACAACGTATGAATACGGTGCTAATACATACGATTTAAAGAAGTGGATTGATTACTGGGCAAATAATTACAATTTCGATGAAAGGGAGAAATTCCTAAACACTGAAAATCATTACATAACCGATATTCAAGGTGTTCCAATCCACTACATCAAAAGAGATCCCCAGGGAGTAAGTTTGTCAGAAATTAATATTTTTACACTATTCACCAAATAACGAGTAGTACAAGAGAAGTAGTTCTAAATACTAGCATACTTAGGCCTTAAGATTATCGACGTAGATATTTTGGTTAAAGAACACTTTGGAAACCATAGCACGGTTTTCATTTATACGTATGTTACGGTAGCCACACGAGGCATATTAGCCCTTTAGATTGACTGTCTTATTCCCGCCAATTCGCTGCCATTTGGAGAGATCATAATGGAAGTAAATCTTACATAATGATAAAAATTACGTTAATATGGTATTTCTAATCTTTTATTTTGCTTTAAAAATCCTAATCTACTTACCGAAATTCCTCGTACAGTTTTATACATAAAAGAAGAATAAAGCCATTGTAATATCTGCTAAATATGCATATCATAAAGGTTCGCAAGCCTCAATTCTAGTTACCGACTAATTCTGAAATGTAACAGGGTAGACAAGAATCACTATGACAAAGTTGTGTATAATGTCTGTGTATTTGAAAATAGGGAATCCACAATTGCTGTTTTTTACTACTGATCAATATAGTCAAGACTCCAAGACAATTCATTAAAATAGCAACGTAGTAGACCTTGTATCCATCAGAACTTACATACTATTGTTTCAGGATATTACAGGGAAAGTTGTTTTACCAGTGCTACTGATGCACGGCTGGCCTGGTTCCGTCAGAGAGTTCTACTCCACACTACCAAACATGACAACTGTTTCTGACGATAGAGACTTTGTGTTACAAGTAATTGCTCCCAGTTTGCCCGGATTCGGTTTTTCAGGTGTAAGTAGTTTTCAGTTAGTTCCAATCGACTGATATCGAAGGATTTAATAAAGCATTAAAACTTGTAGCTTGTAATCGAATATTAGATATTACATGATCATCAATTACTAATTTAATTTAAACCCATATTTGAAGAACTAAGAACGCTTTAAATAATGTTGATCATGTGAAACGTTTAAAAAAAATAGAACTGCGTTTAGGGATCTCTGTTATCATTACATAGTATAAAACAAAGTCCCCTACCGCGTCTGTCTGTCTGTCTGTTCGCGATAAACTCAAAAACTACTGAACGGATCTTTATGCGGTTTTTACCAGTGGATAAAGTGATTCACGAGGAACGTTTTGGTATATAATTTGTCCAGGATTTTTCTATAATCAGGGCGGGACAACGTCTGCCGGGCCCGCTAGTATGACATAAATCAGAAAATAAGTATCAACGGTTACGAGTTTTGATTACTTTTGGGGTATCTATCACTCCTAAGGAATACTACAACTGAACTGTTGATGGTAATTTCCATTTATTTATAGATTTTAAAAAACATTTGAGAGGCCGTAACTATAGGTAGGCAAGTTCGTGCGCTGCCGTCTTGGGTTACGATAGATGATAGCGGTATGAGGTAGCAAGTCGTTTTCTCTTCCACACAGTATTACCCACCCTCATTAACATCTGGAGTACCTCGTCCCCGCCAATATCTCGTGGCCCGTAGGATGGTCGCGTAAGAAATTGCTGGACTATAATTGCCTTATTTTACTAATTTAAGGCCTTCGTTCCTAAAGTGGTCTAGGTGCACCCCCAGGGGTCCACGGGAGACTCGACGGGGGTCTACGTTAGCGTGACAAAAAAATTGGGGTTCACAACTCGTAAGTGGTATCCACGAAAATGTATCTGCTTTCGGTAGTAAAGAACTAAAATGTTGGCTTGACTTCACCTGTCATTTGTAGGTAGATAATATTTTAAAAAGCTCAGAGACTGTTACTTGTAAAAACTTGCAAATTCCATGTTGAGACGTGCGAAGGGCCGAAATATGACTTGTGTCTTGTAATCTCACTTTTTTTTTTTCGAAAATCATTAATTCGTTTTTGGAAATCAGCCCTAATGGAAATATCCATAATTAGATCTTTTCACGTGTTTTTGTTGAGTATTGGGAATATGGTAGAAATATAGCTGCAGGGACTCCACCGGAACCAGCTCAATTTTGAAAGTGATCTATGAGAAACAAAGTCCGGGAACCTCTGATTTAAGGCGTATTTATTCAGGTAGCTGTAATAATAGTTATTGGGCACTGCGTTGACCGACGTAGGTTCAAATCCCCGTACTGAGCTTAAGCTGATGAGGGAAAACATGCTGATAAAACCATAGCACAGTGGTCGGACCACCCTTTAATTAAAAACTTGTCCCTAAGCACCTGCGAAACACGCTATACTTGAGAGACAGTTATCTCTAGATATAGTATGATACAACTTTGGGCTATACGAGATTGTGATCGGAGGCTGACACAAAAAACTAATAAAAGCCTTGATTCGAAGAATAGCAGGATATAGGAATAAATTAGATATACATAAAAAAGAAGTATTTGCTCTCGAACGTTCCCTGCATTGTTTTTGTGAGAAGCAATGCGTTCTCTCTTTTATTAACGTTAAAAAAAAACAAATAGTCTGAGTCTGTCTAAGCAAGGCCATGGACAGAATATTCGTGTTTTTCATGGTAATTTTTAACTTTATAGATAGCTGATCGTTCAGGAATGGGTGCAGTAGAAATAGCTGTAATGATGAGGAACTTGATGCTGAGGAATGGCTTTGATAAATACCTCGTAGTAGGTGGTGACTGGGGTTCCATCATTGGATACATCTTATGTACTCTGTTCCCTGAGGTATTTTACTTATTTTTATATTTACAATTTCAAAGATATCTTTAAAGGTAATTTCCTTGTTGATTTCTTTAAAAGACCTTTCTCGCGTCACGGATATAGGATTACATATGCTGGAGCCAACTGCGCTGCGCCATGTAACGATCTCTAACACTGCACTCAATGGCATCTATACATTGAAAGAAATAGAACATTACGGAAGACATTAATTACTTTGGCAATAAAGAAATTAAAATTATTTTTATATGTATTATGACTCAAAGGTTTTTTCAAATGTAACAATCTTTAAAACTATTTAGTGGTTTGATCGGTGAATTGTTAATTCGATATCTGCAAATTCGAAACCCGGCATGTACCAACGAATTTTTTAGAATTCGCGTACATTTACGCGTGCGTGTGCGTCGTAGGCGTGTATGGGTACGTAAATGAGCATAGAGCCATCGTGGGCTCTCTAGGCAGACTGGCGGTAGGCGCGAGGACGCGACGTCTAACGGTTGCACGTGCATGCGCGGAGCCGTTTTACTGCGTCATTTGCGGCGCACGGACAAACAAACACGATAAGCACGGTAAAACAACAAATGCGGTTTGGTTATAATCTTCTATACATATAATATAATAAGGATGTAAATGTAACGTATCTGTACTTTTTCGATTTTTGTGAAAAAATGTTTTGAAATAAGTAATAAAACCCATTTCAATCATTTTTGGTAATGTCTGTCTGTCTGTTTGTTTGAACATGCATCATTATTAAAGTACTAGGTTCACGATAAATAATATAAATAAAATCATAGTAATAATAAGAAAATCATAAAGCATATCCACGAGTAACATTTAGTCTTTGTTTCATTAAAATCGGTTCAGTCTATCAAAAGTTATTGTACTTTTAATGACGACGCGGCTTAAGTACGAGAGAAAAGTAGATAAGTAACATTCAGATGAGTATTAGTACTGTTTTTTTACATAAGGTTTCACGCGACCGGAGTCACGGCCTCTGTTAGTATATCATAAACTCGTTAATTACTTTTGGAATAGTAAAAAACCACGACAATATTCGCTTTTTATTAGGTATTAATATTTGCAAAATTTTCAGGAACCTATCGGCTATATATCGAATATGGGACTAGCGTTGACAGAGGAAGCCATTGGCTTCATTGCGACCGCCGCTTCAAACCCATCTATGCTGGTTACAGCTTCTGAAGCGAATAGAATTTACCCACTGTGGGATACTTTTTCGTTCTTCATGCAAGAGTTCGGTTACTTCCATATGCAAGCGACAAAACCTTATACTCTCGGTAAGTTAATTTTTATATCCTATCGTCCAAGCAAGAGGGACACACCTGCAGTATATAGAATTTTATTGTATAGATTAGAAATAAAAAGATGTTATAGTTTTTTGTCGTTGTTTAGGTATGGTTTTTGTTTTCAAATTACATTTAATGATAAAACCTCGCTAACTACCTCGCTCGCTAAACCTGCCTACCTACCTCGCTAAGCATTTTGACTTTTCTTCAAATTAAAGTTTAGTTAAATGTACCCCTTCAGGTGGTAGTAATATAATTCATTTAAGGGTACATTTTTCCAGAGCCTTGCTTTCTTTACTTAAAATTGTATTTACCGCTATCTCTATGTGCCAAATGTTACTAGTTATCCGAAAAAATGTCTCTTCCTTCCATATAAGTAATTAAGCATTCTTCGTGGTATATTGTATTAATTTACCAATTGATAATTTGAACTTTCTCCGACATAAAACATTTTCGAGCATAACCTTAATATCGCGAAATTACGTTTACCGCCATCTATAAACGCCAAGCTGTACCAATTGTTAATTCAATTTTCTCCGTTATAAAGAACTTCAGTCGTTTATAACTTCCAAATATACTACTCTATTAAATATTGCTGACGCGTGCGACTTCGTCTGCACCAAATCGGTTATTACCGTTTTCAATAGTATTTTTAAACGCTAATAATCTTAAAAAAACCTAAAACCCGATTGCAGCGACATCTAGCATTTCCAATTGTGAATCTAAACAATCCAGGGACTCACTCAAGCATATACCCAGTTGGTATGTGATAAATGTTTTTTTTATAATAAGCCTAGAACCCGTTACATATTAGGTACAGTTTCGTTTACACATATTGTTTAACTTTGTTGACATAGTTTTATTGGACTTTCTTTACAATCGTCGTGGTTTGAAAATCAATGAAAAGAAAAGATGATCATGATAAAGAGGCAAACACATACATCAATAGAATTTAGAATAGAATTACTCCCCAAATCAAGCGTTCGTAAAGAAGTTTTACTTAAAAAAAACTATTACATTATGAAGTGATATAATAGGTATTTACCTATGAAATTGCCGTTCTACAGTACTGGCCATTTCAAATCAAAATAATTTTTGTTTGGCTAAGAATTCTAATTTCAAATTAATTTTATTTTAAAAATGTGGAATTCTTTTTCCAAAAGTAGTCATTTGTTTATTGATTAGTGTTACATTTTCATCGCATTTCAATCTTTATTGTCATCATGGATACGTTAAAAATTCGAGTAATTATGGAATATGAGTACCGTCGTGGCAGCAACGCGGCACAAGCGGCACGCAACATCAACGACGTTTACGGAGCTAACACTACAAATCAACGCACTACCTGTTATTGGTCTGCTCGCTTCCGTTCTGGGAATTTCGACCTGAAAAATGAACCTCGCTGTCGACCGAAGACTTTGGTCGACAATGACGAATTAAAGGCGATTGTGGAAGCTGATGATACACAATCTACGGCTGAATTAGCAGCAGCTTTCGACGTTAGCGTCAAAACAATATTGGTCCATTTGCGTCAAATTGGCAAGGTAAAAAAGCTTGACAAATGGGTGCCCCACGAACTCAATGATAGCCAGCGCGAAGTACGCGTCGAGACGTGCCTTGCATTGCTCAACAGACACACAAATGAAGGAATTTTGAACCGCATTGTTTTACCTGCGATGAAAAATGGATTGTGTTTGATAACGGCAAGCGCTCAGCAAGTTGGTTGGATCCTGGTTCAGCACCTAAACAATGCCCTAAACGAAAACTTACCCCTAGAAAAGTGATGGTCACTGTTTGGTGGTCTAGCGCCGGTGTGATTCATCACAGCTTCTTACCAAACGGGATGAGCATTACTGCAGATGTGTACTGTGAAGAACTGAACACAATGATGGAGAAGCTGGCACATCTCCAACCAGCATTGGTCAATCGCTCGTCTCCGCTGCTCCTGCACGACAACGCGCGACCTCATACTGCACAGCAGACGGTCTCCAAGTTGCAAGAACTGGGGTTGGAAGTTCTCCGTCATCCGCCCTACTCACCAGACCTTGCGCCTACAGACTACTACTTTTTCCAGAATTTGGATAACTCCTTGGCGGGAAAAAAATTCAATACCCGAGAGGCAGTACAAAATGCCTTTGAAGAATTTGTTGCCTCCCGTCCAGCTGATTTCTGTAAGAAGGGCATCAATAAACTGCCACTGCGTTGGCAAAGATGCATTGATTGTATGGGTGATTACTTCGATTAATACAAATAAAAAATACATGAAAAAAATTCATTTAAATTTTTTCATACAAAACGGCAATTTCATAGGTAAAGACCTAATATATGAAAATGAATTTCCTATTTCAGGGGTAGGTTTAACAGACTCTCCAAGCGGGTGGCTTGCTTGGATGCTTCAACACATCGGCGTGGGTACAAATAAGAATTCCATGAGCCAACCTGACGGCGGATTGAGCGTTTACACAAAAGAAGAATTGTTGGACAACGCCATGTTTTATTGGCCTGATAGAGTTACATCTTCTTCTCTGATCTACGCTAATACAGCGAACCTCAAAAATTGGAACGAGGGCATCTCTGCGTAAGTTTGATATTAATCACTAAACAATGACCATCCATGAATTCCAGCGATTTACCTTATTTTATTTGATTTATCTACTATACCTACGTAACTGACGACGCGATTAGTAGTTTCGTGGACGCTTCGTTGCTCGACATTGTGGATTATAATTTAAAAAAGACTATAAAAAATGATAATGATGCCGCTATAAAGCTATAAAAATATATGTCAATAAAAAAAACCGAAGTATAATAGTTAAATAAAATAATAATAATAGTTACTCACATTTAAAACAATTTTTAACATAATTAATTAAATAAACGAAAGTAGAAAAAAGGTGTGGACCAAGAGTCTGCAGAATAAAAAAAAATATATTACGTTAGTTTTATCCTCTGGGTCTGGGACTGGATCACTGACCTTTACTCTACCAAATGTACCTAAGCCCGTTTGGTATGTCGCTTTTCAGTTATGAATGCATATTAGCATAACGGCAATGACTGTCGGTCCATTACAAATTTCTCGATGGTCACCACTGTTCTTATATTGTACTGTATTTGTCATCAGGTCAGTGACCTCATTTTTTTATTTTCGCATATAAAAATCCAGTGTCCAGATCTTTGTCAACGATGGACTCCGAAACAGCTCAAGCGATCTTCATTAAACGTTGGCGTTTACGTAGAATCCAATTTGAGAGATACGATAATTTATATTTCGATTAATGGCTGCAATATTTATTAACTAGCCGACCCGTGCCCACTTCCTTGGGCGGTAATAGGCATTATCAAGCTACAACTTTTCTCTAGAACTCAATAATATATATCTCATAATAAAGGCAGCGTTCGTAAGAAACGTTTTTGTTCGACCATTTTTCTCCGACTTCCCAAATATTATCCCCTACAACTAATATAATTAGTTAATAGCTTCTGTCCGCGACTTCGCACACGTGGAATAGTTATTTTGGGCTAAGACGCAGCGGAAGCTCTCAAAAGGAAAAAAGCCCCGATTTTAAAACATTTTTCATTGTAGCTCCGCTCATATTGCCCTTAGCGTGATGATATATAGCCTATGACACTCACAAATAACGTGGCTTTATATTGGTAAAAGAAATTGGTTTAGTAGTTCCTGAGATTACCCCCTACAACGTCACAAACTCACAAACTTTACCTCATTATAATATTAGTATATATATTATAGCCCCTGCCCGCGACTTCGTCCGTATAGTAATAGTTCTCTGGGCTAATGCTGACACACAGCAGAAGCTCTCAAAAAAAAACATCTCGATTTTGAAACATTTTTCATCTGTGCTCCGCTCCAACTGGCCTTAGCGTGGTGATATATAGCCTATAACCATTCTCGATGAATAAGCTATATAACACTGAAAGAATTATTCAAATCGGACCAGTAGTTCCTGAGATTACCCCTTACAACGCCACAACGTCACAACGTCACAAACTCACAAACCCACAAACTCACAACGTCACAAACTTTACCTCTTTATAATATTATTATAGATTACAAATTAAATGATTGCCAATGTTGATTATTGTTCTTAATTGTAGGCTTCATCAGTCTCGAACAGATGACGCTTTAAATTAGTTTGTTTAAAGAAAACTGTAGAACCGACTGTTATAGATATCACATAGATGGCGCCTATACTATATTATTCATCGGACTGTTGATTGTTGCACTATCCATAATTGTATATAAATAAATTGTTTGTAACGCGCTGACAACTTAATAATACGTAACTACAATCCCAGTAAAATAGTGTATTGATTACAGTAATATTTTTTATTTATTTTAATTACAGACTACAAACAACAACTCCTACTTACGTGATCCAAGCGAAACATGAAGTTTTCTATACACCAATAAAATCATTGAAATCAAAATATACGAACTTAGTTAATGTGAAGGTTTTAAATGAGGGTGGACACTTTTTGGCGATGGAGAAACCGGAATTTTACTCAGAGCTTGTCTTTGAAGCGGTTGCGGATATATTATGTTACCGAGAAATTAAAAATATGTAAAAATAAAAACAAATTATAAAATTAAAAATCTGGTTTTATGAAACCACCACGCAAGTGATTATTTTTTTTTCTGGATGTAGTTATTTAACTTTCTTTTTTTATATCAGCGGTGGCAAACGAACAGGTGGGTCACCTGATGTTAAGTGATCACCACCGTCCATAGATACTTGCAACGCCAGGGGAGTCGCAAGTGCGTTGCCAGCCTGTGTTTGGGGGAGGGAGAGGGGGAGAGGAGGAGGTGGATCTACGGCGTTCTCACTGACTGAACGAAACGCAACAATGCAAGCACTGTTACTTTACGCCGGTTTCCTATGAGAGGGTGCTACTACCCCGGGCGAGCCGACACATTCATGCTGAAACCAGTAATAGATTCAGCGTGGCTCTACCACCTACATATATACATACACCGACTGTACACCTTAACTGAAAACTTTTCGAAAATTGTTATAAGAATCGCGTCTTTAATCATAAGTTGATAATCGGTAAATGCGAATGATAATAAGCAATCAATAGTAGACAAGTCGTCCAACTATACATATTAATTTCAACCTGTGTATTAGAGTACGGAATCTAAACTACTGTTATTATAAAGCTGGAGAGTTTGTTTATTTGGTTAATAGCGCTAATCTCAGGAACTACTGGTCCCGTTTGAAAAATTCTTTGAGTATTACATAGCTCATTTATCGAGAAAGGCTATATTATCACGCTAGGACCAATAGGAACGGGGCACCAATGAATAATTTTTCAAAATCGTTTTTCTCCTTTTGTGAGCTTTCGCTGCGTATTAGTGTTAACCCGAAGTAACTATTAAAAAATAAATAGAACGATTTAGATGATAGACGACATTAAAAACTGAGCACAACATTTATTTAAATAATTTTGCATTGAGCCATGCGCGCCGCCATATTGGCGTAAACTGCTCTGCCTAGCGCCTTTCACTTTACCCCTACTCCGCGGCCGCGCGTCGGCTGTAATGCGACATGCGATAGATGGACGAAAAAATTTGTGGCGATGGAAAAACGTTTCACTTTCATAATTTTTTTTTTTTTTATATCATAGGAGGCAAACGGACAGGTGGGTCACCTGATGTTAAGTGATCACCACCGTCCATAGCCACTTGCGACACCAGGGGAGTTGCTAATGCGTTGCCAACCTGTCTTGGGTGGAGAGGGGGAGTAAGGGAAGGAGGAAGGGGAGGGGAGGTGGGCCTCCGGTGCTCTCACTGACCAAAAGAAACGCAACAATGCAAGCACTGTTACTTCACGTCGGTTTTCTGTGAGAGGGTGGTACTACCCCGGGCGAGCCGGCCCATTCATACTGAAACCATTAATAGCTTCAGCGTAGCTCTACCACCTATCAATTAAATTACTTCATCGAGTTGTAGTGCTTTGATTTTATGATCTATAATACGTATTATCAATCAAATATACATCCTAAGGTGGCTAAGGTACGATGTGTGACAAAGAACACTGATATTATTCTTACCACAGATGTGGCCCGAAATGGTCGCATCAAATTCGGCACTTTTTTATTATTGTCAAAAAAAAAAAATAATAATATCACTTGCTTATTGTTCTAAGTTACTGCATTTTCCCTTTTAAAGCTTCTGTGGTATCAAATGAAGGAAAATAAATCAAAAACCGTATAAAAAACCCAATCTAATAATTTATTCAGGCATATACATATCAGCGTTACATATTAATAATTTTTTCTCTATAAATTAATTCATAATATTTCAATCACTTATATGTATAGAAGAAAATGATGTATATATTTTTGTATACACGTACTCTAATTTTTTTATTGTCTATAATTAACCACGGCAAATAGATGGCGCTGAAGGCATGTTTTTTGTTGCTACGTTAATATTAGCAATCCTATATTGAAATTGGAAGATCCGTTTTATTCTGATATAATTTACAAGCCAGAGTCACGACCTTAACCCTAGAAATGAGACTAGTTCTGAAGCTCAGCTGTTGGAACACGCCGTGGTTGAAAGTGTCGCTTAGTTAGTTATTTATTGGTATTTTATTTCAAATTTATTTAAAATTCCTTGTAAGACCTGGTTATATGTACGTGTATGTGGCAGTGTCTAAAATACACTAGAATTATAAATTAGTATCCTGCCATGACGCGTCGTGAATTCATAGTTTATTCGTGTGTCAAGTTAATTTACTTTTAGCCTCATAATTTATTTCGTATATTACATAATGTATTTAAGTGTAAACTTTAACTTGACCAGAGAATGCACTTGTTATTTAAAAAGGATTCATGTAAATCGATTCAGTCCTTATCGAGTTATAACCAAACCAACAAACAAACGACGTTACCTTTAATAATATATAAGGATGCTTAGATATAGTATTATATCAATCCGAGTCTTGAGTCATGTAGTTTTTTTTTTTTCAAACTGACGACTATTTGCCTAACGGGTCTTCACAGCTTCACCGGACTACTAAGGCGAGCGCTTGACCCCTCGGCTGATTTTTTAAGACACAGGTCTCAAAATGGCGGATTATGTGTTAATTTTTTTTTAATTTTACGACATGGTAAATTATGAATTACATGGTGTAGTAAAAAAATTATATAAATGAAAAAAATAATTAAAATATACATTTTATATAAAAATTGCAATTTTACAATACATAATTTGTTATTTTTCATAGTTTTGTAATAAATCAGGTTTTTTTAAGTTTATACTGCCAACAGTTTGTTGACCTGTGCCTCACGAGGTCTACATTCTTTTCTATGAGAACACTGAAATTCTGGTCCTTTGTAGATTTAGAATTAAAAACTTATTGTCCGAAGCGTGTTAGAAGCCGCGTTGAAATGTTAAACAAAACGAAACTCGTGATGGGAAATAAAGTGATATAAATAAATCTTAGGCCTTCCTGTAGCGTAAATCTTGATACGTTTCTAGTAACCTGTAAGTGTGTTCCAACAGCTGCAGTTTAAAATGATTTCCTACGCAACAAATGATATTACTAGGTAATTCAAAAGCAAATAATCTTCCATCTGTCTCGCGAACTATCCTCGGAAGTATTTTTGTGTTTAATATTAAAATAACTAAGATTTCTTCATTCTATATAGTAATAGTTGTAAATATTTTTGATTGAGTTTCACAAGTCAAAATACTATAGAAAAATGTATCTTTTTATACTTTGAAACTACTTAGTACCCGCGACTTCGTTCCACTGAAGTTGGTTTTGCTATTATCGTACTGTGTAGCCTCTATGGAAAAGCCTAATTATGTGTATTACAGATTATATTTAGAGAAATCCCTACTCGGTCAATGAAAGTTTCCTCATTATCGGTTCAGCCGTTTTAAAAATCAGTCCGGACAAATAACAGACAATTCAGTTTTATCTACATGTATTTATTTTTTTAGTGTTCACGTGTCGTGTCGTGTGTGTTAAAATATTGGCAGGATGTTGACTTTATATCGGGAGCCTTATCTACAGCCTTATTATAAATCATATCTTCGAGTAACATTTAGTCAATCTTTTATTAAAATCGCTTGGGTCTATCAAAAGTTATTGTAATTTTAATGACGAGGCGACTTAAGTACAAGAGAAAAGTAGATAGTAATTATACTTAATACAGGCAGATGACTTTATTAGTCACTGTTTTGTACATCAGATTCCACGCGGACGAAGTTACGGGCACAGCTAGTTAATAATATATTTCAATTTCGAAACACGTGTTATAGCTTTTTTCAAATTTCGTTCCCTAAGGATATAAGTATTCCCTAATTTAATGAAAACTTTAACTAATGTTACCCAGAATTAAAGAAAACAGTTTTCTATTATCAGTCCTGTGTGTGTCAAATTTACCCTTAGGATGAAGTAATGTCTATGGTTAAATAGTAATTCAAGAAAGTAGAATAGTAAAATATCCATCTTATCTATGACACTAAACTTTTAAAATGCTGACATAAATGTCGTGCAATTCTATCATTGCCAGTATAAATTCAGTGAATAAAAGATATTATACGTATTCTATAGTATCAGCGACAGAAGCCGCGAGCGGAAATCTAGTTCGGAATAAAACCTTAAAACTCAATCAAAAATTCTAACTCCTGTTCATTATTGTTATAAATGAATTTACAAGATAATTATTCGTTGCATGAAGCGAAAATTGATTTCCTAAATAGCATATTAATATATATTTTGTACATCTAGTCTTTCAAAGGAGTACTAAGCTAGTTAAAGCCTTCGCTATCTTAATAACTATGGGTATGCGAGTCATATTTATATTGTGAAGTACGGCATTTATTGAAAAAGATGAGTATAAAGAAGTAAAAAATCCATCTGGAGCACAATCAGACAGTCGTTTTGTCTCTTCCTGAATCTAATTTAGACGTTTTTTTTTAAATAAAATCTTATGCACATTTATAAGAAAATAATACAGAAAAAAACCTATTCAGATATTGTTTCGTTTAGGAAGACGTTGGAATACATTGATAGGTTTGATAGGTAATCCAGATGGAAAATATAACAATTAATTTCTTCACAATATAATATTTATCGCGTTCTTCCCAAACTGGAGTCACAATATAGATCGCTATTGAAGGCGACGACATATAGCGGTGCACGATTGTTTGTTGTTTTGTACATTAGAGCATTTGTTTTAGATAGATAGAGAAGAATCGGTGTGAAAAAGTTCATACCTCTTATAAAAAAATTAAGATACAAAAGAGTTACATTTAACGCTTTTTTTGATAATGAGTTTCAATTTAAAATTCACGGAATAAATATGCAGCACACGAATATTTAAATGAACACTATCTAACTAATTCTGTTTAAACCAAATTTATATAACGAAGGTTAGCTTATATTATTTAAATTCATACTCACCGCGTTAAATTTTATTCAGTCTGATAACATGGGATGTTAAGAGGGCCTCATGAGTACCTTGGCTTTATTGCGTTACTAGAATTATTTGAACAAACGATGCGACAAAATAAGTTAGGAAAATTATATTGTGATAATATATCTTAAGTGATCACTTAAAATATTAGAAAAGAAAAAAAGAAACAAAATCAAATATGAGCGTAGTAGATTTATAGTGACATTTTTTGAAGTAAAACTTCTTTAGGCGCAACTAGGAGGTAACTGGACGACAATGCAACGGAAGTCCGTTACGGCAATATGGCGTCACGTGTTTGTACGATCCGGTTTTTAAATATTTTTGATTTTGTCAATAAATAGTTTATAAAAAATTCAAACAAAATTTTTGAAAAAAAGAAATTAATAAAAATATTATATTGAATAATAATAAAAATCATACAATAGGATTAATTATGTATATAAGGTCGCGCGACCGTGCTGCCATCTGGTTTCAATATAACTAAGTAACAAATTAAAAAGTTTTACTTCAATCGCGTGTAACGGTTACAAGCACTACTTTTTTTAAATGCCGTGACTGTTCACTATGTTACGACATTATTTCTATCGTCCCTATGAGGTATTTTTGAACATTGAGGCGATGAATGTTTCAACGACCGTGTCAAACGATAATTTTTAATAACTTTAAAACCCTACATATAACCTATGCGATAAGCACATAGGCTATTATCTGTTACAGATATGTGATTAATTAAGTATATGGTCTATTGCACGAACTATGAAAAATTAGTAACATTACAATTATTGAAGTATATGTCAGCGGTACTTTTTTATAATATATTTTGCAACCGTGCGCCGGAATATGCGTTCACATTTATCGTACCACTATACAATATTATGAAATACTAAGACAGGCACACATCACTACCACGGCACACGCCTAAAGGCTAAACTTTAATCTCTAGTACATAAGAATTTGAAATAAAATTATACATTAGTATTACAATATAAAATTGCGACATTTCGATGAGTTTGTCATATTATATTTAACAGGTTTATGTTTCGTTTTTCTATATACTATTCACCTAATCGGTTTACCAAATACTATTGTAAAATTTTCCATTATTCTAATATCATTTGGTAAGTAAACTATCTTTTAAGTTCGGGCGTATTTTAAATATTACGTGGAGACAATTATATGGTAGAGAAATATTCCACAGAATTAGATAATGAAGAGATTGAATAACGTTTCTATTTGACTATAGAGCAGAGATGATGATAACCGATATACAACTCACGAGTAACGGTGACCGTCAGTAAATCTGGATTTGTCGGCAATATAATGAATAGTTGATCGTCACAGATAGTAAAAGTTCAGAGTAACAGATAGTGTATATTGATCTATTCTGTTTTAGTTTTTGTAAAAAATTAAAAAATATATACGTAAATCATACCCCGTCTAAATATATAAAAATGTTGTCTGTCCACGATGAACTCTGAAGCTATTCAACTGATCTTCATGAAAGTTGGCATTTATGTATAATTTAGTCCAACTTGACAGACAAAATTTATATTTCGATTAATAGCCTCAATATTTTTTAATTACAACTCAAATAATTGTCAATGTTGATTATTGTTATTAATTTCGCCAGACTTGAACAGATGGCGCTTTAAATTAGTTTTCTGAGAGAAAATTGTAGTATAGACTGTTATAAATATCTCATAGATGATGCCACGTTTTAATTTTCACAATTTTATTCAACGTGTAATAACTGAGCCACAGCCACGCATGTTTGCCGACATAGGGGTAGGTGGTTTATTCAGTTTTCACAATTTAAATAAAGGTCAACAATACTCGACGTAATAAATAAAATAAACGCCCTTCCATAATTTCTAAATCAATATGTTGCAGAATCGATAATATTGCAAGCAAGCCGATAATTACTAGAACTTACTTATAAATGTTAAGCATCAAACGCTATTCATTATAATTTCAAATACATATCTCATTTATAGTAAATATATATTAGTATATATACATAAAAATCTAGAAAATGTATAAACTCACAACCTATTATTTTGTCTATAAACATTGTTTTTTTTTACGTTTTTTATAGTATAATAAGTATTCGGCAAATAATGTAACGTTAATAATTTGCTATTTTGCGAGATTAGCCAACTTCAAACGGCTGAACACGCTTGTTACGACAAGAAAATACAGAGTGTCTCATTACTGGTTTAAAATTTCTGTTATTATTTTACGACTTTAATTTCACATGATTTTTTAATTTAATTCCATAAATTAAATGTTATAACATTTTAATAATATAAAATGTAGATGTTTGCTTATGACCACACGATAGAAGTGAAAAAATTTATAAATAAATATGTGTGTTTGAAAATTCATAAAGTTTTATCAATTCTTATATGTCAAGAAATACACAGATTATATAAAAAAAATATACAGAATGTTGCAACATTATTAAAATACATAATAATAAAAACATAACTATTGAAACGACATACGTCTTGTCAGACAGCGAACGTGATTGATGACAACTGTACACGATTAAGTGCGTCATCCACCCAAGCGTGATGGTTCACTTTCGATCACTGTTAATTTCCGTAGTTTTCACTTCAAAAATTAGTACTAAAAAGGCTCCATAGAATAAGACCGGAATACTCCGTAATAATATGGGTTACAATTTCTTCAATAATCCTTGTAATTCGAATTCCATATGACTTACAGTTAGTCCCATATTCATTGTTAATTTTCTTTAACAATTTGCTCAATATTATTTATCACAATTCCAAACTGAGTCACGGTAAATTTTATTTCAAAGTCTATGAAAGGTTGCTCAACTTTTTTTACCACAATTCTGAACTGAGTCACGGTAATTTTTCACGTTAGTAAATGAAACACTCTGTATATAAAGAGGATCTATTACACACTGCGGGGTTTTACGCCTTCTAATTTATTTTCTCCTAAACTTAACAACTATAATACTTCACACCGTCATATTAGAATACGTTTTTTTTATTAAATAAAAATTAGTGACGTCATAATTTGGTCTCGGTGTCATATTATAAAGGCAGTAAATACACCTCGGCTTAAAGCTTTAATACACGTAAAAGTATGAATAACCGACGATTCCACTTTCGCATTAAATAAACTTTTTTTTAATGAGTATATAATACTTTATTGTCACTTTATTTAATATATTAATCAAAGTTGAAAGTTGAAACGTCGGTATAAAGAATTTTAAATAACTGAAATATCATTTAATTACAAATATTATTCCAAAATCATTATTCGCTATCTAATAATCAAAATTACAGTTTTTGAGTTATAGTTCATATTCTACGTGACGTTCTCGACACGATTTTACTTCAACATATTTAGGATTACAAATAATAATGTTATTTTCATTTATTATTACATTAATAATTCAAATAAACATTTAATTGGAACGTGAACATATAATAACTATTATTTAACATATTATTAATGAGTTTTGCTAACGAAGGATATACCAAAAATATCTTATATACATACACAAATATAAATGAGAAACATCAGCTCTAACAAAATGCTATTTATAGAAGTATTTTAATACCATTTAAATGCATCTTGTTTGCTTAAAATATGTAAAAGAAAAACATAATGTAACCAGCACGGAACATTTCATATAGATCATTTGTATAATGTTTTACATCGTCTAATACCGAAATCTTTTGTAATCAAAATGACTACTTATCAAAATAAATATCAGAAACTTAACTATACTAACAGCATTGTCACACCCACAAACGGTTTTTATAGAATCATGTGTAATTCCTTCCTTTACAAAGACTGCGGTATTGACGTTCGTGTCCGACAACAGACACTTTTCCACACAACTTTTCCAAATAAACATTGATAAAGCATTCAAACCTAAGCGTTAAATTGGAACTTTAATATATAGGTTTTAATAGAAATTAAAAAATCGATGTTATTAATCTATAAGTATATTAATTCATATAACGTAATCTTTACTTTAGTTATGAACGAACCTTTTAGTTTATTTGGAAGCAGTATTTGCACTATAATTACAATTATCTAATCTCTATCATTCAACTACGGAATACAATATTACAATTATACCAAATGAAACATAGTAATTATTAAATAAAATAATAAATGACCTTTAGTGATTTATCATAATAAACTACAATAAATCGAAATATACTTAATTAGGTATAATGAATATTATTGTCTTATTTATTGTCATCATATAGGAAAGCTCGATAAAGTATTTTAAAATTAGTAGGTATTAATAAATACTATTAATATTTTTTCTAGGATTTCAAAGAGATAATTCCTAATTTTCATGAGCCTAAGGAAAGGGAGGTAAACAATGGACCGCTGCAATATATTCACATACATTTATGAGAGTGAAAATAAATACGTTGACTTTATATTCATAAGTTAAATTATTTCAATGATAAGTAATATCTAAAAATACAATTTTTAATCTATGTAAATATTTGTAGTAGGGATAATTATTAAGAAGTTCAAAGAGAAACAAAATCATTTAATTACTACAAAAAATATTACACTGGAATCATGTTGCCAGGATCTTCACGCTTCTATCAAAATATAATCATTGTAGAAATAAATATTTAAGATATGAATTTGGATATGCGAGTATAGTTATCTAATTCCTATAATAATAGGATAATACCACAACCGTACGTGGTAATTTCTTGAATGATTTTTAAAAGTTTAAAGCACAGCCAAAATTCTGCGGTCATTTGGGTGGATTTGATAGGATTTGGTTCCTACGTAATACATACATTTAACAATTTCGAATTAACTCGAACACTTTTCCATATTTAATATATTACTGTTCTAAATGAAACACGTTCTCCCATTACGCTGTTGTTTCATTTATGAATTCCCTGAACATTATTTGTTTAATTTAAAACGGTAAATATTGGAAACTGTTCATCGCAAGATCTTTCTCAGTCTAGAAATTTTCTATAATTTTTCATACCACGTAGACATTTCTTTCTATTCTTTTAACATATTGGACTTCTATCAAGAAAACAACAAAATACAAGTTTTAAATAAGTGTTCGAGAAAATTCGAAATACAAATTTAAACATTTTACCTCTTAGGCGAAAGACTTTGGACATAATTGGGGTCCATCTCATCAAGGTCCTTCCCTTTGGTTTCTGGAACGCAACAAACCACAAAACACAGACCGCCGACACTTATGGAAGCGTATAACCAAAACGCGCCATGCAATCCCAAAGCCTGTTGAAAATCGACAAAGGTTTTCACACCGACAAACGCGCAAAGGTAGCTGAAGGCAGTCGCCATAGCGCTTCCAAACGCTCGATACTCCAATGGGAACAATTCACCGATCAGCAACCAAGATATCGGACTCATGCCCAAAGAAAAAGCTATGGTAAATACCAAAACGCAGAGTAGAGGTATCCAGTCGTTCTGGCCGACAGTCTGGTGAAACATGACGCTTTGGATTCTTTGATTTCGATGTACCTCTTCATAGTACGCGTAACTTCCAAATCCAGCCAATGCCATAGACATTAAGACTGAACTAACGATGAGTAAAGGTAATCGTCCTACAGTATCAATCAGTAACCCGGAAAGACATGACGCAAGCAGCTGAACAAAGGAAACTGCGATAGCTGCTCCATGAGGATTCATACCACCGAAAGTCTTTCGAAATATTGGTACAGCGTAGAAAGAGAACGCATGAGCTCCCGAAAGTCTTTGAAACATCATTAAACCACAAGTCACCATAATAGGACCTAGAAGTCTATTCATAGTTCTTGCATCAAGTGAATTAATGAGTTGGCTACCAGACATCTGATTCTGCCGTTGACTGAAATTCTTACTCGCCAGCACATTAGTTCTTATCGTTGCCAATTCCTGAGCAACATCCGAATTAGGGCCTCGAAGCCAGAGCAGACTTTTATAAGCTTCTTCATCTTTACCGACCAAGACGAGGTAACTCGGTGTTTCTGGGATGTAGAGAACTGTGCAGAAGAGGAGCAGCGGTGCAGCAGAGATGCAGAGAGCCAGCTGTTGCCAATCGAGGTACGCACCGATCGTAAAGCTGAAAAGGACTCCAAGATGTCCAACGATTTTGAGAACAGCGCTCAAACAGCCTCTAATGTCAGGCACGGAGATCTCGCTGACGTACACCTGAAATATGTAAATAGATTTATTTATTGGATACCATATTTATATTACAAAAGTGGGCAATACGAGGAACTTGCAATATGAAACTGGCAAATCTCTAAAAACTACGTTTTAAGAACTCGATACCTTCATAATATTGCATTATAAAAAGTTAGGTTAGATCTTGTAAACAAGCTGTATAATTTTAATAATAAAAATATACAGAAAATAGCTATCCCGTGTTTTAGATACAATATGATGAATAAAAGATTTCCAGGTAATAAGATAAGACCCAAAGTATATTATAGATTATGTGGACCGCATCTGTAAGCTTTACTGTGAACGATAGTGACGTCTGGAAGTAACTATTTCTTTGTACAGATGCTAAAAATTATGATGAACGATTATAAACAATATCTACTCATGTCGTATTTTTTAAATAGTTTATGTTAAATGACGATGTTATCTAAGATAGTAAACGCATCAAACCTAGAGAGGGTTGGTTCTCAAGTGCAGCTCTCCGAACAGACCATGTGCTCGGCAACAGATTTTCAACTTGGGGTTCGTAGCTAGCCAGACGGAGTTAGAAGAAACCCTACCACCGTGCTATAGTTGCATCATGATACTTTTATTGACATTGTCAACAATAAAAAAAAAATACTATACCCATACCCAATTGAATCTGCTACCGGCTTACTTCTCTATTACTGGGATGTTTGTCCAAAAACTGTGGTAGTGTTTGGTACTTACTTATGTTACTTATAAACTCTTAGATTGAATTTCATTTTAGATACTATTGGAGCCAATTATGAAAAATTACAGTTGTTAACTGACCTGCGACAGCATTGTGAGAATGGAACAGCAGAACCCTCCAAGAAATGCGGTGATGCACATCATCCTGACAGACGTGGCTAGGACGGTGAGTAGCCAGGAAAGACTGCAAGGTGCAGCGGCTAGTGAGAGCACACGACGTCGTCCGTGGCGCATCGCTGCTCCTCCGGCCATACCGCCAAAAAGGGCACCTGTAATTTGAAAGCTTTTAAAAGTATCCTATTTAGCGTTGTCAATTATACTTTAGCTAGGGGCTTTGTTATAGATATTATTTTACTCTTGGCAACCAATCTTCTAGTAGATTATTACTGCCATCGTCAAGTAGGCAGTGCTATTACAAGTTTCTTGTTATAATTGCAACGACTAGCAAAAAGATGGTCGTCTTGTTAGAACTTTTTAAGATGTTTTTGTGGCAAGTCAGAATCCATGCACCGTGGTATTATTTCCTATCAACTTCACTTGTGAAAAATAATCAAACTATGTTACGTGAAACACCACCAATATTACAAGATATACAGTCAAAGAGCACAAGATTATGAATAAAATATAAAAACCACTATGGAACATCCCAAGATCCCGTCAAAAAACCATCTGCTTATAGATGTCAGATGCTTATGAGTCTAGAGCTAAGGAGAACCATCTCTGTGTATGAAAAATTGTCCGTCAAAATGCGCTAAATTAGGGTGCCGCTACAATAGCAATAGGGTATATTATTGTTCAATTATTCCAATAAGTTTTATAAAAGTAAACACTCAAAAATCACTAAACGTATTATTTAACGTTCACAAACATTCTATCACACTCCACGTTTTCTTATAACAGATATTTTAGGTTATATTTACAAGATTATTTCGAACTGATCATAGCCTTTGCGTATGCTAGCGCCATTTTGAAAGATTTGGAACTATAACTAGTACTTAGAGCTGGACATTTTTTCAACATGTCTCCCCCATATGAGATAGTGCTCCTTACCGCGACTCTCTATGTAGACGATATAGGAAAATTACTGAATATTATCTATGCCCAAGGATCCGGTCGTATAAACTATAAAATTACTAACGTGTTTTACATCGTGCTTTTAAATTTAATTTATTTTATGTATGTATATATAAATACATGTACAAGACGTATTGCAAGGCCCTTTGGTATATAATATTTATAACTTATATTATTCAGAGCCGACTGGATGCCCGTAATGGACAAATAATGAGTTATGATGGGGTAAATATGTCATTCAATTAAAATTAATACCTTCCATTAGTTCCATTTTGTGACAAAGCGTTACTGTGATTTAAATATGAAGGTTATATTTATGGTGCGGTAGATTTGTTTGTATTTTATATTCTAAAAAAATGCCGCTTGTATTGATTTGTCCACGTATTTATGCTTAGTAATTAGTTTCGACTCGTTTTTGTTTATTAAAATATGAGTAGATACCCTCAAGAGTTTGTTTGCTTGAACGCGCTAATCTCAGGAACTAATAGTCCGATTTGATAAATTATTTCAGTTTTAGATAGCTCATTTATCGAGGAAGGCTAATGGTTATATATCATCACGCCAAAACCAATAGGAGCGGAGCGCCAATGTATAATGTTTCAAAGTCGGGATTAACGTTTAAAATATTTTCACCTTCTACGTAAACGAAGTCGCGAGTTAAAGTTAGCGTTAGCCCAAGGTAACTATACCACGCGGACGAAGTCGCGGGCAGAAGATAGAACCAAAAATTTTAGAAAGACATAATTCTAATGTACAAAGTTTTATAGAATTCTGTAACATTAAAATCGAGCATTGATCGTTTCTGATTGAAATTGGAGCATTAAATTACTTTTAAATATTTTGGTATGTTTTTTTTTGTAAAATCTATAAGTAATATTGATATTCGTGACAATTCTATTAGTAATGCATTATTAGATGAAACAAAAAGTGTGCGTCGGCCGGGAATCGAACCCGGATCAACTGCTTGGAAGGCAACTATGCTGACCATTACACCACCGACGCACGCATCTCACGTTTTGAAATTAAGAATCAGTTGGAATTACGCTGTAACACTATAATAATTTATTGTGTAATTGTATTAAACGATTATTAAATTATCAATTATTTATTGCCCTTAGAAGAGCGCGCGGCTTCGTTCGATAGGAAACGGTTTAATTATTTTTGGTGTCTTGTTTTCATTCTAATCTATATTTAATATTATAAAGAGGTAAAGTTTGTGAGTTTGTGTCGTTGCGACGTTGTAGGGGGTAATCTCAGGAAGTACTCAACCGATTTTGAAAATTCTTTTACCAATAGAAAGCCACGTTATTCGTGAATGTCATAGGCTATAAATCATGCTAAGACTAATGGGAGCGGAGCAACAATGAAAAATGTTTTAAAATCGGGGTTTTTTTTCCTTTTGAGAGCTTCCGCTGCGTGTTAGCGTTAGCTCAAAGTAATTATTCCACGCGAACGAAGTCGCGGGCAGAGGCTAGTATCTATTATACTTTTATCGATTGTAAGTTACCTCTATTAAATTATATCGAATGATAACTCTGCTACTGCAATATAGAAAAACGTATTGATGTGCCTAAATAATACTCTTAATTTTTTTTATCTTCTAGTAAAAGTGTTATATTGGTTTAATTTTGAAATTATTTGAAAATTATTCAAATATATAAATATTACAAACCAAAGTCACTTCTCGTATTTGTTTAATGTACATTTGAACCATATCATGATCGTGTCAAGTTATGTAATGTAATAAAAAAATCGAGACAGTCATAAGGACTGCCGACAGAAATGAAAACTTGAAACTATGTAATAACTGTGTTCCCTTTTCAACTTTTAAATTAATTGAAAATTAAATAAATGATTATCATTAGTTTTGTTTTCACATCTCTTGGCACTACGAACAATAATTGTATACATTTTTATACAGTTTATAGGCTGCACAATCTCAGTACGAAATAAAAATATTAAATGTACACAGGTTGCTATACTACGTGTCGCTAGTCTGACGGTCACGCTTACTAGCATGTCATGACGCAAAATCACAAGTTTATCTGCTGCCAAAAAAATACCGTTCAACGCGCCTAAAGAAGTTTTCACTCCAACAATAAATATGTACGTTATTATTATATAAATATAAGCTAATTACTAAAATGTTTGGTTAAAATTAGAAATTAAATGTAATAGAATATTCAATTAATCTAGGTTATAACAAAATTGAAATTATACAACCACCAATATCTAGTCTTTAAAAACGTAATCTACTTAAAAACTTTCTTAACTTTGGTAATTTAACCTTCGGTTAAAAAACACAGAAATATATCTGAAATATTTTAAATTTAAACCATTAGTTATAATACAGAATCTCACCGAGGAAGGACAGTGAAGCTAACCAGCTCGCCTGCTGATCAGTCAGGTGGAAGTCCCTACGAGTAGCATTAGCTCCAGGTCCTTGTAGAGAAGCTATAGCCGGCGAGCTGTACCCTTTGCCAAGACCAGCTGAGAACGGAGCCAATGACACAGCTAGAGCTGCTAAAACCTGTTAAAATTGTTACACCACGTTCAATTAGCTTATAAGTAATAACAGAAAATTGAATATAAAAATAAAACTAACTAATTACATGACCACAAAATGGTATTATGACAAAAAAAATACATTGTTGCATTTAAATAAGCGTGGGCATTATAATCGTGTTAGGGAGCGGCCATCAACTACGTGAATGCAAAAACAACTATAAAAAGAAAAAAATCGGTAAATTATCCAATTTGGGAAATCAATCGTAGACATGATATCCTACTATAGATTTTATATTCAGTCTGCGTGTTAAATTCAGAATATATAATAAATACAACCATTCAGATGATAGACGCATGTTAAAAACCGAGCACAATATTTATTTCAATCATTTTGAATCGAGCCATAGTTGCCACCATATTAGCGTTGGCGGCTCTACCGAGCGCCTTTCACTTTAGGGACCATCCGTAAATTACGTCACACGTTAAGGGGGAGGGAGGGAGTCAACGAAGTGTGACATTGTGTGACAAGGGGGTGGGAGGGGTCCTAAATTTCGTGACGTCACATTTCCAAATATACGAGTTAAAATACAAATTTTGCACTATTAACGAAATACTCGAAAAACATTTTCAATCCTATCTGTATAAACATAAGATTCAAATTGTTTTGCCGGTTACTCGCTCTAATAGCGTCATGCGGCATGCGCCGACGAACTAACGCCCTTTTATAAATGCCGCCAAACACACCGTGCCTGCGCGTAGCGATGATTTCTTTGTTTCTATTTCATTAGACAATTGATTTTCGCGGATTAAACGACGTAGTTCTTTTAGTTCTGGTATTTTATGTTTTTAAATGACGAAACAAATTTAAAATTAACAAAAATACTGATTTAGGTAATCTTTATCATAAATTAAGAGTTTATGGTATTCTCGAGAATCTTTGCTTGTGGGTAACGAATTTTTTGTCCGGGCGGAGCATAAGAGTTGTTGTCGATGGCTACACCTCTGACGCCATAGTAATAAATGCCGGTGTCCCACAAGGCTCTGTGCTATCGCCAACGCTGTTCGTTCTGCATATCAATGACCATTTGAATATTTTTAATATTCGTTGTTATGCGAACGATAACACAAATGATGCCGTATAATCGGGGTGTGCAAATATCTCCCAGGTACTTGTGGAGCAAAATCGAACTAAACTTATGTCTGATGTTGAGAGGAGGTTGGACAGGGTCTCTGAATGGGGAGAGTTAAACCTAGTCCAATTTAATCCTTCAAAGACACAAGTCCGTACGTTTTCTATGAAAAAAAGTCCATTCGTTATACCACTTAAGTTCCAGGGCACTTCTATTCAAATTTCCAGCAATATTGGGATTCTTAGTATCAACATATCCAGCGATGTGCAATTCCGGTTTCATTTGGAAAGCAAAGCTGAATTGGCAACCAAAAAGTTAGGTATCCTCAATCGGTCAAAGCAGTACTTCACCCCAGAGTAACGATTTGTGCTCTATAAAGTACACGTACGTCCTCACATGGAGTACTGTTCACCCGTTTGGGTTTGTGCTCCTGCCTATCAGCTATCCCGTTTTGATTCCGTGCAAAGGCGAGCTATCTGCATTGTTGACGATCCCAAACTAACATGTGGACTAGAGTCATTACAACTGCGCAGAGACATTGGATCTCTGTGTGTACTATACCGCATGTACAACAGAACTTTTTGTCATGGTTCCCTCATTGACGTTCCAAACTCGTAGTTCCCGACGCTGACTGGTAGCTAATCCATACACTCTAAAATTTAATAAAGCAGCAACAACTGTAAGGTATTCCAGAACCTTCATTATGCGTACGCTGACATTGTGGAATGGGTTACCCAGTGCAGTGTTCCCTCAGAATTATGATATGGGTCTCTTCAAAAAGGGATTGAAACACACTCTTCAAGCAACAGCGATACCCCTGGTATTGTAGGTGCCCATCGGCGACGGTACCCATTTACCATCAGATGGGTCCTCTACTTGTTGGCTGCCCTTTACCATAAAGAAAACTATATGAAGCTTACAGTGCAGCCTATGCTGATCAAAAAAGCAAAATGTTCAAGAAGAAGTTATTAGCTTATGGAAATGTTTGAAAATTGGTGACAATATTGAACATAAAGTGGAATCTAAGATCAAAGAATTGCAAATAAAAATTATGAAATATGAATTTTTTTTCAATAATTTCTTCGACGCACAACACAACACAACGAATGTTCCCGACATCAACAACACAAACGAGAACGAAGTGATTGCTGTGCCAGCTATAAATAATTCAATGGAGTAGATTCAAAGCCCATGGACTCAAGATGAATAAGTTTACTTTAATTAATAAAGTTATCGTTTTTTGTTTTGTTAATTTCTTAAAATGTTTGACTTGATATTAATTTTTATTAAAAAATAACTTAAATGGATATAAAACTAATTTAGGACCTGATGTTTGAATGAAATAATTTCTAAATGTAAAATTGCAAAATATGTGACGTCACACTAGGGAGGGGGGGAGTCTCACAAATGTGACTAGCTGTGACAAGGACGGGGGAGGGGTCAAAAAATCATGAAATTCGCGTGACGTAATTTATAGATAGCCCCTTACCGCTACTCCGCGGTCGCGCGCCGGCCCATGATGCGACATGCGATAGATGGACGAAAAAATTTGAAGCGATGGAAAAAACGTTTCACTTTAAAAATGTCATCTATCTCTGCTTACATACTATAAAGAAGATTGTCTAGATGAGCAAACGTTTGCAAAATCCAATTTATTCTTGATCACGTAGGAACGTGCCAACACACCAATGTTTGAACAAACATCGGGCTGAGATCGCATTAGTGATAAGGGACAAATAATGATTAAAGCGATATTCAAGTATCAGATCAGAGGGCTCAAAGAAATGTTGAGTACCATCTAGGAGTTCATACAACTAGCTACAAATTATTTTGCTGAAGTCCAAAATATAATACAACGTTACTTGACTAAATTTCGTACAAAAATAGATAGATAAAACAGTTCGGTATCTTTATTTACTCTGTATGTCTATCTATTTTTATTGGCTATAACACTTGCCCCTGCGATAACACATCTGTGCAAAACTTTGAACATCTGCTTCAAGAAAGTACCCGATTTAGTACGAAGAGAGTAGGACATAAAATGCTTTGTAACAATCTTCGTATATCTCCCTTTGACCTTTTGGGCTTGATAAAGAAAGAGTCTGCTATCGAGTCGTTTGATATTTTGTAAAGCATGTGATCACCAATGCCAAGGCATTTAATGGACGTTAAAATTAACACGACTAATTCGAATCTAAATCATGAGTGACGTATCTTTGTATCCTTTTTATATAATGCTTATGCAACGCTTCAAGAGGAAGGAAGAGATCATTTTATTAAATATATATATTATTACATTTACTAATTTAAATTGTTAACACTATCATTTGACTCCCATCAGTGGCCTTGCAGTGGGCCTCGTATAGGCTGACGATGATGATGACCAAGGAAGGTTCACATCATGAGGAAATGTGTAACTGAGAAATGTTCGGGTAGTGTGGAAAAAATATAGAATTGTGGGCTGCTGACCTTTTAAAATCGACAATACATTATAAGCCTAACGCGTTGATTTTCTGTACCTTCCCTTGAACTCGTTCAACAGTGAACCTCTTACAGAATGCCCTTATTGTATGGTTTAAAAAGTCTACAGTATTTTAAACAAATAGCAGTGATTGTTCAAACGTAAACTAAACTTTAATTAGACCCGAGTTCCCGATCTCATTAGCAAGGCTTAACGATCCAACAACTGGCTCGGTTTATTGACTCGTAAGCCCTTTAAATATATATCAACGGGTCATGCCCTATGTATTGTACAAATACGTTATATTTCGTGATGTTATAATCGCGCTATCGTGTAGATTTACTTTTTTTTATGTATCATAGAAGGCAAACGAAGAGACGGGTCACCTGATGTTAAGTGATCACCGCCATCCATAGACACTAGCAACACCAGAGGAGTCGTAAATGCGTTGCCAGCCTGCGTTTGGGCGGAAGGGAGGTGGGGGTAGTGTGCTGAGGGGAGGCGGGCCTGCGGCACTCTCACTGACCGAACGAAACGCAACAATGCAAGCATTGTTACTTCACGTGGGTGTTTCTGGGAGAGGATGGTAGCACTTTGGACGAGTCGGCCCATTCATGCTGAAACCAGTAATAGGTTCAGCGTGGATCTACTACCTACTAACTTGATTTATATTCACAAAATACCATGTGTTGGTAAAAGTTTTTTTAGAATCTTATATTGTAACAAAAATACATATAATGCACCTAACCACTGCAGACTGTGACTATGTATATCCTGCCTCATAGAACCATAACCCTGAGCTCAGAGATTTTAGGTAGCTACTCCTAAAAAGCGAGTTGGAATGTCTCCATATTGAGAAGAACATCATAGCTCTATTTTAAACTCGACATTTCTGCATGCCGGGTAGTATAATATGAGCATCAGAGTCAAGGAAATATCAGTTTAGTACGTTAGCATACATTCCATTTTATGTAGTGAAAACTTCTTTAGCCGCGTTCAGCGATGTCGTAGCAAAATTTTATTTGAAATTCAAAAAATACACAGTCATTTCATTGTTTTAAGTTTTTACTTCTATCGACAATCCTTATAACTTATATTTTTAATTAATTTTTATATGTTTATACTTTTTAGGTAAACACATTCACTAGCGATAAAGCAACCTTTAATGATCGTTTCTATTTTTAGACACTACTTTAGAAACCTTTAGGTGAAGTAAAAGGTATATACCGGGACTCCTGAAGGTGGAATGCCGTGGGCGGTTTCCTTTTGGGAGCGAAATAATCTTACGATAATAAGAATATCTTGTGATTTGTACGAAAATTTGAAATCATTTGTGGCGTTCCGCCTTCCATATAATAATTTCAATACCACTTGTTTACAACAAGCGTTATGATATAAGACCGGTAACATTGCCAACAAGGCACCTAAAATACTCATATACAGGGGGTAAAAATGTAAACCCATACGCTGCCCGAAGAACTGTCACTTCCGCCCGGGACGCGTAGGGACGATAGAGTAAGACGCTATACATTGAAAAGATATCTGTACCACAGTGTTTTATTACTTGTACTTTTAGTATTTCATTTCACTCCACTGGTGACAACCAACACGAACTTTCGAGGCTACAAATCGCTAAATATTTCATTGTATTTATTTATCCCACGTACAGTTCAGGTCATTATGGCATTTTCTAAGCCGTCCTGGCTAGTTACCAAAGTCTGTCGGCAAGCACGTATGAGTCTGTTGCGTCTAGGTTTACTGTGTTTCTGATGTATCTTTAGGTAAATGAGACGATAGGTATTGAGTTTAGCTAGTTTATTACTCGACTGACATATACAATGTGCATAGCACGCCGTAGTGCCACGATATGGTGGGATAGGCATCTCCATATGTATTATCCACTCTTAATTTTTGTAACCTGCCGAATACATAAATAGTAGTTGTAATTCATATAAAGGAATTAAAATACGGAATGAGACAAAAACAAATACCAAAAATATTTCTTACTAGCTATGCCCGCATCTTCGTCCGCGTGAAACTTTATGTAAAAAATAAAGATTAACAAGTCACCTGAATGTATTAAGTCCATTTACTTATCTACTTTTCTTATCGACTTAGGTCGCGTCGTCATTACAAGTAGAATAACTTTTGATAGACCTAACCGATTTTAATGAAACAAAGATTATTTCTTTTTTTTTCTCGAACGGACTACGCTATTGACCTAGCAAGGTCTTAACAGCTTCACTGGACTACTAAAACAAATATTAAATGTGACTCGAAGATACGCTTTATCATTTTCTTGAATAAATGTTATCATGAACGCAGTACTTTAGTGATTCGTGTTTATACAAACAGACAGACATTTCTAAAATTGATTGAAATGTATTTTTTTACTTATTATCTACTATCTCGATAATTTATTTTATGTTTATTTCGCCTTTGGCGTGTGGCTACCACAAGTGAGGATGGCGATATGTCAGTAGTGCGGACTATATCACACAGGGTATCTAATGTAGTACAGTCGGTTGCCTCGGTAGAACAATTCACAGCCGCAATATGGCTACTTATACTTTCCGTCTCTTCGAGTGCATTATCCTCCTCCCTATTCCTATTTTCATCATTCATCTACATATGTATTAGTTTACCATCTTGAACTACCCACATCGTCATTTAGCTTCAGGTGAGATTGTAGCTTATCACTACAAATTATGAAACAAAGTTCTCTGTCACGTCTGTCTGTCTGTTCGTGATAAGCTCAAAAACTATCGAACGGATTTCCGTTCGATTTTTACTAACAGATAAAGTGATTCATGAGGAAGGTTTAGGTGTATAATTTGTCTAGGTTTTTTTATCATCAGAGCGGGATAATGTCCGGCAGGCCCGCTAGTAAAGTATAGTAAAAGTTTAAAATGAGTACATATAGGCCTATTTACTATATGTACATTCTCTACCGAAAACAAGATGTCCTGCTTCTTTAGGTAAGTGTAGTAACCGCGCCTGCTCTAACGACTGGCAACACCGTCTTAATTAAGTCATGCATGCTATGTGATTTGATGAAGTTTATTTCACATAGCTTTCATTATAAACTCCTATAAATATGTTGATATATTTGTTATTCGTCGTTATTTCCCCACAAACAATCCAGCTAAATGATCCCACGTTACCAAATAACCTTTCTGGCTTCGGCATGTTATTAATTGCTTATAACGATTTGTATAGTACATGCCAAGAGCTGAAGCGATTTGTGACAGTTCACCAAATGGTAAAAAGAAGACCACAATCATTTACAGATAATACACTCAGATTTAGATGAGGCTGAGGTGTAGGTATAGTTGACTTTCGCAATTGTGCTCATGACTATGGTCGGTTGGATTATATATATCTTATATGTATATATACATATATGTCGCAGCATTATACAGAGGCGATTAAAGAGTGACAAGCTTCTAAAAACTGTTGCTGGCAGTCGTGAGGTTGTTCTATTGGTCCGTCAATTGTAAAATACGAACCATGAGATGTCGGAAAATGTCATTGTATTATTGAATGGGAAATATAACACGTGTTGGCTATCTATCTGTAGTGTTATTTCTTGCTTTCTGAAGATGTACGAGGAGGAAGGAGTCCCTGAACATAGCATTCTTCTAGGCTCTCCGACTTTTTTTTTTTTTTTTAACGTGGAGAGAAAATCCTTCATGGACTGTCAGGCCCCCGGGGGAGGGCCCGACCTGAACCGACTACCAGCCTTTGTGCTGCCACGCAAGGGTGGTGCCATACGGCGACTTTAACCGGCTAAAACTCCACGACAACCAACGCCGCACTATGGGAGTGTCCCGGGGTTGCGTTAGCTCCGCAAAAAAAAAAAAAAAAAACAAAAAAAAAAGCTCTCCGTCATATATATATATATATATATATATATATATATATACACTACAATTTACATAATTAACATATTAACTATTGACATATTAGACCAGGGTCGATAATTTTTTAAACCAAAAAAAATTAAAGTAGGATGAAACACATTAGAAAAGGAGGGGAATATGACAAAAATGAAAGGAAAAATAAATTACGGTCGATCCGAGTTCGGGAAGTGGGAGGGGGTGAGTTTTTAAGGGTAAATAATGGTTTATCTCGATTTCCGGCAAAACTACAAGTCTTATGGAAAAAAGTTAAATAACAAAGTTGTAGGTAATAAGAAGATCTACAACTCTGTATTTACAATTTTTTCACATAACCTCAAAATTTAGGTGAAAAATTCAAATAACCAAGTTTTTGGTTTTTTATTTTTATGGTTTTCAATAAAAAAAAATAATTCTACGAAATTTGGTGAAAATTTACCTTATTATGTCCCAAATACACTATAATTTATTTGGTTTAAAATATTTATTTTTTCGCCTTATTTTAACTTAATATCAAAAAAGCACCCTAATTTTCAATCGAAAATTCTCGCGTCAAAATATCAGCTTTTTCCAAAAAGTCGGGGGACTTTTTGTTCGTTGAAATCTCTACTTCCTGATGGTGTAAAAAAAATATACATTACTATAGTAAATGTTCTCAGAAATTGCAAAAAATTGAAAAAAACTTAAATTCGAAATTTTTTTTTTAATCATTATGTACAATTTTGAGCTATTTATTAAAATTTACACTTTAATTACTCAAAAAACGTAAGACTTCATGTTACATTGATAAACGAAAAAATTGCAAATTGAAATATACTACTATAATATATAGCTCTAAGATTCTGTTCTATATACCACCAGGAATAGTCCAGTCTCATTACAATACCATTATAAGAAAAATACGGCAAAATTTCCGTTCATAACGTGGACCAAACGCTCTACCAATCAGCTAAATTAACCCTAGCCTGGTGATCGATCATGTAGCCTCTAACGGAGATTAAAATGCACTTCGAGTATGATTTAGCAGTAAAGTGAATATAAGAATTAATCAACGTCTCTCTAAATAGACAAGTACTACATTTTTATACGATTGGAAGCAAAGACCATGCGGGTCACTTGATAGTAAGTAGCCTGCGATACGAGGAGCATTACAGGCGTTGCCAGCCTTTGAGAAAGGAGTAAGGCCATTCCTTGAAGGTTGCTAGGTCATACTGGTACGGAAATACTGCTGCTGGGATATAATTTCTAAGAATTTATAAGGGATGTGTCGGTCCGGTTACAGAGGGGATTGCTGCCACGAATACTCCGATTGTGGAATGAGCTTCCTGCTGAGGCTTTTCCTGGGGACTATAGCATGGAGTTTTTCAAGGGGAAAATAAATAGGTTATTTAAGGGTCGCCAACGCGCATGTACCACCTCTGATGTTGCAAGCGTCCATAGGCTACGGTGACTGCTTAACATCAGGCGGCCCGAAAGTTTGTGTGCTGCCATCGTCGTATAAAAAAAATACATACGAAAATCTCACAGTTAACGATTTCCAACCATCAAGGTAACACGGATGAAATTTCAATTAGTGGGAAGTCGTTCGGTAATGGTCCTCAGCAGCAGATATCAATCCGAACAGCTCTTCAGAACACTACCCGTGGTAGATTGTATAAAGGACGTAAAGTGACGTAATGTCCATTTAAAAGGATTCAATGATCGCAGGGGTTGTAATTTAAATTAAGATCGCAGATATGTTGTATATATATGATATATACACAAAATAATATAAGAGAGACGCAGTTAATAAACGTCGCATGGAGTCAAATGGGCTTTGTCTCCGCATATGGCTACATATTCTCTAGTGAAAGCGGCTGCACGCTTACATATCCAAACACTGCAGTGTTAATATTCTGATAAGGCCTGTATCTACGAACACACGAAAAGACTTACGGTATAGTTTTCAAAATTAATATTCTTAACAGATAGGTATACACTAACGTGTCCTAACATATAATCTACTATCGCCTGTTTTCAATATATAAATTGTGACATTACATATTCCTTGCTCTAGACCGCGCTTTACTTGATAAATTTGATTTATGAAAGCTTGCTATAATAATCAACTGTTTTTAAATTTTGCTTTGTAGCTAAAATGACAACTCAGTGTAAGATTACGAATATCTGTGTCGTTCTAACAATTTAGAGGTACTTAAGGCAAAATATTTTGATGAAATGTATTGAATTATTTAAATTAGGAGTCACTTAAAAAAAATTTAGCTACCAAACTTCCAGTTAATGCTGCCATTGTCTAGTGGGTAATAAGTAATAATATCACACGTGTCTTGCGATAATTTCAATGTTCTAACAAGATAATGGTCCCTTGTTAGATCTTTCCAGGGAGTTATTGTGGCATTTAAGAATTCATGCTCCGTGGTATCATTTTCCATGCACTTCACTTACGCATAATAATCGCAGTATATTACGTAAAATGCCACCGATATTACAAAATATATAGAGTTAGATAACACAAGATTATGTATAAAATACAAAAGCCACTACATTTGTAAAAATTGTGTAAAAATGGTGGTGTTTTTTGTTGCGGTGGTTACTACTAACTACTCGACAATGGCAGTAATAATCTCAAAGGTTGGTTGCCAAAAATAAACTTAAATATATATATATATATATATATTACTCAACTAAATAATAGTGTTTAATTGTTACACATCTGCATTAAATCTAACATAAATTATCTCAATTTGCGGTCTTGAATGCCATTAAGATATTTCTACCACCGTTTTGATTTTAAGAGATATTCAGATAAGAGGGCAATTCAGTATCGTTTTATGCTTCGATTATTTCAAGACAATGGCGTCACTTTAATAATACCTTACAGTTTCTAACAAACTTATAAACACCTGCTAGATATATAAAAAGTAGGTTAAGGAAGGAAGCCTCCTAAATATGAAATGACATATTGTGGATAAGTATTACGACATTCAGCATTGGAGCGGTAAAAATCTTGTTAAGGAATATTACTTCGAGTTACTTTTACTCTGTAAACGATTTTCAACTTTATAATCTTAGCGATGTAGCATAATTTTAAAAACCTCGATTCACTGTTTTTATTAGCTTACTAAGAAAATGTACTCAAATGTTTTGATTCATCAAATACTGTATCGAATGGTACGTGTGTCTGAATATAAATTAAGAAAACATTTCGCTAAACAGATTCCATTATTCAGACCTGTACTGTTTACTTTCCATTTACCAAGCTATTGTATCGCTTTGCAGTCTGTGCGGGAAAGTTGATCGATTGTTAAAAAAGACACGGTTTAGGACGTCTCTATAGGTAATTGTTTGTCGAAAATTTTGTAATATTTCATATATATTTATTAGCATTGGCATCGCAATAGTGTTGCGCGAATAATTATTGATTTTTTAATTCGTTATCGTCAGAGAGTAGCTCAATTTTTTCAATTCATCTATACGAATATATAAAATGAAATGGTGAATAAAACACTTTTTAGAGAGTTATCCATAAAATATTATTACGCTTTTAAGTTTTACGTAAAGCAGTAATTTAGGATTTAAAATAAAAAGTATAATTAACTTTAAAACGCTTTAAAATTTTTCTATATATATATATGTATATAGAATCGAGTAAGATAGAGAAAAATGAGTAAAATAAACTAATTTTCAAATATATAATATATAAAAATACAGTTATAATAATAATGTATAATATAAACAAATAAAAAAAAACATAAGTTAACCTCAAATCTATAAATAAACCCACTTAAGAAGTTTACAATATAAAAAAACGCTTTTTCACTAATATTCACAATGAATTATCATTCACCCAACATATGTAATTTAAATTTACGAATACATTTTTTTTACTTTCACTGAAATAAAGCACGTGTTATAGATTCATATATATTTAAATAATTACATTACATATAGTTATCAGTTTTCACCCATCAACTTCATGGTGTCGTTTTTAGGTGTCGGCGTGTTAACGTATTGTAAAAATCCAGTCATATCATATTTCCCAAAGGCGCCAAAAAAGTAAAAAGCAGTTCAGTTAATATACATAATTGCTTATTATAAAAGAAAATTTCTGTTATTATATTGTGTATTTTTCAGGCCGTAGTCAGTAAGCTGACCAATATTAATGCCAAGGCTTAACTAACCTGTCGAAAATTTAGTTTTTAGTTAAATTTGCAAAAAGTTTATTTTTCTCTTTTACTATCGTTTTTCATCACTTTGAAAGACGTCTCTAAAGTAAGCTTACACTTTTAAGACTTCGAATAACATTTCAATTTTAATAATCATTTTGTAAAAATCTATTGTTGTGTTGTCAGACCTTTATAAAGACGCTGTTCCTAATTTCCATCACGTGTTAATAAAATAAAATGGTTGTGATACATTGGTAAAAATAAATGTATAGAATTTGAAATTACCATATCAAATGAAAAACAGAACTAATATAAACTAAGTCTCACCTGCGGTAAATGCCTTGTCCTTCGTGGCAGTTGGCTCGGCTTCCCGACAGCCGCCGATAAGCACTTCCCGTTTGGCACATTCCCCGGCACGGCACAGTTTATCTCTTCCTTCACCTCATCTTTCATAGGTCTCGATATCGGTATGTTGTGCTTCTCGAAATAACCGTTCTGTATCATTTGGTCCAAGGACACTTCCAATTCCCTTACCGGTACCACTTTTCGGCCTACAATCGGGTCGTCCACAATCATTTTTCGACTGCAGCCCGAAACTTCAGAAAATTTAACGTTCTTTTTAACCTCTTCGGGTTTCTTCGGCCGCGTTCGGCTCCGTTCGGGAGGTTCAGTTGTCCAATAGCGTGCACTCCTTTCTGACAGACGGAGCGGTTTACAAATGGCGACGTTCTTCGGCTTTGAATTTCGAATTTCACTAACGACATTTTTTGTTTCATACTTTGAAGATTCACGTCTAGCGATTCTTTCGTTGTGGATTCTAAAATCGTAGTGATCCTTTCTGTACCCATTATTGTCGTAGTTATAGTAATTTCGTGGAAGGGAATTGTATTTTACGTCATAAGATGAAGGTAAATTTAGATATTCGGGTCGTATCGGCCTGAATAAGGACAGGCGGCCTTGGGCCTCATCGAAGTCGGAGTAAATGTCTTCATAAACATAACCGTTTTTGCGTCTGGAGCGATCAGGCCTTTCCGTCCTTGTCTCGCATCGATACCTCCCATGCCTCTCATAATGGTCATATCTGCGGTAGTATTCGTAGTACTCCGATCTTCTGTCGTGAAGCAATCTCTCTCGGGAGCCTGCCATGGTCCATTTATTACATTATTTCATCTGAAATGATAAATTATATTTTAATGACCGCATTCGGTTTGCCCTTTGTTGCTAATAAATTTGAATTAAATGTGGAAGATTGAGTGTAGCTAATCGTATACGTATGTATTGTAATATATCCCTATTAGAGAGGGGAAAATGCATGAAGAATTAAGTGTAATCATCCCTTGACTGTAAAAACTATTGATGAACAATCACCCAAAATCACTACTTCTAACTCTAGACCATGGTTATGGAGGAATCTCGTAGTTAGTTCGGTTCGGACAGCGGAGTAAGAAACACTTACTGAATCTCCTATTTTGATAATTATTACTTAGTGTGTATTAAAAATATGCATATAGGATTATTTTATAGCAAGTCATAATTGATATGCTGGTATTGTTACATTATCAGGTTGAAGCCAGCAGGTTGTCAATAAAACTAATATTATGCATGAGATTCAATTACAGAGGGAGGGTTTGCTTCCCATTCCCATTAGGTAACCATATGATACAAGCAACGCATCAGAATATATAAATACATTATAATAATATACAAAGCCTTGCGTTGTTCTTGTTATTTGAATTTTATGCATTTGAAGTTTAAGCATATAGCCGTTTTACCTTACATGGTATTTTTATGAATGAGTGAATGAATACTTTATTGCACTTTTGGCTTGTACATTGGCGAGCTTAATGCCACAAGGCATTTTCTTCCAGCTAACCAGCAGTACTATTTTCAATCGAACAATTTTGTAGCTAGTGCATATATAGAAATAACAGAAGAAAAATGGGTAATTTTTTACCACGTTATTATGAACTCGCTAACCTCTATCGATTTTTAGGTACAATTTTATAATCAATTTATCTAACTTCCTAATCTCTTAAAATTTTGAGCGTAAAGGAAGATTGGGTGGAAATGCAAGGAAACAAAGAGATAAAGGTAGAAGACTGATATATTTCAGACATGATTAGATGAAAAGAAAGTAAAATAAACAAGAAATTTGTCGTAAAACTTAACACAGAAATTTAGCAATATTGATACTTTTTATTACAAACAGAACACTTTTTTATTGCCCAACTACATAATTAACAGAATTCCAACAAAACATTCTATCCCTTTATTTCCTATATTTGAGAAATAATTTAGGGAATCGTTTCATGTCGATGCGCCAAAAAAGCAATCGTTGGGTATTTCCTCACCAAATACCTTTATTCCAGTTATTGTCGACGAGCGGGTCCGGCGGACGCTATGCCGTCCTGATAATAAAAAAAAATCTGACAAATTATATAACTAAACGTTCCTCAATAATAACTTTATTTACTATTGAAAATCGCATAAAAACCGGTCAGTAGTGTTTGAGTTTATAGCGAACAGACAGATAGCCGTAGCAGACGACTTTATTTTATAATCTTCTATACATATAATAAGAAAGTTAATCTAACGTGTTTGTACTTTTTAGATTTTTGTGAAAAAACTTGTTGCATGTGTCTAGGACTAAGTAATAAAATACGTTTCAATCATTTTTAGAAATGTCTGTCTGTCTGTCTGTCGCATAAAGCATATCCTCGAGAGTAACTTAATCTTTGTTTCATTAAAATTGGTCCACTCTAACAAAAGTTAGTGTAATTTTAATGACGGCTCGAGTTAAGCACGAGAGAAGAGTAGTAATCTATACTAATATTATAACGCTGGGGGGTTTGTTTGTTTGGTAGAACGCGCTAATCTCAGGAACTACTGGTCCGATTAGAAAAATTATTTCAGTTCGATAGCTCATTTATCGAGAAAGGTTATAGTCTATATATCATCACGTTAAGAGCAATAGGAGCTGAGCACCAATGAACAATGTTTCAAAATCGGGTATTTTTTTCCTTTTGATAGCTTCATAATAGCGTTAGCCTAAAGTAACTATCTCACGCGGATGAAGTCGCGGGCAGAAGCTAGTATCTAATAATTGTCGATTTACCTCTGCACTCGTATATCTTAAACTTGATCTTGTATGGAAAGGTAAAAAATTATCTTATTTTTTTAATAACTCCTGCTAGCGGGTTTTTTTACATATAAGCTGTCCAAATACACAACGTATATACCCCAATTTGAACACTTTCAAAGCTTAGTTTTGAGTTCATGAATCCTAAGTTACATAGTTTCAAATTCGCAAGTATGTGTCGATGTTGAACTATCGACAAATATCCCTTCACTAAATCACTACAGTTTAGTTATTTTTGACGCAGTGCGGTACCTCTTCGTAACGTCGCCAGTATCTCGGCCTAAAGTTTCCGTTCGCTTAATTTTTATGGCGCGAATAATTATTTGACATTCTCTAGATAGCTTAATACTCTCAAATCTTCCATACGTCTACTAAAAATGTAAATGTAACGTGGCTGTACTTTTTAGATGTTTGTGAAAAAAATTGTGGCAGGTATGTACGTATAAGTAATAAAATACATTTTTTTTTTTTTATTGTAGCTCGGCAAAGTGACTGTACTGTGCCTGATGGTAAGCACAGTACAATCCAAAAACAATGGCGACCACCGAAAGACACACTATCTATCGCCGGTCGCCGCTGTCATGCCGGCCTGAAAGCGACCCAGTCAGGGACAGACCCCCCCCCCCCGGTTGCTGGATATACACCGGCTGATCCCGGAACGCGACATGCCCAAACGTGTCACTATGGAAATAAATGAATAATTATATTATAATTTATATAATATTTTTTTAGAAATGTCTGTCTGTTTAGTTGATTGTTTGTGCACGCATCACTGCTAAATTACTACGATCATGATAAAATCTTAAGCCGATCATAAGCATATCCTCGAGTAACATTTGGTCTTTATTTCATTAAAATCGGTCTACTCTACCAAAAGTTGTTGTAATTTGGTCGAAGGCGCGAATACTTATAAGAGAAGAGTAGGTAAGTAAATGTATTGCAATCTCATTCAAAATCTATGGTGACTATATTCTATCTCTACATAGAATAGAATAAGAATAATAAAATAAGATTTTTTTTATGAAAAAAAAATAAATGTAAGAATGTAATTAAATACATATATTTAAATAATTTTTTAAAAACTTTGTGTTTGCCTGCCTGCCTGCTTGTTTGTATGTTTGTGTAAGAAACACTGCTATGTACAGCGTTTATGATGAAATGTATATTTTTGCTTTCAATTGTTTCTATGATTTTTTCTTTTGTAGATAATATATATTGTTAAGATATTAAGGGTATCAGACACTACATAAATTGTGAAAAGTTTATCAAGCCGACCTTTTTCACAGCTTTGAATAATTCATCGTCTAGTCTAGTAAAGAATTCATATTATCTCGATATGATACATTTATTTAAGACATTAATTAATTTTAAAAAATTATATGTAATTAATGAGGTTTAGATTATATTGTTTTCTTTGCTAGCTGAGTCCGTGACTTTGTTTTCATGGAGAGGGTTTTTCTGTTTCCTACTCCGCGAATAATCTGTTGCAACTGTGGTTTGGTTTTATTAGTAAATTTTATTATCACTTCCTAGACCTTGCAAAAAATTATCTGCTAATAAAAGTCTTGTCTAAATTGGTTCAGCCATTTTGGAAATTAGTGCGCACAATCACACTTCAGATTTATTTTTATGTGTAAATTATAAGCCATGTAGTTAAGATTTTTACCATAAATTGATTTAGAACTTGAAGTCTTCTTTTACAGAAAGTCGTAGCTTATCGATTCGAACATACATCAATCAACGCATCGGTCCAACCATTGAGCCACTATTACTTCAATAGCATCCTACAGTTATTTATTTATCAGCAGTCACCAAACAAATGACAGTGCGTTCAGCTAGCCATATTTAAAACGAATCCAAGTTTAGTGTGGACGAAATCTTTGAAAATAAAATGAATCCTAAAATGAAATTCAAATTCAAATGCACAAAATATTGTGGGAAAAACAAACCACATTGAAAAATCTATGTAAAACAAGCCTACAATACCTTAACGCAGCAACGATACAATATTTTGGCGCATTGCGGTCCCGCTCTGGAGCCAAAATACATTTGCTAAATGACATTCTATTAATTGTTAGCTTACTCGAAGTTTTTAGATGAGTATCTCGTCGATGCTTTTGTTTCAGGGATGTTGCTTATTTGTCCTTATCATGCAAGGTTTTGGTAACAATTACTTCTAATCGCTGAAGTAATCTGACGTATGCTTTGAGTTTGAGAGGGTTTTTAATGTTATATCTATACACATAATAAGAATGTAAATATAACGTGTCATTAATTGTTAGATTTTTGTGAAAAAAAGTGTTGCAGGTGTCTAGGAGTAAGTAATAGAACATTTCAATCATTTTTAGAAATGCTGTTTGTTTAAGTGTCTGTTTGTTTGAACACGCATCACTGCTAAAGTATTACGTTCACGATAAAACATCAACCCAAGAAAATCATAAAGCATATTTTCGAGTAACATTTAGTCTCAGTTTCATTAAAATCGGTTGACACTATCAAAAGTTATTGTAACTGTAATGACGACGCGACTTAAGTACGAGAGAAAAGGTGGTTATCCGGCGTTCTCACTGACCGAACGAAACGCAACAATGCAAGCACTGTTACTTCACCGTCGATGTTTCTGTGGGTCGAGTGGTCGCGGGCGAGCCGACACATTCATGTTGAAACCAGTAATAGCTTCAGCGTGGCTCTACCACCCATAAATCCATCGTATACAAATACAGTACATGCGGTGACGTTAATACGTAAATATCATAGAATCTAATACTCTTTCTTTTATCGTGTAATTTCTTTATATTGTATGGAGGCAATTAAATCCTTACTATTATTATAGATGTAAATGTTTGTCTGTATATTACGCGTGAAGCCTTAATTACACAACCAAACAGCATGAAATTTTTCATCAAAAAAATCTAAAAGGCCCTACCACCGGGCTATGATTTCTGCCTTATCAATCAAATATGCTATGATTTTAGCAGATATTTTCCTTAATGGAAAGCTCATTTGCAAACATTCTAACTTATGTCAATCGACGTGATGCCCAAATACGCTTTTCACGAAACGATACTACATAACAGTTGACTTTGAAGGAAACACTCGGATTATAGTAGCTCGCTGAACTAGAAAAAACGCTTTCTGAAAATTCTTACTGCCATTTAATCAAGATATCTTTTTTCACTGACAGTTAATTAAAATTTGACCCATCTCGTACATTAACAGTAAAACTGTAGTGGATGTTTGTTATCGGTAGGCCTTAATGGAATCTACTCCTTAATCCGTTATAGACGTAAGAAATATTTGAAGTGAAAATTCTTATAACACGGTAGAGAAAATTTGCTCTTTTTTATGCCATTGGTGACAAACGAATGCGGATCACATGATAGTGAGAAGTGATCACCGCCGCCCATAGACACCTGCGACACGAGGGGAATCACAGATGCGTTGTCGGCTCTTGAGAAAGGTGTAGGCTCGTTTCTTGATAGATTGCAAATTGTAATATGGTGAGAACCGCACAGTGGACGATTTCCAACCATCGAGATGACACTGATGAAATTTCAGTCAGTGACGCGTCGTTTGCTAAAAGAACTCAGCAGCAGTTATCAGTCCGAATAGCTCTTCACAGCACTCTCCGTGGTAAATCTTGTAGAGGACGCAAAGCGACGCAACGTCCCTACAAAGCGCCAAAGTGTTGAGCATGACAGAAAGCACCTGGTTGCTGACGATTCGAGCTGCTCGACGTTGGATTCGGTCAAGAGGAAGTAAGTGGCATTGAGGTGCTCCGACCCAGAGATGAGAACAATAATCCATGCGTACAAATATCTTTTATTTACTACTAGAATAATTTTACATAATATTGCCTTAACTATGGCTCCAAACTAGGCAATACCTGTATCATGGAAGTCTAATGCCTGATTACAAATTTCCCTTAATTGATGGTGGCGCATATTGGCTTATAATATTTAGAGGAATTTACATTACATTTTAAGAAATAAAGTTAAGTAAAAAAAGAAACTAAGATCATATATTATAGATAATAACTAAATAAATGTTAAAGTGTGAAAGAGGGTATGTGTAGTTATGATGAGTGTATGTGTAAAAGTGAGTGTATGTGTCTGCGCTCGTATCATAAATATGTATAATTCTCGGAATGCTAACAGAGTACTTTAAGTAAATTTTCCGTCTGTTCATAGGAAATGCTATGAAGCCATCGTTTGGTGGCAGTTTTCACATGGTAGCGAGAGCAACGTATGAAGTTGTAGTCGTCCACGATTTTAGCAACTTTATTGTACACATAAGGACTAAGAAATCTAGGCATTCTTTGAGCAAAGGATGATTTAGCAGCTGGAATAGGAACGTTAAATATGCGTTTTTGTAACACAGTGTTAAGATTACCAACTTTTGTTATTCGCGCGTGCATCATAATAGTGGTTTTTAGTATAAATAGCTTACGAACGCTTAGGACAGAAGCTTCTTCATACAGGAACTCAGTCGGGTACCTGTAAGGTTTCTTTAGCATTACTTTTAAAACAGCACGTTGCGCTCGCTCGAGTTCTAGCATGTGTGTTAGGTGAGCTCCATCCCAGATGCCGACACAATATTGGAGAATCGACTGGCAAAGAGATACGTAGACCAGTTTTAATGTTTCGAATGGCGCGCTATCACGAAGTAACTTTAATGTATATATAAATTTTCGTACACGTTTCGATAAATCAGAAATGTGTCGACGGAAGTTTAATTTTTAATCTATATTTACGCCAAGATATTTTATGTGCTCAACACGCTGTGGACGGACTTGTGCCTTATATAGCTAAAGGCGGTGATCCAGTGTGAAATACCGTCTTGCTCTGTTGAGGACACCTAATTTTTTTGAGGTCAGTTTTGTTCTGCTTTCCAAATGACCACCGAACTGAACGTTACGTTAGGTAGAACATTGCGTTAGGCGTTACGCGAAAAAAATAAAAACTATATTTAATTCGTAAACTTCAACTCATTACGGCTTACTAAATACTAATAATTTTTAATAAATGACAATCGGAATTCAGTACGAAATCTTACTTATAGTCTTGGTGCAGATTGAGTGGGCGAGGAACCTTCTGGACGACTGGCGCAGTGTTTACGTATGACGTCGAAGACTTGCTGCCAATACTTCTAGGGATTGCTGACGCAGTGTTAACATATCTACGTAGTAGATGACCAACATCGTGTCTAGAGGTTCATCCCGCAGACTAAACATTATATTGTTTACTATTTCCCAGCCGAACACCTGACGATATGCGTATTATATAAAAATATTGCGCTATGAGCTTAAGTATGTTTATTTTATATTTTGGGGATCCGTATGAGTGTCCAGGACTATATGGTCTTCTTTACTCACGTTAAACGTATGGTGTGTATTTGTGTGTACATGTAAGTATGTATAAGTGTCTGTTTGGGTCTAGTAGTATACCCAAATGAGTAGATGTATAGTTAAGTATTTATACTACGGGACTTCATATAGTATATAATTTATGAGCATTCTCATATACATAATTTAATACATATAAGCCTAATAAGTTTCACTTCCTCCACGTATACATACTGATACACGCACTGTTTTTTTTTTCGTAAAGAATGATTGTATATTAGTATTTGCCCGCGACTTTGCTCATATTATAAATGCGTATGTGAGTTTGTTTGTTACGCTTTTACGCCACAACTACTCATTTGATCTATATGACATTTTGCAGACACGTCGTCTGGGCTACAAAATATAGTACCTTTTCATACAGGAAAAACTGTGAGCCGTCATTGGACGCCTGGCAGATGTCAAACATTTAAATTATTTTGTACAGTTAATATGCATAAAAGTATAGTTTACGACAGGAACTAAATATGATGTAATCAAATATATGTATATATTTTTTTTTCAAGGAAAAAATAACTATTTATATTAAAATCATTTATATTCATTAAATACAAAAATTAAAAATGGCGACGCATGCTGTGCCGACTGACGATGCGTCGTAATGCAAACAGTCGATCTGATCTGACGCTATAAATGTTCCACATTAAAAATACTGTTTGCGACATATAAGTTAAATCTACATGAACATGGGCGAATCTGCAAGCCATAGCTAGTTTTATAAATCCACGAGGTCTTCAATCATAGCTACGGGAAGTTGGAAAAAAATAAGAGCTGGAGATTTTTTGAATGATGCATTTGAATCTACTCCCTTTACCGACGTCTATCCATCTTTTACTTTTTGATGTGAAACATCTATAGGCGCGGGTAAAACTAATTTTGGCTTTCCGCGACGTGGTGACGCAAAACATGAACTTGGCACTATTAACGAAATTCCTTAAAAACATTTGCAACCCCATCTGTGTAAACGTAAGCTTCAAATTGTTTTGTCGGCCATTCGTTCTACTAGTGTTATGCGGCTCGCGCCGACTGCCTAGCGCCCTTTGACAAATGCCGCCATACATACATACGCAATTTTTGTATTTAATAAAAGTGAATATTTATGTAATAAAATAAATAAACAGTTATTATTTTATGGAAGAAATTTGTAATGCTTTATCTTTTCATTATGCCATAGCTGATTCCTGTCGTTATCTGTTCTTTTATGCATATAACTTAAACAAAATAATTTCGATGTTTCACATCTGCCAGGCGTACCGTGACGGCTCAATTTTTTTTTTAAAAGCCAACTTTTTAACATTCTCGACTTCTCAATTTTTTTTCCATACCCGTTCATGTTGTTGTTGATGTGAGTTGATTTATCAAAAAAATAAAGGATGTTCAAACGTGGACAAACGATCAACTTCAAGAATCAACCATAAAATTTCTGATTATTCAAATTTCGGACGCTGGCCTACGCATTTTAAATCATCCATAACTTTTTTTATACAGGTGGGCAAAACATTTAAATGATGGACACACCCTCAACGAATTTTCAAGTCCTTACGCGAAAAATAGGAGGCTAACTTCCCGGAGCTGTTCGGTACGTATTTCAAAATATAACGTTTTTAATTTCCGTCGCCCAACATCGTATGAAACGTATCTCGAATATTCTCGAGCATTCCAGTTTTTCGCTCGTGTCGGTCGGCGGCCCCGAGTCAGTTTTTATCTGTTTCTTTTATTGTATACGCCTTTTATTTCCTACTGAAATACTGTTACTTTTTATTTTATTGCAACGTCATAAAATCTGACGACTCTCCGTTTGTTTGTTGGTTTATAATGAAGCCTCTATACATCTCTCTATAGTTTAACCACTGTTTTATCTGATTTAAAGAGACGAACATATTTAAGTTTAACTGTAAGGTATGGAACGTAAGTCATGTTAAAAATATTGAATGTATGCTGAAAAACATAATTGGAATGTAAGAGTGAATGGGAAGAAATAGAATAACACAATGAGTTTTTGGTACGATCTTGGAATGTCACGTAGTTGACTTTATATTTTTTTCATACTCTTGTGTTATTCGGCTCTATATTGTGTAATGTTGGTGGTGCTTCACGTAATACAGTTTGGTTATTGTGCACAAGTGAAGTGGATCGGAAATAATACCACGGACCACGGATTCTGACTTGTGACAAAGATTCCCTGGAAAGTTCTAACAAGACGGCCACCATCTTGATAGTTCATTGAAATGATCGCAAGCAACTTATAATATCATTTTACCTACTCGACAATGGCAGTAATAATCTACTAGAAGATTGGCTGCCTAATTTAAAATAAAGTATATTACAATATATAAATAATAGTAAATAAATAAGGAATGTAATAGCGCGAAAGAGATAGTCTTTTTCATTTACACTAATATGACAGGCATACTAATACTTCTATAATACTAACATATAATACTAATTCTAATACTTTCCACACACACACACGCATAAACGCGCACGCACGCACACATATATACACACACTAAAGTGCATAGAATACTAGAATATGAAAACTTGTATAAAAGTTCTCAATTAACTGCATATACTATAACGTCTAATAGTTCGCGATCACTTTTTTGTATTGTATGTAAATGTGAACACGTTCACAACATTTGTAACTGTTTCCTACAACACGGTATACTAGAACGTAGGAGGTAAGGACCCTTTTTATCTTTACAAATGTAACGAAATACCAAATAAAAATTACTTTAATATTAAATTAAAACTTATTTTATAATATGAGAACACATCTGTGAACATAAATGATAAAACCATTGTTTTAAAACATACTTAAAGTCGCCGAATTTGTGCAAAAAACTTCTAATGGCACTTCCAACAAGGTTGCGTTAAACGTTTAACGCTACCATGGAGGAGGTATGAAAGCACTATTGCGTTAAACGTTCAACGCTCCTGGGGAGAGGGAATAGAAAGAGACAGAGCGAGAAAAATAATCAAACATTTAGTATCTTACTTTAGTTGTCATAATCCCATTGTAAATGTTATAGATTTCGATATTTCTCCACTCGAAAATGATAATTAAAAGATGCGATCAATTGTGAATTGTAAGCATTGTTAATAAAGTTTGTCTTAAGGAAACAATATGATTTCACTAAAAATCTATTTCTAACCCTTCCTATTTTCATTTCCACATTACGAAGTTTCACTCCTTCCGCGCGGAGGGACTCCACGCACTATTTTTTTTACTCACTGTTTTTTTACTTTAGGTTCCACGCGGACGGAATTGTGGACACAGCTAGTTCTTAATATGTCGCTTTTAACATGTTATAATTATAGCAAATTGAAGATTTATAAAATTATTATAAGGAATAAAATTGTTTCAGATATTCACGTTATAATAATTGCTATAGAATATATTATATCACAATTTTGGTGCAACACAAAACGCCATGTTTTTACGCTACGTATAAGACGTGTTTAATGTAGGTAGCAATGAGTGTTCTATATCGTTATATGTGCTCATTCCTGGAAACTACAGTATTGACGTATAAGCGTTAACGTGCTCCGATGAGCAAATTAACACGTTTCCAGGATAATCGAGTTAATTCCGAATTTATCCGGTCACGTCCGGCGTTTTACCAGATAACAGTGTAACGAAGTGATGAACGCTCGTATATCTGCGAATACAGATGACATAATGTATGTAACATTATACTAAATGACTAATCTCAAAAAGATAAATTAAAAAATCTGAGTCGACAATTATTTATGTGTTTTTATAACTACAAAAAACTGTCAACTATAACATAATTTAATAAAACTAGTGGGCGCCCAGTGGTCGACATTCGACCATAGTTCATTGAATTTTTAAAGTTTGAACTTTATTAAGGTTCCTTTATCAATGGCATCGACTTCAAATATATAATTAGGTAGTTCAAATATCAATATTTTTTATTTAATTCGGTTAACTTAATAATTAAGTTATTTTTCGCTTTTTAGTGCATTATTAGTTTTTCACATCGAAGGCGGTTTTTTTTTTTTTGTAAAAAAAACAATTTCCCCATTTTTAGTGTTCATAAATATATCTGGTTTGTAATGGGTATAATAAATCGGTTCCAATTTCACGAAAATACGTAGAGACGAAGTGGGTGAAAATCAAATAAACGATATTTCACCCCCTTAGGGGTTGAATATTTTCTTCAAATTTATATGGGACCACCGCTGAATATAACTAATTCAAATAAAAAAAAATCATTAAAATCGGTTCATAATTTGCGGAGATATCGATTAACATACATAAAAAAAATACATACAACCGAACGTAGTAACCTCCTTTTTCGAAGTCGGTTAAAAAATACATACTGTCGAGCATAGCAACCTCCTTCGCAACCTTTTGTGAAGTCCGTTATTGACGGATGTCAAAATGTCTTTTTTATTTACATGTGTGAATATGTTGTGTAAATACTTCTAATGCATTTTATATAAAATAAATAGCTTTCTGCACTTCTCCTCCATATAAACTTTAACTGTGCCAAATTTCACGTTCATCCATTCACGCAATTCTTTTAAAAAGGGATACAAAATTTTGGCTTCACGTATGATATATGATATTTACATTTATTTCATTGAAGAGATTATTGAAGAGAAATAAACAATACTAGCAAGCAATCATTCCAGAAAATTGTATCTTAATTGTGGACTGTAATTTTATTAGGAAAAAGGGCAACAAACACGAATTATTGTTTATGTTAACCATGTTGCCAATAAGTATCATCGAGCTAAAAAAAAACTTTAAAATCGCGAGACTGGACCGTGACACTGACAGTGATACAAATTCACAATGATAACTGTAACAATAATAACGGATTATATCTCATTGCTTGTGAAAAATAGCAGTGATACATGACATGATTCACATCAACGTTGTTGTGTTATATCAAAAGTTATGTAATCCACAGATTAAGCAAATTGATGTAACTAAGTTTCTAAAATAATTTTCATTTAGTAATTATCACGGCGTGGTATTTATAAAGGTACGATGTCTTCTTGTTATTTAATTGATCAGTTATTCAAGACAAATCAAGTATTAATAATAAAAGCGTTTACCTTAAACAGAGTATACAGTAATCCACTACTAAATGTAAATTTAGACATGTGAACGGTCCGATGTTCTGCGCGAGAATGATCCCCACTCTCGTCTCGTCGCAATCTTCTCGCGCGCCCCGTAGGGGCGTGCGGGGAGACCGTGCCAGGGTTAAACCCTCTGACGGTGGCTTCACTCGCCTCCCGCCTAGACGGGAGTGTCATTTGATTTATTAATCGCCCCCTCATCCGGTGGGCGATAGTGGCCTCGTCGCGCCATCTGGCGGTGGTTTCGGGTGACTGACTTCTTTTTAATCCGTGGCTGTCGACTGAGAGGCCTGGCCATCCTTCTGCAGCGCTTGCAGGGCTCTCAGGAGTTGTTTTGTAGCTTCCGGGTTTGCTGTGGCTGCCAGAGTCTTCAACAGGGTGATGAGGACGTCCTGGATGGAGTCCCCGGTCGATTTTGGCTGCTGGGTCGCCTCCATCGCTTCACGGGCTCCTCCTTTTTGTTTAGGTAGTCTGGTTTTGTGTGCGTGTCTCTTCTGGCCGGGGTCGTTTGCGGGGGCCATCAGGCTCCCCGCTGCCGACGCCTCAGCCGCTGTAGGCGCTGTACGCTCGCGCTCCTCTTGTCGTCCGGTGTCACCCGACCGTACGACGGTCCCCGCTCGGCGATTGCGCGCTTCGCGGCGGAACACGGGGTACAGGCGGGCGTTGTTTGAAGTGTGCGCCCCTCCGCAGTTTGCGCAGGACGCAGCTTCTTCGCGTGGGCGGTCGCAGTTGGTAGCGAAGTGCGGGCCTCCGCACCTCACGCAGGCTATCGGGCGATGGCAGTGGTGGGAGGAGTGCCTGAAGAGTTGGCACCGATGGCATTGTGCCGGGCCCCTCCTCCCACGCCAGGCTTCTATGGAGATCTTGATCATCAAGAGTTCACTCGTGTTATATATGGCCGGAATGAGGCCAGGTTTTCTTTCCAGGGAGCAGTGGAAGATGCACCCTGGTCTTCCACTTCTTCCCTGGATGCGTCGCGTGAATTCGGGGTGGAAGCCCTTCTCGCGAAGGGCTTGGGTGACCATCTCGGGATTTGTGTCCTCCGGCAGGCCGCGGATCGCGACCTTGAGACTTCTTTCCGTGGGGGGTGAGTAGGTGAACCAACTCACCCCTTCCACTTGCTTCAGGTAGTCGCTGACAATTTTATGTTCGTCAGTATTGCCCGGAAGGAAGCGTACCCCGCGTCCGTGTGCGCGCGCGTCCGGTGTTCGTCCCAGCAGGCCCGCCAGTCGCCGGAAGTGCTCTGGCCAGTCGGGCAGGCTCTCCACGATGATCGGCGGGCAGCGTTGTCGATGCGTAGGGCTTGATGTCGCGGCGCTTCCCTCCGGTGCTAGTTTTCTTGCTAGCTCGGGCAATTCGAGTGTATGGGCAGTCGAAGTCGACGGGGTCGCCGCTGTCGCAGCGTATGATCGCTGCGGCTGCGAAGGCGCAGTCGCATGTGGCGCCCCGCGGCTCTCTGCGGGTATAGCTTGCTTCTTTTGGGGTTCCGCTGGCATTGTCTGCGATACAAATGCAGGCGCTTGTGGCGCCCCGCGGCTCCCGACGGGTATAACACGTACTTCGGCAGTCTTGTTTATGGAGGGCGCTGGTGGCGCCCCGCGGCTCTCGGCGGGTATAACGGGGACTTCTGTTTGTTGCTTTACGGGCGCTGGTGGCTCCCCGCGGCTCTCAGCGGGTACTTCGGGTACTTCGAGAATTCGGGGTTCCGTTTGTGTGCCTGTCGAGAGCACAGCTGCAGGCGCTTGTGGCGCCCCACGGCTCTCGACGGGTATAACGCGAACTTCACGGCTTTCTATTATTTGTCGACATCGGAATTCAAGGTCAGCGTCTCGATCGTGGCGTGCCTCTTCAAGACGCGACTCAAGCCATCTCAATTGGTTCTGAGGGATTTCTGGTAATACCAGGCTTCCAGTTTGCGGGGTTTTCAATGCCTCAATATCGGCGTCTAGGAGTTCGTAGCCTTTGTTTTCGTCTTTTAGGATGCGCAGGTAAAGCGCTATCCATCTCTTCAGGGTTTCTGAAGGTTTCCCAGCTATCAGCAGCTGGGCAAAGGCTAAGAAGTCACCTTCATATTGCTTGTCACGCTTGATCGCAGCGAGGGCGGGTGGCATTCGCTCCTCCTCAGGCGTGTAGCGGGGTGAAGGCTTCCCGGTTATCGTGGTGTGTGCTGTAGGGGTCGTCGGTGTGCTTGGGAGCTCGGGATCAGTGTGTGTTGCGGAGGTCGTCGGTGATTGCGGGATATCGGTGTCCATGGGCGTGCTGAGTGGTCGTCGTACCGACGCGGTATCTGGTTGGCCCTGAAAAGGGCCTTTTTTCTTCTTCCCCGAAACCGTTGCCGGCTGGGAAGAGGCTTCGCTATTGCGACGCATTGTCGCGCAGGACTAGCGGAATTTCGCGGAACTCGAGTGTGGAACGTCCTCGTGCGCGTGACAACGGAGCAATCCCCATGATCCCCACTCCTATTTCGCTACGCCTTTTATAGACTTGCTTCAAATTAGACGGTAGCGTATAACATTTATCTCAATACTTTAAAATGGTCGAACGAGCAATTGCACCGACATAATATATAGTCATATAAACATAACTTTAAATTAAATACGTTAAGCAGATTAATAAAATAGAACCACCATTAAAAACGGGTGTTATATATTATATAGCGTGATTTTACTAACACATATGATATGCTATTAAGTGTGATTGGCAAAGGGAACAAAAAGGAAGAAAAACTGTTACTATTCGCAATACAATACATAGACCTAGTTACAGAATTCCGTTCCTCCGAACGTAATTTATGAGTCCCACGTGATCCCATTTATATAATAAGGAACTTATTGGTTTTCCTTGATTTACAACCTTGTTTCGTGAAACATATTCGGCAGTATTTTCACGACATGTTCGAGCTTTGATGACTTCATTGTTACTTTTATTTGTGTAACGTATTTCGCTTTGTAATTTGCAAGTAATCTAATGAAGTTTATAGGCAGACGTTGTTTTGATTTAATTATTAAATTAAAAAAATATTTACAGGTGATTGTTATTGTGTTATTGGTCTAAGTTACAGGAATTAGGTATTTTAAATGCTGAATTCTGTAAAAGATTGCAGAGTTAAATACTAGAAACTATGACAAACTAATCGTCCCATGTTTTAGACTCAGTAGGACCAGTAACAGTTGTTTTAGTAGAGTTAGTAATTCAAGAAATATATATATTAAAAAAAGTGTAGTAATGATATCTTGTCTTACTCACTTTAATATTGTTAAGCTCTACTAGTCGTCATTCCTGATTATAAAAAGAACCCTTGACAAATGGTATACCAAAACCTTTCTCATGAATCACTTTATCGGCTGGTGAAAACAGCATGAAAATCCGTTTAGTAGTTTTTAAGTTTATCGTGAACAGACAGACAGGCAGACGTGGCAGATGTAATGATTATAAATGTCAATTTAAAAATGATAGAAGATTTAACAGATTCAAAATGACACACAACAAAATAATTCTATGAAAATTCAAATTTAATTCAAACGAAGCTGTGGCTCACTGGGTGATAAAGTAAAATTGCAGTATTTATTCTTTGTCCAGACTAATCTCGGCTGAACTGACTTTGGCGAGTTTTTTGCAATGACAGACAGGAAACATAGAGTTACCATGACATTAACAATTACATATAGATACAATACAATATTACAAAAAGGTGTTGATATATTATTAAAAATATTTACAATTTATTACAAGTAATTAACAATATACTAAAACAATAATTGTGAAGAGGTTGATTATAAATCGTAATTACCAAAATACGTTATTAAACAATTTCTCAAACTAGAAATATGGACTGAAAACTATCGAAAAGTTGGTTGAAAATTGATGGATTCTGCATGATGACCACTGCCAGCTAAACTGGGTAATCCTGTGTCTTAGGTGGCATTATCATGCGAACGAAATCGTGGGCGATAATTAAAATTCAAACATAAAAAACGAATTGCTCGTAATATGTTACCGAGAGCAAATATATTCGTAAGCTGTGTACACAAATCGTAGATTTCGAGAGGATTAGCTAGCTTCGTCGATCTCCTTAGGGTTTTAGGACCGTCGTATGATTTAAAATAGTATAAAAAACTCTACGCCAAATATTTAACATTTGATATTTAAAAGAATATTTTCTATAGTTTTATTCATACTAGTAAATGAAATTCGACCACAATTTTTTTTTTTTAATTTAGCACGACAAAGTGACTGCACTTTGCCTGATGGTAAGCTTAGTACAATCTAAAAACAATGGCAACCACCGAGAGACAAACTATCCATCGCTGATCACCGCTGTCATGCCGGCCTGCGTAAGTGTCTCTTCACAGTTCACGTTACGCTTGAAGGACTCCATGTCATAGGACGTAATGTAATGTAATTTATTAAGTTGGAAAAAAGAACAATTTTTCTAAGTTTTTCTTATAAACTAAAGCCCGTCAATACCTACTAAACAAAAAGAAAATATAGAAAATCATTTGAGAAACACAAAAAGAAGATATAGTTAAGTGTATTGTCTCAGCCTACGAATGTAAAGATTTATTTTCTTTTTTCTTTTCTTGCATTCGGTACAATTTATTAAAAAAAAAACGTACCAAATTACGCAGATACAACGTAGCCGACAAAGTTAAACCCAGAAAACGGTCAAACAAAATGCAGCTAAATAAGTACACGAGAAATTTGAATTCAAATCTTATGAACGAGACATTTGTAAGGATGGTCTGTATATTTATTATTCTTTTACTCAAAAAATACTGAACAGATATTAATAAAACTTCAATGTAACTAATACAACTTATTAATTACAAATACTAATATAAAACGGAGTATAATTTATAAAGAATTTGTTTAAATTCGCCAAAATGTAAGTATAAGTAATAAGTAGTTTTATTGTGTCCGTACCTTCCTCCGAGGCCTATAATAGCCTTACAGTGGGGCTCTTACAGGCTAATATGACGATATACTGTTATAATAATTCATAATAAAAAAAAACTGAACTCTACAACTCGTCCATTAATTTAAAAAAAAATAATTTTTGGAAAAGGTTTTTTTAAGTAAAATTTCTTTAGGCGTGTCTAGGAGGTAACTGGACGACAATGCAATGGAAGTCCGTTACGGTAATATGGCTTCACGTGTCTGTACCATCCGGTTTTTAAATATTTTTGATTTTGTCAATAAATGTTTGTATAAGAAATATTAAATTGAATAATAACAAAAATCATACAATAGAATTAATTATATATACATGGGCGCGCGACCGTGTTGCCATCTGGTTTTAATGTAAGTATGAAACAAATTAAATCAATGCTTCATTATTTGTAGTGCCATCTATCAACTAATTCGGAACTTAAACAACACAGAAAATATTATTAGCAACTATTTGTTACAAAGTAAATAAAATATATAAAAGTACGAATAGATTACTACCCTATAACGCCAAAGAAGTTTTACTTCAATCGCGTATGACGGTTACACGCTCTCGTTTTTTTCTTTGTTTTGTTTTGTAACTATTATTTTACTACTTCTTACTAAGCATAATTTACAGTTTGTGCCAAACATTTTGACCGTTCTGCATCTATGGATGGCCAGAGAGATATCAATACGTATTATATTATATATATGTATAAATCGAGACAACTTAAGGCTAAATAATTGCCAATATTAGATTCCTATAAGAATATTTTAACTTTGCTTAATATTAAACTGCTGAATATTTTATGGGTTACCCCGAATTTGCAACTATATTCAGAGCGGTCAAAGAGATCGCTGAGGACTATAATATCTTAGTTTTTATTAAATATAGTTATAATTAAATATAATAGTAAAATATATAAAAACTCTGACGTAATAATAAATAAATAAATAAAAATTACAACAAAGTAATAACTAAAAGCAAATGTATTTATAAGAAAAACTCATTTTCCGAGACTCGGCAGGTCTCATCTGGTACGAACGTTCGGAATATCTCAAGCGGCCGCACAGAAAAAAAAGTCATTCAGCCATAATTATGTAATGTAGAAAGTTTCGGCGACCCTGAGCTAAAGGGCCGACGAATTTTTGTAACGACCTCGTCCCTTCGTTTGACCTCAAAAGGGTCAGGCTTGGGGCAAAAGGGAAAATCTCTTCAAATAGTGCATCCAATGGTTTCCGAATCCCGAATAAACTGCGAGGAAATTATTGTATAATGTAAGTGTTATTTGGGTTATAGAGTGTCTGGTTTGTTTTTCAGTACTGAATAAACTTACTAATTGAAATGCCCGAAATTAGTGTCTTTACTTGTATTTTTGGGAACCAATCTTCTAGATTTTACTGCAATGTCGAGTGAGTAAGAGTCTAGTGATTATTTCAATGTTCTAATAAGCTGGCTTCCTTGTTACAAATTTTTGGGTGGTTTTTATAGCATCTCAGAATTCATGCTCCGTGATATTATTTTCCATCCACTTCACTTATGTACAATAACCAAACTATATTACGTAAAATGCCACCAATATTACAATATATATCAAGTAACACATAAAGCAACAAAGGACAGGCTAAGAACCCGCCAAAAACTCCCTGAACCTAGTTATTTATTTATATTTATTAACTAGCTGTGCCCGTGACTTCGTACGCGTGGAACCTGATGTACAAGACAGTGACTAATAAAGTCATCGGAATGTATTACGTCTAATTACTATCTACTATTCTGTGATATTTACGCTGTGTCGTCATTTATATTACAATAACTTTTGATAGAGTGCACGGATTTTAATGAAGCAAAGACTAAGTTATTCTCGAAGATATGGTTTATGATTTTCTTTATGTAGTTTTATTGTGAACTCAGTACTTTAGCAGTGATGCGTGCTCATACAAACAGACAGACAGACATATCAAAAAATGATTGTAATGTGTTTTATTAATTATTCCTCGACACCCGCAATAATTTTTTTCACGACAATCGAAAAAGTACAGACACGTTAAATTTACATTCTTACTATATGTATAGATATGTGCTAATTGTCTTCAGTGCTGAAATTTCTGCTTTACGAAGAGATGTAAAGGTGTTACTTTAAAGGGTTCGACTCGTTAACATTCAAGATATTTAGAATTCAAACACACAAATTATAGAAAAAGTGCTTGACACATTGACTGCTACGGGACTTTTCACGAAACAGGCCGGGAACGGCATTTTGTTTTATTATGTTACTAAAAATGATAATAATAGCAAATAGTAATAAGCAAAACGTTAAAAAGATGTTGTTTTTGGAAAAAAAAACATGGTACGAATTATCTCCTACTTATGTTTGAAAGTTAGTAATTGTATTTGAGACTCCAACATAGAAGTTGATGTAAGCGAAACCTTTTGTTTTTTCCTATTCCTGAAGCCACCAATCTATATTTGCACTGATTATAACTTTTGCTCGTAGCTCTACAAATATATAAACTAGAGAAAGAACGATGTAACTCGTAATGGGTCTCCAGGACAATTTCACAAATTACAAGATATCATGTTGTTGCTAGTCAAATTAATCTACAAAACAAATAACAAATAAGTTTTAATGAAATTCCCACACGTTTGCACACCGACAGCGCTAATCATATACTCATTCGTATACAACAGAAAGAGAACGAGAGAAAGTCGTCTTAAGAGGGCATAACGCTTTTTCCTTGCCTGACGATTTCTACCAATAAACTCTTACCGCAAAATACGTTAAAGACTTCTTTTCGAAAAAACGAAATCTGTTTAATCAACTCATGAGACCGTTAGTTCTGAACGAATAGAGATATGAACAAAACAAAACACTTGGCAGACTACAACGCGTTTTACTTCTGCCATTTATTGTACACACTACTTCAAATTATTATCCACATTGGCATTAATTATGTATTTAAAGAGGATAGGTATATCTGAATAGAAAAGTGTTAATCAACACATATAAATAAAATTAAAGCGTTTGTTATTCTTTCGAAATCGATACGGCCGAACCGATTATAACTAGACTTTCACTAAAGTATAGAGAATTTTTCACACTATCATCTAGGCTATATCATTACGGTCTCTCATAGGGATTAAGTAATAGTGACGAAATTAAAATGATAGAAAGGACCCAAAAAAATTGTTTAGATAAAATATAAAGTTCCTGTGAAAAAATAATGCGCCTATTGTCACATTAATGAGGTCGTGTGAACTAACTAGCATATATAGTTGTATAAGACAAAAAAAAACAATACTTGTATCAGTGTGTACACGCGGAGGAAGTGATACTTCTTTGACTTATACGTATTAAAAAAAAAGCTCATAAACTTTGTACCATACGGAGTCATATAGTGTAAATACTTAACTATACATATACTCGACCCTTATACTCAACATGCACCTAAATACAGTACCTACCTTACGTTTAACGCGTAACTAAAATTTCTCCCTACCGTGCGAAAAGAAATTTCACTTCAATAAAGTCTACACTTAAAGTTATAACTATTAATAAAAAAATACAACTAATTACACCCATTTGTCATCCCAAAGGGAACGTTGATTAAGCCATTTTAAAATGTGTTACTTAATATACTGCATAATGAACCTGCCATAAATGCTATAGTTCCAGTTACAAATCCGACGTACTAACATAGCTTTAAGTTTATTATATAATTAACTGTGCCCGTGACTCCATCCGCTTGATACCTAATGTTAAAAAAACAGTGAGTAATAGAATCATCCGAATGTATTTAGTTCATTTACTTATCTACTTTTGTCTCGTACTTAAGTCGCGTCGTCATTAAAATTACAATAAATTTTGATAGAGTGAACCCATTCTAATGAAACTAAGACTAAACGATACTTGAGATATGCTTCATGATTTTCTTGGTGAGGTTTTGTCGTGAATGCTGTACTTTAGTAGTGATGCGTGTTCATAAAAACATAAAGACAAATTCCTAAAAATTATAATTGATTAATTAATTATTATTGTAATAATAATGAAAATTACTTATTCCAAAACACCTGCAACAATTATTGTCATAGAAATCTAAAAAGTACAGACACGTTAAATGTACATTCCAATTCGTATAGAATAAAATGCCCATGATACTAATTAATACAGTAACAATAATAATCATAGTTAAAAAAATGATGTCGCTAGATTTACCTTACCTGCGGTAGATTTAAAACGATTTTCAGTTATAAACAAACGAAATTAGAGAAAAGATGCGAACCAAAAGTCTGCAGAGACATAAAAAACTGCATGATAATTATATAAAAATTATGCTATGTTTAAAATAAATTTGATAGAAACTCACACACCCCCAATAAACCATAATCCGCTTCAAGGCCTTGATAAATTGACTTCATTTGTTTAAAATACACTCAGAATTACCTTAAAAAATGCCCTAACCACCCAATAACAGATATTAGTTATCAATTCCACTATTAAAAAATACTGTTACATTATCCCTAATTAGTATCATTTTAACACTCGATACAAGAATAAATAATTAAAATTTTTGAACAAACATAAGGAGGGGTTAAAAGGGAAGGATTACTATTTTTTTTTATCTATACTTAATCTATACTATGTGTAATTTTGGTTTTGAAGCGATAACAACGCCCCCACGCGTCCGTTCGGTGGCGTTACGCCACTTCGACTAGTATCGCCCCGAAGCGGGGTGACTTACCTATACTTATATGTTTACATCTTAAATGGGGTGAATGTAGATTAATACGAGTTCCAGAGATTATATTAAATGTACATGGGTAAAATTTGGTCGACGCGTTATTAAGATAATGAGTATAATATTGAAATAAGAAGAAAAAATATTTGACCTCACTTTTACGAACAATTTCAATGCGAAACTGAAACATAAAGTTTATACAACATATAAAGTAACAAGTAATGTGAGTTCTGGAGTTTAAAAAATGTACAATGACCTCCAGATCGACCAGACAACTATAGATCTCCAGACTCTTGTTCTCTAAAATTAACCTAATTTTTTTAAATTTATGTAGTACAAAGATTTTGCATAAACATAGTTTTTATGAAACTGTAAATAATATAGTTTCAGTATTACTGTTTGAAAGTGTTAATAACTATTTTAAAGTAATGCGTTTTGTATTTTGTTTAGTTAAATCATAAATTTGAAGAATAGAGTTGATCTGATTATATATATATATGAGAAACTAAAAATAGAAGAATTTATGTGAAAGTTGTAGGACTTAGTGAAGTCTTTTCTGCATCTTTTATTTTTTATTTGTTGTAATATATATATCCATTAGACTGGGCCAAAAAAATCAACTATTTTTTTTTAAGTATATCAAAAATATTATTTGGGATGACAAAAAAACAATGTGAGAATTTGAGCCCTTAATATTTATTTTAAGAGGTCTATCATCGCAACTTTTGATTTTTTTTCCGGAGCGGGTATTTGTCTCATAGCTCCTAAACCGTCGAGGTAAATGAAATTCACTAAGAGACATTTTTTTAAGAGAATTTAATTGTCTACAAAAAAACACTGATTAAAATTTTTTGTCAGATGAACCGTTTTCTCATAACCACGCCTTGAAAATTGGTATGATTTCAGAATTTGATTTATAACTTTAGGATTTTGTCATTCACTTAAAAATTAGTATCCGAAAAAAATTCAATAGAGATTCTTGAAGGGAATTTAATTTCCTACAAAAAACGTCTCTTAACATTTTTAGCTAAATTCACTCCTTTGAAAGTTATTGAAAGTTAAAGTTGAAGTCAAAATGAAATTCTTGTTTTTCTCAGACCGTGTTTTCAGCCCATTGAAAAATTTGATCTTTTTATAGATAATAATTTTAATTTTATCAATCAAATTATGAAAAATTTGAAAAAATCATAATATATTTTGATTTATTAGCATTGAAAAGTTATTTTCTTCAGAAAATTGCATTTTCACTGTGTTTCAATAGTAACGTTTATACGTTTACGTTTGTGTTTTACTTTGACTTTGAATAACTTTCAAAGGAGTGAATTTAGCTGAAAATGTTATGAGACGTTTTTTGTAGGCAATTAAATAGGTTTTATCTCTACATCTATCCAATAATTATTCATAATTAATAATAAATGAGCGTCACTCAATTACGTGAGCTTAAAAAAATGAGAAAGGGCTTCGTAAAATCTGACATAAATCCGATTCAAAATCAATACGAATGCTACGTTCTCTTTTAATTTACTCTTAACTTCGTAACTCACATAAAAAGCGATTAAAAGCATAAACTTATTTTATGGTCAGCCCTTAATATTGTAGTTTATGAAATATTATTATTTGCGAAGATATTTATCAGAATAAAATATTTTTTGTGAATCTGCCGCCTACTACTTGTAGATTAAAAGGTATAACAACCCTTAGATTAAAGGTCAGAGTGTAGGCTCACAAGTATTAGGTTTTTTTCTTGGAAGGGATTACTAAAAATCATGGAATACCTAAATGTAGAAATAATAAGAAGACTCTTGGAGAATCTTTTTGACCGCTCTAGATGCGTACAACTCTGATTTAAGTATAAAAAATATATTATCAATAAATATTATATAACAAAGTCTGTCTGTTTGTTCGTGATAAACTCAAAAACTACTGAACGGATTTTGCGAACGGATGCGGTTTCTACTAGTAAATAAAGTGATTCATGAGGAAGGTTTAGTTATATAATTTACCAAGGTTTTAATTTTATTATCACGGCGAGACAACGTCCGCCGGGCTCGCTAGTATGTATTATAGAGACAATTTAAAGATAAATGTGAATTTTAGATTCCTATAATTTTTTTTTTGTTTTCCCTTCTTTCTTTCCTCTGACACAGGTCAGAGACATTTTGCAGCGTGGGGAAGAGTGACGGCGTGGATTACTTTGCTCTTATTTGGTTGGGCTGTACTGTTGAAGTTGCAGCCTATAAAGGGTGTACATACAATAGGACGTAACAAAAATCGTAGTATTAAAGTTAGTGTTAACGATCGTGACATTACTCAGTATATAAATGTATTTTTTTTAAATATATATTTATATATATATGTTTCTATACTTATTATATTTTTTCATTTACTATAAGTACTATTATTTCTTTGTTACCGAATATTTTTGATAAGATTCCTGTTATTGTATTTTAACTTTATTTTATATTTATTAAAAATTTAATTATGTATTTTTTTTTTAATTTCTCTAGGTGCGTTGAGCGGTTTTATGGTGGGAGATAATTTATAATTTCGCGTCATGACATGCTAGTAAGCATGAATGACCGTATTGCACTTGTGCGGCTTACGTCAGACTAGCGACGCCTAATATGAGCCTGTGTACATCTTATATTGAAATTTGATGAATCAATAAACAGTATATTAAAAGTATATAAATATTATTCGGAGTGCCAATAGATGTGAAAGAGAGACTAATGATAATAATTTCTATATAGAACTCTTGCCTTTTTGCTGCTTTTGTTTATATTTTAATCAAATTAAAAACGTTTTAAATGTAGTGCAGTTTACGATATTATTATTATACTAGCTTCTACCTACGACTTCGTTCGCGTGGAATAGTTACTTTGGACTAACACTAATACGCAGCGGAAGCTCTCAAAATGAAAAATATAACCCGATTTTTAAACATTCTTCATTGGTGCTCCGCTCCTATTGGTCTCAGCGTGATGATATATATCCTATAGCCTTTCTCGATAAGTAACCTATTTAACAATGAAAGAATTTTTCAAATCGGACCAGTGATTCCTGAGATTAGCACGTTCAATCAACTAAACAAACAAACCCTTTATAATATTACTACTCGTCTCTCATACTTACCTCGAGCCGTCATTCAAATCACAATAACATTTGATAGAGTGGAGCGATTTTAATGAAATAAAGGATACTCCCGAGGATATGCTTTATGAATTTCTTCATGAAGTTTTATTGTGAATCCAATACATTAGCAGTGATGCGAGTTTATGCAAACAGACAGAGAAACATTTCTAAAAATGATTGAAATGTTCTATTACTTATTCCTAGACACCTGCAACAATTCTTTTCACGAAACTCTAAAAACTACAGACACGTTAGATTTACATTCTTATTATATGTATAGATTAACCATTGTTACTATTTTACTTAACTATTATTATTTTAATTATGAGTAAACAAAGGATTTTTAGGAATTTATGTGCAAGCCCGAATTTAAAACAATATTTAGAGCGGCCATAAAGAATGACTAGAACTGTAATAATGTTTCGCGCGAATTCCAACATAACAATTACGGCGTGGATTTCTTCTTCTTATAATAATTTTCATAATTATTATATACGTAGGTATATACATATATTATGTAACGCTTATAAACTTCGTCATGTAAAGACATCTGTAAAATAATGTTTAATCAATTTAAAATCATATCTAAGCTTTACGAAACTACGAACAGCGTTGGTGGTGTAATGGTCAGCATAGTTGCCTTCCAAGCAGTTGATCCGGGTTCGATTCCCGGCCGACGCACGTTTTTGTTATTTTTTTTGTTCATACATTGTTATTGTTCATAATAGGAGTTTTTTGTCTCACAACCAAAGTTAGGGATACAGTATTTGATACATTTTTACTCGGATGTATCCACAGTTTTCGATAACATCCTTCACGACTGAGAAGATGTTATCTAGCGACATTAAATTATTTTTCGTCTCTTGACAGCTCTGTCATAAACTTTGTATAACTGTATTTACCTAGAAAGCTTGTAACCATTATCCGTTTACCGTATATATGTACTGAATTATAACTAACTCGGCCACGCGGTGCTGTGGCTTAGTTATTGAAAACGAAATTCATAATGTAAAATGTTGTGCAAATTCAACATTAAAATGTAGCGCCACCTATGAGATATTTATAATAGTCGCTCCTACAGTTTTCTGACAAAAAACTAATTTAAAGCGCCATCTGTTCGAGACTGATGAAACTTCCAATTAATAACAATAATCAACATTGACAATCATCTAATTTGTAATTAAATAATGTTGAGGCCATTAATCGGAATATAAATTATCGTATCACTGAATACATAATAAGTTACAATCGTTTTCAGTGGATGCACAGAGAGGTTTCAATTCCAGAGATTAACATCGCTCACATATTGATCCACTCTATAATAGCCTTTTGACACCAAAACCCGATTGACATAGTGCTTACACTTACAGTCCAGCAAATTGGCAGATATTAGCACTCAATCCCAAAAAAACATTATATTGAGTTTAACTTACCTCACATTCATCCATTTATAGCGAACACAAAGCTGCTGCTAGAAATCAACTGTAAGCTGTATGTAACTGTCGCACTGCGACCGCGATGTTGTGCAATCTGAAAACAGTGTTATTTGTATAGGTACATGCATTTTTTTTTATATTATTATGATCCTATTTTAAAAATAAGTCTATTATCACAATACATTGCTCGATAAATACCTACCTACAAGCGTAATACTTATTTAATAAAGCGTTGTTTTTTAGTTTTCGTTTCTATGTATGAATACTTTATTCAATCTAAGTTCTAAAGAAAACTCTACAGGGCTAAGCGTTATTAAAACTTTCCCAAAAGGGAAATAAGTATACTCATACACATAGTTTTATTATGTTCGCAGCAAACTTTATTATTAAGCGGCAGGACTAGTGTTGCCAAGGTAGCCGTTTTGGATTCTGGGGAATATCTTATATTTTTCACATGAGAGAGAAATCATTTACTGAAATGAAAAGATGTCTCATGATTACGTATTGATTCAACCCCCTACATGATAAAATTGAGCGGTCACAGGACGCCTGGCAGATGTGAAACATCGAAATTGTTTTGTATAAGTTATATGCCTAAAAGAACAGATTTGACAGGAATCAGCTATGGCATAATGAAAAGATAAAGCATTACAAATTTGTTCCATAAAATAATGACTATTTATATTATTACATAAATATTCACTTTTATTAAATACAAAAATTCAACTAGGAGCAGGCGCGGTGTGTTTGGTGGCATTTATCAAAGGGCGCTAGGTCGTCGGCACGTCCCGCGTGACAATAGTATAACGAGTGGCCGACAAAACAATTTGAATCTTATGGTTATACAAATAGGGTTGCAAATATTTTTGAGTATTTCGTTAATAGTCCAAAGTTTGTGTTTAGTGTCGCCACGTCGCGCCAAGCCAAAATCAGGTTTACCCGCGCCTATAGATGTTTCACATCAAAAATGATTTTCAAACGGTAGAGACTGTGTAAGCTTTGACTATGGACACACTAGAAATACAGATACGTTTGCCAAGCAATGGTTTTCGCGAAGCTATATTCCAGTATGACAAGTGTGGTTGATAGTACTTACTGGATCAGGAGACTTTCGAAGTCAACCCACAAGAGTGGCTTCAAGTTAGTAGTCCTTTTCGTGTATCAGTTATGCATAAGCTATACACTACAGTGAGTTTTTTTAGTCTTATTTTTGGCAACCAATCTTCTAGTAGTAGATTATTACAGCCATTGTCGAGTAGGTAATGATATTATAAATTTCTTGCGAATGTTTCAATGTTCTAACAAGATGGTGGCCTTTTTGTTAGAGCTTTCCAGTGAGTCTTTGTGGAAAACCAGAATCCATGGTCCGAGGTATTATTTCCTACACATTAACCAAACTATAATATACTAGCTTCGTCCGCGTGGAATAGTTACTTTGGGCTAACGCTAACACGCAGCGGAAGTTCTCAAAAGGAAAAAGAAGTAGATTTTGAAACATTCTTCTTAGGTGCGCTGCTCCTAGTGGTCTTAGCGTGATGGTATATAGCCTATAGTCTTCGATAAATGTGCTATCGAATACTGAAAGTATTTTTCAAATAGAACCAATAGTTCCTGAGCTTATCGCGTTCAAGCAAACAAACTCTTCAGCTTTATAATATTAGCATAGAAGAGTAGGTTACATAAAACTCCACCAATATTACAAAATATACAGTGAAATAACGCAAGCTTATAAATTAAATATGAAATCCACTACGTGAGATTCTAGAATCCCGTCAAAAACTCGAGTTTTTAACATCAGCTGGACTACAATTGTTTCTGTTACTTTTTGAAAATATAAAAAAGTAATAAGCAGTCAGAAACTGCTATAGGTCCTTGAAGATGTGTCCTAAGGAAGAGGACACAAATATAGACAAAGTAGTGCTTCTAGTACTTGCTGCCTAACTCAATAGAAAAAGGCGCGGTGATGTTACGTTCATCTGGTTATAAACAGATTTGAAATCCACGAGTGTCTTTTAAAAGTTTGAATTGAATTAAATTTGTTAATTTTCTTCTGTTGCATTGAAAAAGCTGTGTAGCTGTCGATGATTCGAGTATGTCATCCTTTTTAGCAGACTAGCTGAAACGTTTGAAATTATTGTAAATAGAATACGTCATTCAAACAATTGAACGATCTTTTGTAGCTATTAATACTATATGTGGAGTTAAAAAGAAACAGTCTATTTTACGCACAACGAGTCTTATTATTACACTGTCCAAGTCAGTCTAGGTTTTAGCAGCTGTATTTCGAATAAATTTGTTTTAGAAAATGTCTCCATTCTTGAATTGAATATGGCAACACTAAATGAATCGACGTTCCTCCGTATGCCGGATTAAGTTGAGCCCACTAACAGGACTAGCAAGACATATAGCGAGTTAGTGAGATTTGTCCCATTTTACGGAACGCATTTTGTTTGACATATGTAAAATGCATTAGATTAGTCAAATTCATACATCAAACAAACATTTGAAATATAATACTATTAAAAATTTGTATTGTAAAGGTAGCAACACTATCTTATTCTTTTCGATTAATAAAATGGAGGTATAACTTGTATGAGAATGAAAATTTATGTATTTTTCTGTACCTAGCACACGTGTATCCAAAATATCATTAATTGTTAGTGTTTTAGTAGTTAAGGCATGAAAGATTTTCTTACTTTATTTCAAACCATTCAAGCACGCCATGTTATAGATTTTTTGACGACTGCAATTACATTTATTGTGATTAATTATTGAAAATATATATTGAATAAAATAAAAATCTAAAACACTCTGGAATAATATACCAGTGAAAGAATTTTAAAATCGCATCAGTACTACCGGGGAGTACCATGAATATCCAAACTCACAAACCTTTACAGTGTTAGTAGAGATTATGTCATTGGTCGAACTCTGTCTAGTGCGTGTTATTTGATTTGTATTCTATGCCATTGTCATTGTCGTTTATTTAAATGTTTTTAACATTAATTATCTTTACAATAGAGCATAATGAAAAGTAAACATTGTTTAATCTGTTGACAATTGTTTCAATGTAAACGAAGCTAGCTGGGGAAAATATTTAATGTGAGATAATCTGTGTAAATAATAATCGATTGACTGATATATGCGCGTCAATTTAAAAAAAATGTAAGATGAAAGTTTACAGGAAAAATTGTTTGTAAAATAATTTGGATCAAAAAAAAAATGTGCGTTAAAGAAGCTAGGTACATATTAAAAAGTGAGCGAGTCCGTGATACAAAAGACGTAGGAGAAGTCATCAAATATATTGACAGAATTGTCGGATTCACGTACAGTTAATTAGTTATTTTACTTCGTTACATGGTCATATTGAACATAGATGATTGGATCTTATTTTCTACATTAGTAAAACCCGTATAAATACGGAGTCGGTAGCTAGTCTATATTACATAGTATAAAACAAAGTCCCCTACCGCGTCTGTCTGTCTGTCTGTTCGCGATAAACTCAAAAACTACTGAACGGATTTTCAAGCGGTTTTCGCCAGTGGATAAAGTGATTCATGAAGAACGTTTTGGTATATAATTTGACAAGGATTTTTTTATAATCAAGGCGGGACAACGTCTGCCGGGCCCGCTAGTATATAATAAATATGTAAATCGAACGTGTCTAATTATTAGATATTAGATATTTGTGAAAAAAAAGGTTGCAGGTAATAAGTAACAAAGTACATATCAATAATTTTTAGACATCTCTGTCTGTATGTCTGTCTATCTGTCTGACACGCATCACTGCTCAATTACTGCGTTCACGACAAAACCTCAGGAAGAATGTCATAAAGCATATTTTCAAATAACATTTAGTCAAATTTCATTAAAATCGGTTCACTCCATCAAAAGTTATTGTAATTTTAATGACGACGCGAATCAAGTTCGAGAGAAAAGTAGATAAGTACATTTAGGTGATTTTATTAATCACAATTTTTTTACATAAGATTCCACGCGGACGGAGTCACGGCCACAGCTAGTAAGTAATAATGTTTAGCGCAAATTTCAACAAAACTGTAACGTGACTTGCCTTCCTACGCGTTGTAAAAAATTTCATAAATAATTTCAAGTAGGTATGAACAATTATTATACTCGTAGGTATTATGTATTGCTCACGTACACCAGGGTATAAGCAAAACTGCAAAACAATGTTTATTTTACTTTAAATCGCATGTAAACTTGGTAGGTTTGTTTGTAGCGTTGGTGGTGTAATGGTCAGCATAGTTGCCTTCCAAGCAGTTGATCCGGGTTCGATTCCCGGCCAACGCACAGTTTTTTGCACACTCTTTTTATATATTAAAAGATGATATTGATTTGTAACTAGCTGTACCCGCAGCTCCGCACGCGTTTTTTTTTAATCGTACTAAAGAATTATAAAATTGTGAGACTATGTACAATTTTAGAAATGATCTTTAAAAGCAATTGTAAGTACGACACGCACGCCACTTACAGTAACATGTAACGTGTACATTAGATATATAGATACTAACAGCGTGCCAAATGAGGTTTGTCATCAGCAACATATTTGGAACCTTAACCCACAATATAACTACCTCAGTGCTCACTTACACTGTATAAGGAAGAAATGAAATAATAAATTAAAATATTATTATAAAGATTTACATTACATTTAATATATATTGCCATTATAATTAAGATTGTGTGACTATACAAAAAATAAACGCTTGCCTGTTCCGCAAGAAATTGTATTATTTATATGGAACTATTTACGTAATACGTTTATAAACTAAGATCTTATTAGGAAGACCTTTATATCGATAGTAAACGATAAGCTGATAAATATTTCTCTAATTAAAAATGAAGAATGAGTTGAAATCTTGTTAAATTTCATGCAGACAAAGTCACGGATAACAGCTAGTCTAAAATAGAATAATCTCAATTACTTTTTTAAGGTTTGCTATCTACCAGTGAAAGTTCCGTGAAAATCGGTCTAACCGTTTTGGTGATAGCACAGCGGGCGAAGCCACGGTTAACAGCTAGTTTAAATTAAAATAGACTAAATTATTTGTTATGATGTCCGCTTTCTGCTGGTGAAAGTTTCGTGGAAATCGGTCCAACCGTTTTGGAGATATCATTGCAGACGAAGCCGCAGTTAATAGCTAATCTTATTGAGAGTAGCTTAAGTAACCCGCTGTAATTTCAGCTATCTGCCAGTGAAATTCCCGTCAAAATCGGCTCAGCCGTTTCGGAGATTACCCGGAACAAACAGACTGACAAAAATTTTAAAAATTGCATTTTTGCTATCAGCCTCGTGTATACTTTCGTCCCCAATCAGTAAAAAAAAAATATTTTGTTTTTACATACAGACACTTCATTTATATTATATGTGTAGATATAGATTGAGCGGGTATTATCAGACGTGTCTTTCCATAGGTTACCTGTTGTAATCTTAGTAATAACAATATTACAAATATTCACTAATTGTAATTGTTATTTGAAATATTTACAAAATACCATAATCATTACATATCATAAAACAAAGTGCTCTCTCACGTCTGTCTGTCTGTCTGTTCGCGATAAACTCAAAAGCTACTTAACAGATTGTCATGCAGTTTTCAGCTTCAAAAAAACGTGTTGCACTCCGGGAGTGCCGGCAAAAGTGAAACCTTGAAAATTAACGTTGTGCCTATTTTAACCGACTTCGAAAAAGGAGGAGGTTACTATGTTCGGTTGTATGTATATTTTTTTGTGTATGTTAATCGATATCTCCGTCAATTATGAACCGATTTTAATGATTCTTTTTTTATTTGAATTGGTTATTGAATATTTTGGAATGATTATGGAATAATTTCGCACGAATTGCTTTATTTATCAGTATAAAAGTACTATCATTTATGTGATAAAACACAATATTCATTTATTGCACTATCGTACACAAACATGACAATTTATATTACATAAAAAATTTAACACTTCAGAACTATTACATTTTCGTCGCGCAGTAGAATGAGGGGATATTACTGCCTATACTCTTAGCCGCGCCGGCGGTCTACTCTCTCTCCGTCTTACGAATTTTCGATGAGGTCACGTGTCCTGACGCGAGTTTAACATTTTTTGTCCACCCCAAAAAGTCTACAACGCCACTAAAGAAGTTTTCGCTTCAAAAAAAGTAAAAAAGAAGTGCGTCGGCCGGGAATCGAACCCGGATCAACTGCTTGGAAGGCAACTATGCTGACCATTACACCACCGACGCTCACATATCGATAACTAAAGTAATCATTTTGTTATTTTCTCGTTTCAATTCTTATTGTCAAAACTTTAAAATCATCATAATCACGTTATTAATTACCAGACACTTAAGATCGTGGCAAATCCTTACTAGACACCCTTAAGGTTTGATAAATTGCAATTGTACTTACATTATAGTCTAAGAGCTGTTGAACATATTACTTGGGTAACTATTATACGATATTTCCTCAGTAGCCAGGCAGTTTCAACGATTCTAACATCTGGCCAGACAAGTATATATGATAGGGATAACACAAAACAATGTATATCCGCGTCAATGCGAATAACATAGTAAGTTAGGTCTTTTGCAACCTTACACTGAGCATCATTCGGTTACTCAGTAAATGTATTATACTAGCAGTTCTAGTTTTATATTATACCAGGTGAAAGGTTAGACACTCACAGTATTCTACGATATGACACTTCAGATTAAACATATAAAATAATAATATTAAAACAAATACTAATAAACAGCCAAGGACACCTAAGTTAAAGTTTGTGCTAAGACTTTCAAAAGTATAGCCTTTTATTTTGTTCCTGACGTTCCCATGTTCCATTTCAAATGAAAGTCAAATCACCCGATGGTCGTTGACACTTTAACATCGACGCGTAAAGGATTGTGTATAACTTTTGTATTTTTCTAGATAATTAGGTTAAATATTAAGCACCTATTTCTTTAATTGATTTGAAACGAGTTTCAAGCGCAGAGTATCCTCCAGAAATATTGCCAGTGTCTAAACAGTCACCTGGTATATTATCATTATTGTTTGTACAGTTTATAAAATAAATGTGATTCAGTTTTAATAAAGCATCTTTGTAGGAGATAATATATCATAATTTGTGTTAATTATAAAAAACCTAATGAATGGTAAAATAATATTGTTTTCTCCAAAGACGTTAAAAATGTAAAAACAATATAAAATAATATATATTAAGATAAAATAAGGAAGGTCTGGTATTAACGGACTCCTAGACTTATGCGGAAATTGTACCGCAGTGCGCGTAACATCTATTGCGGATATTTTTCCTATGCACAATAAAAAACACAACGCAACTCACCGCACCGCAGTGACATCTCTATTCATATAGTTTAAAATTTACGACATTAATCTAACGGCGACCATCAGGCCGACAGTCACCGTTGTAAATGGCATCACCGATTTTGATAACTTTTTAAATGTCAATGAGGTAGCTTGGATGGTAATTTGCTATATTAGTTACACCTAATAGGTGGCGTTATTGAGATCTAGATTTTTTTTAATCTATGCTATTATTATAAAGCTTAAGTGTTTGTTTGCTTGAACGCGCTTATCTCAGGAACTACTGGTTCGATTTGAAAAATTATTTCAGTGTTAGATAGCTCATTTATCGGGAAAGCCTATGAGGACGCTACGACTAATAGGAGCGGAACACTTATAAACAATGTTTCAAAATCGTTTTTTTTTCCGTTTTGAGAGATTCCGCTGCGTGCGCCGCGTAAATCGTAACTATTCCACGCGAACGAAGTCGCGGGCAGTAATTAATACCTCATATTGGTATATCAGAAAATAATAAATGTCAACAGTGTATGATGGATTAACATGAAAATTGGCTCGCCTAAGCGACTTTTCATGAAAAGCATTATTATGTTGTCGATTTTATTACGATTCGACACTAAGTGACGGGAGACTGTTCTGTTATGGAATAAGTATTAAGTACTTTCTAGTTCTAGTATATTATAACTGTACTTTAAGCTATAATTTGTAATAGAAGAGAATAAAAAACTAACTAACTAAATCCTTTAAGCTACTATTTTATTTCTCTGAATTGTTGAATTTCAGTATGGTATATTAAAAAATATATTGGATTTTATTTTTGAAAAGAGCAATAACTTGACAGACGTACATCATGGAAAAAATATCTTCAATCCTTAATTCAATCTACTTTTTTTTTTTTGATCTACGCTTCACGTGATGATATAGTTAATTTTTTTCAATAAATCTATTGCAGTTTTATTAAAACGCGTTGAAAAGATCACGCCGCCGTGGTCTGGGGGTGAATTTCTCTCCTGTACACCAGACTAGGGCCCCATAACTAACTACCCCGAACACGGTGTCATTGCATTGTAATTAATAGATACACTATTCATAAAGGGATTTTATAGGTATCTCTATTAATATATAAAGAAAGTAAATCTAATTTGCCTGTACTTTTTCGATTTTTCTAAAAAAAATTGTTTCACGTGTCTAGGAATAAGTAATACAATACATTTCAATCACTTTGTTTAAACACGCATCACTGCTAAAGTACTGCGTTCACGATAAATCATAAAGCATAACATCAAGTAACGTTTAGACTTACTTTCATTAAAATCGATTCGCGCTATCAACAGTTATTGTCATTTTAATGACGACACTACTTAAGTAAGTGTACTTAAGTACTAAACGCTAGTTAAGTAGTTAGGACACTACTTAAGTAATGAGAGAAAAGTAGATAGTAATTATACTTCGACAGCGGCTCAAGCCTAGGTCCGTTCCCTCGGCGTGGAGCACTGAGTGCGTTGCTCGCGTGATACTGTGACACAAAATCTTACATCACTGCGACAACATTACACATATCACCTCCACACACGTGCACTCATACACGAAAGTGGAACGGTTTTATTGTATTCCTTTCTCGAACTGAAAAATTTAGAAAAATTATCAGAGTTATTGAGGTATGTATGCTTGGTGCACATATATATTTCATTTTTTTTTTTTTTTTTTTTTTTTTCTTCGAACTGACTACGCTATTGACCAAGCAAGGTCTTAACAGCTTCACCGGACTACTAAGGCGAGCGCTTAAGGCACTCAGCCGATTTTATTTTGACAACTAGCTCAAGGGTGCGCGGCACACCTCGGCTTTGGCTGTTGCCTGATACATGCAGTTCGCGACCTATGTGAGCTAACCTAAGCTAAGCTAACTATTCATACATATATGAGTTGTTGAAACATATATGTGTACCAAGCATACATACCTCAACAACTCTTATATATATTTCGTATCGGGTAATTTTCTAAACTATTTCAGTTTGATAAGGGAAAAAAGATAAGACCCTTCCACTTGCATGTGTAAGCGTGTATGCGTGCACGTGTGTGGAGGTGATATGTGTAATGTTGTCGCAGTGATGTAAGATTTTGTGTCACTGTATCGCGCGAGCAGCGTACTCAAGGGCTTCACGCCGAGGGAACGGACCTAGGCTTGAGCAGCTGCCGAGGGGGGCCTAGTCTGGTGTGCGGGAGCGAAATTTATCCCTAGACCACGGCGGCGTGATCTGTGGTTACGCGGGCGTGGGCGTGAGCACGCTCTGTTTGGAGAGACAGGCTGGTACTGATCGTTCACTGCCGTTATTTCATCGGGAGGGTCGGTAAAAATATGTCGCGGTCGTCTTTTACAACGCGCAGCGTTTGGTACGGGTTTGTATTTTGCGGCGGATACCACTAACGGACTGGGATGATTCGCGGCTTTTTCAAAATAACTAATCGTAAGTGATTTTACGTACGCCCAGATAGAAGGCATCTCTAGGTCCCTATGTAGATCAACTCTGCGGATGTACCACGGGGCACTGGTCACTTTACGTAAAACGCGGTTTTGAAGAACCTGCAACTTATGAAAATTATCTTTTGACATATGCGCAAAAACGGGGCTGCTATATGTCATCACGGGACGGATACACGTCTTATACAAAGTGAGCTTGTGTCTGAGGGACATCTTACTCTTATAACAAAGCAACGGATGGAGGCGCCCCAAGACCATAGCGGCTTTGTTTCGCACTCTATCTATATGTGACTCGAAATTTAAATGTTTATCTAATGTAACACCGAGATATTTGACCTCGTCGGCCCAAGGTATATCGGTTCCGTATAGCCTGATGGGCTCGAGGTTATTACTACGTCGTAAAGGATCGAAGAGTATCGCGGCACTCTTATCAGGATTAACTTCTATGCGCCATCGACGAAACCATTTACCGAGTGTGAAAACGGCCTTTTCGATGCGCTTCCTAAGAAAGTCCGACCGCAAGCTGGAAGTGTAAATAACGGTATCGTCAGCATAGCAACCTACTTCGACCCGTTTAGACCGAGGTAGGTCACTGATGAACAGATTGAAGAGCGAGGGCGCGAGTATGGAGCCCTGTGGCACACCTGAGCGTATCGGGTGGGGCAGGGATAGTTCCCCATCCACTCTAAAGCGGAAAGTCCTATCAGTGAGATAATCGTGGATAATATGAATTAACTTATCGGGTACGCGAGATTTACATAATTTATGGATGAGCCCTCCATGCCAGACCTTATCGAAGGCTTTGGCGACATCGAAGAAGACTGCAATTGTGCGTTTCGGTTTACGTTTCGGGTCGGCATTAAAATTAGAGAAAATGTACTCCGTGAGGCGGTGTACTTGATTCGTGCAAGAGTGTTCGGCACGAAATCCGAACTGCTCAGGTGGTATTAATTTTAAATCTGTAATCGAAACCTGGAGACGGTTCAGAAGGAGCCGCTCGTATAATTTACCTAATGTATCTAACAGGCTAATCGGGCGATAGCTATCGGGAAGCGTAGCTTTTTTGCCGGGCTTGTGTATGCCTATCACTACGGCCTTCTTCCAGGCGGCTGGAAAGTGGCCCTGGGACATGGCCGCATTGAAGATGCAGACCAATAGAGCTATGATGTGATCGGGAAGGAGTCTCAGTACCTCGTTCCTGATTCCATCGGGACCTGGCGACTTCCTAAGCTTGAGACGCTGGATGGCGGTCGAAACTTCATCGAAAGTTATCGAGGTTAGGGTATCCACGGGAGGGGACGCTAGTGCATGCTCTACCGACAATTCGATCGACCTAATATGGATAGGGTCAGTGTTATCAGTGTTCGGTGAACACTGTGTTTCTAAACTCGCGGCAAGACATTCCGCTTTATCTATGCTATCGAACGCAGGAGGCAATCCGGGACCTCTATCGAGAGGAGGCATCGGAGTAGTGAGATCCGACTTTAAAGTTCGCGAGAGTTTCCAGTACGACAGGTGGGACGGCCGGAGATTCTCCAGAAGTCTGTCCCACCTGTCGCCCCGAATCTCAGAGATACGAGATTTGACTATTTTACGTAACAGGCGTAAACGGTCGCGATTTTCTGCAGACGGGTAAGCGTCGTGAGCTCGAGTCGCGGCGTTCTTTTCCGTAATCAACGCTCTCACGTCGTCAGGGAGTATAAAACGGCGATCATTCGCCGCTTGTACCTCTTTCGAGGTCTCTCTGACGGCGGTCTGGAGATAGTCGACCAGGGAATCGATAGCCGAATCCGCGTCGGCTTTAGACACCAACACGTCCGGAATCCTGTCTAAATTGCTAGACGAAGGATTTTCTTCAAAATAACGACTGAGTTTCGCGTAATCAGCCACCCTAACCGACGGAGGGGTGAAGTCTGAGTTAAAACCTAACTGTAATACGACCGGGCGATGGTCCGAATCAAGTTCGTGTACGACTTGTATGAGTCGTACCCGAAGCGTGATATTTTTTAACAAAGCTATGTCTAAAACTGACGGACGACAGTTATCCTGATAATGGGTGGGTTCCGGAGGAGCTATGACGTCAAATGCGAGAACCCTACCTAGTTTGTCGAGTATCCTCCCGTTACGAGAGGTTCTCGGACTATTCCAGATAACGTTCCCGCAGTTGAGGTCCCCCGCTATAATAACTGAGTCTCCTAAATTAAGCAACGCTCGCAAATCGGTTTGTAACAACTCTTTATTCGGTGAGAGGTACGCGGACACTAATACAATGGACGGATGACCGGTCATACCTATCGTACACACTGACACTTCCATATTGGTCAAAGCGGGCGGATCTATCGGCATGCAATATAACGAACGCCTATAGTAAATTAAGGTGCCGCCCCCGCGGGCGACACGATCATTTCTAACTATATTATAATTCGCGATTCTAGGATTACGCATTTTAGGTTTTAGAAGCGTCTCCTGGACGAGGAGAACGTCAATCTGTCTATCGCGCAAAAAGGCAGCTACTAAATCGCGCTGTGTCCTAAGAGATCTCGCGTTAAAAAACGAAAGAGATAGACCGCGCGGTTTTATCCTATTCATAGCCGCGAATTTTATTTAAAATCTAAATCTTGTGTGGATCGGGAGAGGCGCTGCAACGTTGCAGCGATGCCTCTGTATTGCGCGAGCACGTCGAGCCGGCCCAAGCCTGTCTCGGCCTTAAGGGCCTCGCGGAATGCAAGAACCTCCTGGAGGTCGTGCTCTTGGAGTAACTGGTAGACCCAGTCCACCGCGGAGAGCTCCGTAGAGTGGGCGGGAGCGGCGCGCGACGGCCGCGCCTGTGGTGGGCGAGCCTGAGGCTTGGGAGCCTCAGGCTGGGGTCGGGGGGCCCAGGGGCCCAGAGGGGCCCGCCCGGGTTGTGGTGCGCGCGGCACAGAAGGTGGCACACGCGTAGTGGACGCGGGCGCTACCGGGGCACGAGAGGCACCCGGCAGGCTGGGGAAGGCATCCACGGACATGAGAGGTGGAGGCAGAGGGCGGGCGGCGGCCGCAGGTGCCCTGGACGCCTGTCGCGCCTGTCGGGGGCGTTGTGTGCGCGGTGCGCGGGGACAGCCGCGATAGTTCGCGGGATGACCCGCGTTACCGCACAACACGCAACTTGGAGGTTCCGGAGTGCCGGGCGTGCGCCCGCACTCCTTCGTGGAGTGATCGCCCAGGCACTTGACGCACCTAGGGCGGAGGTGACAGTTACGCGCCGAGTGGCCGTAACTTTGGCAGTTATGACACTGCGACGGAGTATTAGTTTTACGCGGGGGCTCAACAGTGATGCCGCTGAGGCCGCAGACGGAGGTGAGGTTAAAAATAGACTTACCCTCTACTGTACGGTCGAGGAGGACCAAGACCATATTATAGGGGGCGCGGGTGCGTGGGTGGTACATCCGGTGTACCTCCCGGACTGGGAAATCACCCTCCTTAAGGGAGGCGGTGACGTCATCAATCGAGATCTCGGCTGGGACACGACGAAGTACTACTCGGAGGAGGCGTTCCTCCTCGAGAGCAAACGTGAAATACGCTAACTTAGATTCCCGAAGGAATCTAGTTAAATTGCGAAAATCTGTACTGGTGGGGACCTTAACCTGAATGCCCGCCGGAGTGTTGAGGGCGGACGTATAATTGATTTTTTGACTATTAAGCCTAGTGGAGATTGACGTCCACTGGGACTTATCCTGTATTGTAACAGGCGGCGGTGGGCGTGGCTTCTTTGCCTGAGGCTCTACGGAACCCTTCACTTCGCTCTGAGGGAGCGAGACAGCGACAGAGTTGGCTCCGCTCGCACGTGTTCTCGCGACTGCCGGTATAGCCGCATGTTTAAGCACCCGAGCGCCATCTGACGATTTTTCGGTACGGACTACCTTATCTTTGTGTCCGGAACCCGAGTCGGACCCGGAGTCCGGTGAGCGCGTACCGCGAGTGCGTTTCGAGTGAGCGACGGTCTTGTAACCGTCACTGTCGTGCGCAGAGGGCGCAGAGGTCGCGGATGACGCGGGGATCGCGATCGACGCGGGGATTACGGTCGGCACGACGGGCGCCGCCTCATCTAGCTCCATCTCGGAGCCGGCCTCCGAGCTGGAGCTTGACGCGGGAGCAGGTGCTCTATCCACCAGATTCAGCGGTGAATCCGGTGAATCTAATGACGACTCCGAGTCGGACTCGAGAGCCGCAAACGCATTCGACGTGGCCACGCGGGGTACATATTGAACGTCCTTCGTGGACGTGAAACAATGTCGCGCAAGAATAGCGTCGATGGCGTTTTCGTCGACGCCAATAGCTAATAAATCGTCACGGAGTCCTGTAAAAATATTATTGTGGGCCATTCTGTAGCCCAAGGGGGACGCGAACTAACCTCCCTGCCTTAAAGGCAGGGGGGCACGCCAAACGAAAAACTACGGGACTATCCCGAGTCCGGATCAAAAGAGCTTTTAAAACGAAACAAATTAGGAGAAAAATGTAAATAAATACGTGAGCGAGACAGGGAAAAAATAATATAAGACTACATAAATAAACAAAAATGTAAATAAATATATAAAGAAACGAATTGAGAAATACGTAAATGAATAGATAAATAAATAAGTAAGTGAGTAAACAAATAATTATATCAAGAAATAAATAAAGCAATAAATAAATAGAAAGGAAAGGTCTCACTCAGTTCTAGGAAACAGAACGCAGGTGTGTAGCACAGGTGTGCGGCGCAGGTGTGCCGACTCGGAACAATGGAAACGAGCACTCACGAAGTAATAACTGACGTCACTAAATCACGAGTATCGAAATTGCAGAGAGCAACGAGCGCGACGTCCGTCTCCCACCGTGGTCGGATCGGAACTCTATATATTTCACTAACTCATATAAGTATGAATATGTAACTTAGGTTAGCTCAGTTAGGTCGCGCATTGCATGAATCTGGCAACAACCCAAGCCGAGGTGTCCCGTGCACCCTTGTGCTAGTTGTCTAAATAAAATCGGCTGAGTGCCTTAAGCGCTCGCCTTAGTAGTTCGGTGAAGCTGTTAAAACCTTGCCAGGCCAATAACGTAGGCTGTTCGAGAAAAAAGCTTTTAACTACCTTGCTTTGATGTGATTGTATTCTAAATAGAATTTATTGTACCAATTTAACAAGATATTTTATTTTTATTTTTATTTTTTTTGAAGAACCAACAAAATTTACACAAATATAGTCCACAACAGGCATTTTTAAAGAATAGACCCTGTGTAAATGCAATCTTAATTATAGGTATTTACGACGTATTATATGCTAGAGCAAATAACTTAATTAAATGAAGAAAAAAAAAACACTAACTTAATATTCTAATTTTCTTTTTATCTTAAATTACTTAAATAAAATTCTTTATATTGGCTGAAACTACATTCAACGCGACTGGTTAGTCGCCAGCAATATTTTTACAGGGTAATCATTACTCGATTCTCATTCTAAATCAATTAAAAAAAATTAACTGCTTAATATTTCACCTAATTATCTCGAGAAACACAAAAATTATATTGAACCCATTACGCGGCTTTGTTAAAGCACGCGTCATTACGGTGTCATTGACCGTCGGATCGTGTTTAGTGAAGCGTGAAAGAACAAACAACAAAGGATATTTTTTAGAGACGTGCCGATTATGGCTTTGGTCGAGTAACCGGTTTAGTGTAAAAAAAAAGAAGTGGTGTAAAGATGTTACTGTTATTGTTCATTAAAGTGAAAGAGCTCAGTAAAAAATTAAACATGTAAAAAAAGTCTCGTACATGGATGAGGCAGTTAATGTTTAAAATTTTTAAACATTTTTTTTAACTGTGCATCATGTACATGCAATCTTATTTCAATATTACTTAGTTTATTAATAAAAAAAGAAATAATTATAAATGTTTAATTAAGATACAAATTTTGATTGATAAATGCCATAGATATCTTTTCTTTACAAGCAAGTAATTTTAGAAACTGATTATCAAAAGAAAGATTGCTTTGCTTAACGTTTCATAATGTGTAAAACTAATTATAATATAAAAAGATTAATAAACAATCAAGGTTTTATTTAATGTAATTCTCCCTACATACTTTTTATTGAGGAATACATAAAAAGTAAGAAACCGGATACTCGGCGCTCTTTGCCGAATAATCGCCGTATCTCTAATAATTTTTCGAAGTAAAAAACGGGCTAGTGTTGGTATTATTATCCAAGGTTATTAACTCCGTGTTCCCTCTAGGTGTATTTCGTTTATATCCATATTTTGAAAATTCTTAGAACAAATTTTAACTAAGGTTCTCTTTGTTGTGTAATACACTCATCAAAAAAGTCTAAGCAACATGTACTAATTTAAATTTTAGGATGGTTCTTCACATTATAACGTTGTATTTTATTTTTAAAATAATATCTCTAGGGTTCTATGATGTAAAAATAGCAGCTGTTGTCTTTATAAGTTCTTTTAATAACAGAAATGAACAATATTAGAATATACTGTAGAAACTAAGATACATAAGAAACTAAATTTTTTTCTTACAAAATGAAATTTCTAAAGAAAATGTATTTATTGTGAAAGAATAGAACAATTTAATACAAAGTATGGTCTCCTCTGCTATTCAGAACTTGTCGGCAACGATTATTCATTGAATTAATGAAACTGTTTATGTCATCTTGCGGTATTCGCTCCCAGTGGAATTGTAGCAAATCCTTCAGCTGTTGGGTTGTTGTCGCTCCGTCCAAGTCCTTCAAAACACGTCTCTGGAGCATGTCCCATGCGTGCTCGATGGGGTTGAGATCTGGCGATTGTGCAGGCCAGAGCAATACCCGGATGTTCTCCGTTGCAAAGTATTCACTGGTTCGCCGAGCTGTATGTGTACGCGCATTGTCATGCATTAACCTAAAATCGGAGCCAAAGGTTTGTGCAAATGGGTAGACATAAGGTCTGAGAATATCCTCAATGTAATTTTCAGCATTCATATTTCCATTTACAAAAACGAGCTCAGTTCGTCTGTTCTTCATAATACCCGCCCATAACATAACTGTTGAGCCGCTGTATGGATGAACTTCCTGAACGCACCTGAGCCTTTCAGTATTTCCGGGCCGACGATACACTCGCACCCTTCTTGTATCAGGCTTAAACCCGAATCGCGACTCATCGGAAAACATAATTTTATCCCATTGTTCCTGTGTCCATGTTATGCGTTCTCTACACCACTCATATCGACGAGCGCGATTCCCGTGACGTATCGGTGGGCACCTGATTGGGCGTCGAGCTTGTAGGCCGTACTCATGCAGTCGATTTCGCACAGTTTGAGGACTTACATCAACACCACTTGAAATTTGTAGCCTCAAACTTATCTCTCGAGTGGTTAACATCGGCTGGCGTCTTGCAGTCAGTTGTATGTACCGGTCTTGCCGAGTGGTTGTACTCCTTTTACGGCCTGGATGCTGTTCAGCGGGTTCTCCTGTATTATTGTAGCGCTGCCAAAGACGACAAATAACACTTCTATGAATGCCAAAATGTCGAGATACCTGAGATTGATTACTTCCCGCTTGCAACATCCCTACAGCTCTTTGCATTTCATCTGTCATCAAATGACGTCGCTTCATGACGTAAAGAATATCTAACAATTCAATTTTGTCGCTAACTTTATTTAAATGGTTGGTAAAATTATAAAATCAAGACTAAACGTAGCAATTAAAACGCACTTAAATTCAAACAAATTCGCAGTTATTTGAATTTTATGAAAAAACAAAGCATAATCAAATTTTTTTTTTTCAACCAGCCTTACTTAGTATGTCATCAATAACAAAAAAGTTTACTTACCTACGCACTTTGTTTGAGTAAATACTTAGAAATTAATTAATATAAATGGTAAAATTTGTAATATCACGCATGTTGCTTAGATTTTTTTGATGTGTGTAAGTATTTGTTTTGATATAATTATTTTATATGTTAAATGTGACCATGAAATATTAAATCCTAGAGTACTGCGAGTTTTTAACCTATAACTTGGTATATTGTTTGACATTATCGTTTGAGTTTTAGTCGGATGTGAGTCTATCATGTAGGCTTTTATATTTTATTCATAATCTTGTGTTATTTGTCTCTATATCTTGTAATATTGGTGGCATTTTACGTAATACAGTTCGATTATTGTGCACAAGTGAAGTGGATGGGAAATAAAAACCAGGGAGCATGAACTCTGAGATGCCACAAAAACTCCCTAGAAAGTTCTATCAAGGCAGCCACAATCTTGTCAGAACATTGAAATTATCACAACACACTTGTAATATTATTACCTACTCGACAATGGCGATACTAATAAAAAAGATTGTTTGTCAAAAATAAAAGGAAAAAACGATATTTTTTTTTATATTTTTTGAGAACAAAGTTCCTTAACGCGGATTGCGGTAGCAGTTGACTGAAAGAAGTTGTGGCTTGTGAAATAACATGTGTAAGAATATTTAATTTCACTGTGATGTAGTTATTTTAAAATATAATTTACATGCCTAGTTAAACAAAACATTATAAAATTATTAAACAAGAAAATATTTATTCCTCATATCTCGTAACAACTCTGCAAAGCAACAAGAAATCTGCTAGATTTGCAAATAAAATTTAAAAGAATCAAATCTGTCAACCAGTTCTATCGTAGAAAAAATCAGTTTTATATCAAATGCGTCCGTCTCTCTCGTACATATCACATACTGTATATCCGTTTCATCTGATCTGTGTTGCAGTGTTATAATCTATCGATTGAAGCTAGCTTTTCGTCATACGAGGTAATACGATTCTAGCGTCCTATTCGGGGATAAATCTTGTTATTATATATTCTAACTAGCTTTAGTTACAACTTTGTCTACATATTTTCGGGTATGATTATGACTAGCCGTGACCGTGACTTCGCTCGCGTGGTACCTACCGTAAAAACAGTGACTAATAAAGTCACCTGAATATATTAAGTCTAATTACTCTCTACTTTTCTCTCGTTCTTAAGAAAATCATAAAACTCATCCTCCAGTAACATGTAGTCTTTGTTTCATTGAAATCGGTTCAGTCTATCAAAAGTTATTGTCATTTTAATGACGACGCGATTTAAGTACGAGGAAAACGTAGATACGTAAATGGACTTAATATATTCTGGTGACGCCGTCGCGTTGTCGACGTCACCGTAGCGGTGCGGGTGCGTGCGGGGGTATCTATGCTAAATTTAAGTGGACTGTATATGCGGGGGTGCTATATTTGATATTCAACTATTGCGATCAGTTACGACTAGGGAGACCAGGGTAGGAAGGAAACTTGGCACATACCTCGCGGCGATGCAGCCTCCACGTGGCTAGCCCGCTAGATGTTTCTCGTTTCTTTCCACTGGGTTTCCTCCCTCACAACACTTATTGTTTATAATATATGTCGGCACGTATGCAGCGATGCGTTTATTTCTCACTCGACCATGCAAAAACTCAAAATGTTAGCATGCGGCGCGGCTCGGCACGGACACAACAACACTGTCCGGCGCGCAAACTACACGACGATAGCAGTCGAACTAACGCAATGGCGGCAACAGTCGAACACTGGCGGCCGCAATCAAAACTAGCGGCGCGAGCGTCGCGATACCGAACTAGCATGTGCCAGGAAAAGGTGATTGGGCAAGACTAGAAAGGTGGCGTGACCTGATCGCAATTAATTGATCGGGCTTCAAAGTGGCATAATTTAATTCATAATGCGGGAATTTTCAAACATACATAAAGCGGCGCAACCATATTCACATGATTTTATTATTGTTTTTTTACATTAGGTTCCACGCGAATGGAGTCGCGGGCACAGCAGGTAATAAATATTTGTATTTAACCACAGTTTCTAACCATATAACTTTTTGCCGCTTGACAATCAAAATAGCGGCCCCAAATTTTGACACTGTAGATAAATGTTCAAGTTGCAATCGTGGCGAGCGTTGTACATTGAAAATTCATTTGCTTATCTCTAGATATATCTATAGCTAAACCGATCTCACGTACAGTCTGCATCGACTAACAAGGCTTGAGAGCTTTCCTCAGCCCGCGGCTATGATCGCGATCCCTCACTCGCGCGTATTCCGTTTACCATTTTTAATTATTGAAGTGAAACTTCTTTATCGGCGTTGGAAAAAAATTACCGTCACATTTTTCCGTTACGCGCCATCTTGTTTGTATTCATGTCTATGATAATAAAATCCCTTTGTTTAAACTTTATCTAATTTAACTTTATTTTTTAATATATTAATGAAATTGTTTGCCATAAAGAAAGAAAGGGTTTTTTTTTTTTTTTTTTTTTAAACAAATTCTGGAAAGTTGCATATAGATCATTTTGCGAAAAATAAGGCCTTAAACAAGTTTCACTTCTTACGTGTGTACACTAGTACACGCACACATTTTTTTTTTTAGTAATGATTGCAAATGAGTTACTTTTCTTTAGGGAAAACTTTACATTCCATGTACTTATCATATGTATAATCTATAGATATTTATATACAAAATTCTGATGTTTCTTCATATTACTTCTATTAAAATAATTTCAGGATTTTTTTTCATTCTTCACCATTTACGTCGATCTTTAATGTAGTTAGACCCAGTAGGTGGCGCTGGTGTCAGTATCTAAAATGTTGTTTTTCGATCTTTTTATAATACTCACAAAAAACCGTATCACCGTTACATGAAGAGGATTTACAGATCAGCATTTAAATTATTCATCATTAAATTTTCCACAAAAAATTAATGAACACAATTTATCGAAACTAACTTCAAATCGCTAAAAGGGCTGCAGGTATAAAGCAGCTATGAAAAAGTTACACTAAAAAATGAGAGGATAACAAGGAATCTATATCAAACGAGTAGTTCCCAAAAACAACGAAACCACATTCACCAGAGCAAAGCTGTGAGCAAACTTTAGTGTTGTTATTAAAAGATAAAATATATCAGTTTGTATGAAATAATCTCCAGAAGTGCTGATTCGTTGCAGATAATCTTTTCACTGATACAGATATAGATATAGGCTATATATTATTTTTATATTAATATATTTATTTAGTTTTATTTTAGGCGATCTCCTAGTAAATTATTACTAGCGGTGTCGAGTAGGATTATAGAATAAAGTTTTCCGTTGCGTCAGTCTATCTGTTCGCGATAAGCCCAAAAACTACTGAGCGGATTATCACGCGGTCTACATTAATAGATAGAGTGATTGACGAGGAGTTTTGTAAATTGGTTGAAATATAACGATAATTGTTGGAATTATCGGAAAAAGCTTGACAGCCTGGAAAATTTTAGTCGAAAACGCTGTTTAATCCTTTTGTGGTATAACAAAACAATAGAGATACGCAGACGAAGACGCGGGAATCAGCTAGTAATACTATACATTTTTTGCGATCATCTCAATGTTCTAACAAGATGGTGGCTTTTTGCTAAGTATTTATATTGGTAACGCTGCTATCGTTGAGCCTCCTAGAATGTCCGGCCGACAATCGGAACAGTTTGAAGGGCGAGGGAACGAGAATTGACCCCTGGGGCACACCTGAGCATGTCGGGTGATTTGAGGACAGTTCACCATCCACTCTAAAGCGGAAAGTCCTATCGATGAGATAATCGTGAATTACGCGAACTAACCTATCGGGAACGCGAGGCTGAAAGTTTTAATATAAGCCCAGCGTGCCAGACCTTATCAAAGGCCTTGGCGACATCGAAGAAGACCGCTAACGTAAACCGAAACTTCTTAGGATTCAGCTTGGAATTGGGATCTGTATTAACTTTAGAAAATACTAGCTGTGCCTGCGACTCTGTCCGCGTGGTACCTTATGTAAATAAACAGTAATTAATAATAGGTCTTTACCTATGAAATTGCCGTTCTGCAGTACTGGCCATTTCAAATCAAAATAATTTTTGTTTGGCTAAGAATTCTAATTTCAAATTAATTTTTTTTTTAATAACATGGAATTCTTTTTCCAAAAGTAGTCATTTGTTTATTGATTAGTGTTACATTTTCATCGCATTTTAAACTTTTTTGTCATCATGGATACGTTAAAAATTCGAGTAATTATGGAATATGAGTACCGTCGTGGCAGCAACGCGGCACAAGCGGCACGCAACATCAACGACGTTTACGGAGCTAACACTACAAACCAACGCACCACTTGTTATTGGTTTGCTCGCTTCCGTTCTGGGAATTTCGACCTGGAAAATGAACCTCGCGGTCGTCCGAAGACTTTGGTCGACAATGACGAATTAAAGGCGATTGTGGAAGCTGATGATACACAATCTACGGCTGAATTAGCAGCAGCTTTCGACGTTAGCGTCAAAACAATATTGGTCCATTTGCGTCAAATTGGCAAGGTAAAAAAGCTTGACAAATGGGTGCCCCACGAACTTAATGATCGCTAGCGCGAAGTACGCGTCGAGACGTGCCTTGCACTGCTCAACAAACACACAAATGAAGGAATTTTGAACCGCATTGTTACCTGCGATGAAAAATGGATTCTGTTTGATAACCGCAAGCACTCAGCAAGTTGGTTGGATCCTGGTTCAGCACCTAAACAATGCCCTAAACGAAAACTTACCCCTAGAAAAGTGATGGTCACTGTTTAGTGGTCTAGCGCCGGTGTGATTCATCACAGCTTCTTACCAAACGGGGTGAGCATTACTGCAGATGTGTACTGTGAAGAACTGAACACAATGATGGAGAAGCTGGCACATCTTCAACCAGCATTGGTCAATCGCTCGTCTCCGCTGCTACTGCACGACAACACGCGACCCCATACTGCACAGCAGACGGTCTCCAAGTTGCAAGAACTGGGGTTGGAAGTTCTCCGTCATCCGCCCTACTCACCAGACCTTGCGCCTACAGACTACTACTTTTTCCAGAATTTGGATAACTCCTTGGTGGGAAAAAAATTCAATACCCGAGAGGCAGTACAAAATGCCTTTGAAGAATTTGTTGCCTGCCGTACAGCTGATTTCTTTAAGAAGGGCATCAATAAACTGCCACTGCGTTGGCAAAGATGCATTGATTGCATGGGTGATTACTTCGATTAATACAAATAAAAAATACATGAAAAAAATTCGTTTATTTTTTTTCATACAAAACGGCAATTTCATAGGTAAAGACCTAATATGATCATCTGAATATTAAGTACATCTACTTGTCTACTTTTCTCTCATACTTAAGCCGCGTCGACATTAAAGTTACAATAACTGTACAGTAAACCGATTTTAATGAAACTGAGACTAAATGATACTCGAGGATATGCTATATGATTTGCTGGAATAGTTTTTATCATGAACGCAGTACTTTAGCAGTGTTGCGTGTTCATACAAACAGACAGACATTTCTATAAATGGCTGAAATGTATTTTATTACCAAGACACCTGCAACATTTTTTTTTCACAAAAATCTAAAAAGTACAGTTCTCGTTAGATTTACATTCTTATTATATGCATAGACGTGCTCTGTGTGTGGTAGTGTACTTGATGCGTACTTGGGCGAAATCTGAACCGGTCAGGTGGTATACATCTAACTCTGAAATGGAGACCTTGGAGACGGTTCAAAAGGAGCCGCTAATATAGTTTACCTACTGTATCTTAGCGACTGATAGGGCGATAGCTAGCGGGAAGCGTAGCATTTTTTGCCAGATTTGTGAATAACTATAACTACGGCCTTTTTCCAAACGGGTGGAAAGTACCGTGGAACATTGAAGATGCAGACAAATAGGCCTAAGATATGGTCAGGAAGAAGTCTCAGCACTTCGTTCCTGATCCCATCGTGACCTTCTTCCTAAACTTTAAACGCTTGATGACGGCTGAAACTACATTGAGGGTACCGGCGCAGGGGTAGTTTATTTTTTAATTCATCGAGAGCTCATTAATCCAAAAACAATCTTAACACCGCGATTTTAAACTTCTTAACTTTAATTCAGCGTCATCTATGGAGTACTAGCGGTACTACGTAGAACGATTAAGGTAGCTGCCCTTTGGCATAAAAATCTTTAAGACAACTTAGATGGTACGTTAATACATAGCACCTATGCGAAGCTGGGGCCAACCATTAGTATATACACTTGTGTTACTTATGCAAACGCAGCAATAAAATTATTTTTAATAAAGCTTAGTTGTGTACCTAATACAATATTTATCGCAATTTTAGAGTCAGGAAGTCAGGCAAAGCTGTCGAATAAAGCTAGTAATAAACACAAACACGGTATGTATGTCTGCTTACCTACCTATTCGTACTCTGATGTTATATTTCATCCACTTCAAATGAACGTTCAAGGAACTTTTGCCCCAATCTATTTAGATTTCAAGTGTATATGATTTATGTACGATACTAGGTTTCACTTCCCAACTCACTCGTGAAATAACTATAATTATTAAATTTAAAATTATATATAAGTTTATCCGATAAACTTGCAAGCAAGCAAGGGATGTCGACGGGTTAAATGATATTTGAACTCGATTCTTAATTAGGGAAAGTTTGATTATACATAATTAACAAACTATAACTATTTGGGTTAAGCATCTAAAGATATAATAAGAACCTAAATCTAACGTGTCTGTACTTTTAAGATTTTTGTGAAAAAAAATATTGCAGGTGTCTAGGAATAACTAACGAAATACAGTTCAATCATTTTTAGAAATGTTCGTCTGTCTGTTTGTTTGAACACGCATCACTGGTAAGGTACTGCGTTCTAGAGAAAATCATAAAGCATATCCTCACGTAACATTTTTAGTTTTTGTTTAATTAAAATTGGTTCATTGTATCAAAAGTTATTGTAAATTGAATGACGACGCGACTCAAGTACCAGAGAAAAGTAGGTAGGTAAATGGACTCAACAAATTCAGATGATCTTATTAATAATTGTATTTTTAAATAAAGTTCCACGTGGATGAAGTCGCGGGCACAACTAGTTAACAACAACGTGTTATTATTAACGTATAAAGGTGCCTTGAAATATTATTTGAAAAGAACAAACTTATGGGCGCTAGTTAGTTATTTAATAATATTTATAATCATATAAAACATTTAACTTTTCTTTAATTAAATAACCTTAGGTATGCTTAATAAAGATGTTTGAAGTGGCTTAGTTGATTGAGTGTTCGGACACCGTGTCGATAGACGTAGGTTTGAATCCTAGCTACTGAGTCGGAATTTTCGGTGAAGGAGAAAAACATCTTGACGAAACCATAGCATGGCGGCAGAGCCTTCGCAAAGTGCGCCGTTATTTTATAATCATCATCAGCCTATAAGAGACCCACTGCAGGACCATAAGCCTCGTCCCGAAAGCAGTTATGAGCATTATTACCACGCCAGCCCACGACATATTGACGATTTGCAAACTCGGAGCAATCTACAGTTCTATATGTACAGTACTACAAGAACATTTCTCAGGTTCAGGATTCCTCACGTTGTTTTCCTTCACCGTCAGTCGATAGTGTTACCAATTTAAATTAGTAACTGTACGCGTATTTCGGAAAATTCGTTGGTACATGCCGGGTTTCGAATCCGCGGACATTGAATTCACATTCCACCGGACCAATCATTGGGTCATCAATAGTCTTCGCACTTGTTGGTGTGTTCCCTCAGCTGCGCTTGAGAGTCAATCCACCTCTAGACTTAGCGTGTTTATCATCTTAGACCGCATCGTCATTCAGAATCTGATAATATTGTTGTCACAGGCTAAAACCTATATACGGTTTTATTACAAAAAAGTTAAATACTTGCTTTAAAAAGGTTACGTTTGAAATGTGCCGCGCTCGTCGAATGTTCGCCATCTTGCTCTTTTATCTCGCTTTGGTTACGTTAGGTTAGACTTGCGAAAAATGGATAACACGAACTTGCCTCGGGCGAGCGCGGTGCATTTAGTACGAAACCTTTTTAAAGATAGTATTTAATACGTATTTAACTTTTTTGTAATAACACCGATAAAGTATTAAATAAATGAACGGAACGTGACCTTAACGACACGTTTTTGTGACATATAAAAAAACGCATTTAAAATCAATTTAAAAGTGTGAGAACATATTTGTCAGTAAATTGTTTAAAACAGATTTTCACAATATGTCTACTGTTGGGCGACTTAAAAATATGAACATACGTACAAACGTAAAATTTTATATATAGAGAGCATACCTAAACCTTGTTAAGTATGATTTATTAATGGTTGGTATTCGTATCAAAGGAGAACGGTTCTGTTTTGCTAAGAATAGATCATTTAACTCTTGTCTTTCGAGTGTGTATTGTTTAGTTTATTTGTAACAACGCTTTGATTATAATTAATGTATAAAATAACTCGTTACAGTGATTTGCTTACACATCGATGATTAATCGTTAAAAGTTATAATTAAATTGCGCCTGCGAATTGAAAATAATGTATTAAGATGTTAGATTATTTGCGGACAAATTTATACAAGGCGCTTTTGTAGATTTGAAACGCTGTGGTTTTTATATCGTAGATTTCAGCTGTTATTGCGAAATAATATCTTTGTTAAAGCAATGGTTAGTGTTTATTTCCTTTAGCGTGTGAATATGATAAATTGTATTTATTTACTACAATACGTTTCTTAGTACAGTTAGTACGTTATATTTATCGCAGGCGAATTAAAATTACTATTTCGCATTTAGCATTATAAGTGAAAATCGCAACAATTTTCATCTTTAGTTGATACGTGGCTAAACAATCCGTGTCCTCGTCAATCTTTTTGACCACTCTGAATGTAGCCGCAGTTGCCTGGCTTGTTTGTTATATAGTGCAGAGTTTATTACAAAACTAAGTTAAAATATTATTGAAGAGAAACTTCTAATGCGACTTCCAACAAGGTTGCGTTAAACATTTAACGCTAACATGACGGGGGTATGAAAGCACTGTTGCGTTAAACGTTCAACGCTCCTGGGGAGGGGGAATAGAAAGAGACAGAGCGAGAAAAATAATCAAACATTTCGTATCTTACTTTAGTTATCATAACCCCATTGTAAATATTATAGATTTCGATATTTCTCCACTCGGAAATGATAATTAAAAGACGCGATCAATTGTGAATTGTAAACAATGTTAATAAAGTTTGTCTTAAAGAAGCAATATGATTTCACTAAAAATCAATTTCTACCCCTTCCTATTTTCATTTCCACATTACGAAGTTACACTTCTTCCATGCGGAGGAACTCCACGTACTATTTTTTTTAGGAATCTAAGATTGGCATTTCCTTATCCTTATGTGGCACATATTTATACCTAGATTTGTGATCTGCGCACCATATTCAAAGTTTCAGAGCGGTCAAAAAGTTTGCAGAGAATTACACGTTTTTTTAAACCAATCTTCTAGCAGATTATTGTATTAATAGGTTCATGCGATCATTCCAATGAACTAACAAACGTTGGCCCTCTTGTTAGAACTTTCCAGGGAACTTTTGTGGCAAGTCAGAATCCATGCACCGTGGTTTTATTTCCCATCCACTTCATTTGTGCTCAATAACCAAGCTATATTACGTAAAACACCACCAATGTTACAAAATATAGACTCGAATAACCTAAGATTATGAATACAGTACCTATAATATCCATTACATGACAGATTAAGGTTCCCGCCAAAACTCTAATTTCATTACTTATGTAATATCTTTGTTAACCCCTCGGCTAATTTTTTGAGACCCCATATCTCAAAATGGTGGATGGTGTTTTTAATTTTTTATTACATTTCACGACATTGTAAATTGTAAATGTCATAGTTTAGTAAAAAACATAATTTGTTATTTTTCAAAGTTTTGTAATAACTCGGGTACTTTTTTATGTTTATGCTGCCTAGTATAGTCCGTTGCCGTGTATCTCATGAGATTTACATTCGTTAGTATGTAGCTTAAACATAAACGGTGTTATTACAAAAAAGTTAAATACGTTTGAAAATGTCCAGGCGGGCAAGCTGCTAATTGGGTGGAGCGTGGTACGCGTCCAGCTGCTGGACGAGAAGCCCATGCGCTGTTATAAGTTCCGAATGGTGCAGGTACTCACCGGACACGGTTGTTGCGGGTGGTACCTGCACCGGATCGCACGCAGGGAGCCGACCGCCGCCTGTCACGAGTGCAGCGCTGTCGAAGATACCGCGCAGCACACTCTGTCTGAGCGTGCTGCGTGGGGGGAGCAGCGCCGCATTCTGGCGGCGGCGGTGGGAATGGACTTATCGCTGCCGAGCGTGGTTTTGGCCATGCTCGGCAGCGAACAGGCTTGGCGAGCGATGTCCTCCTTCTGCGAGGACGTCATCTCGCAGAAGGAGGAGGCGGAGAGGGCCCGCGAGGCAGATCCTCAAAATGGCCCTCTCCGCCAAAGGAGGACAAGCGGGAGGAGGCGGCGCTTTGCCCAACTCCTCCCGCCACCGTAGCCGGACCTGAGGGGGTGGGTATCCATAAGGGATTTCCCCACGTTAAAAAAAAAAAAAAAAAGTTAGACTTGCGAAAAAGGATAACGCGAACTTGCCTCGGGCTAGCGCGGTGCATTTAATTCGAAACCAAATATTTAACTTTTTATGGTTTTGAACAGTCCAGGGCTTAAGCCGCCGACTATACGTCCTTATGTTGCTATGCATTGAAAATCAGCGCTGTAGTATCACTGAATTATACTGATGTATGTAGTTAAATGGCGTTGTTTTTATGGACATTTTTAATTAAGCAAACGTATGTTTTCTTTTTTTTTTCTGCAACTTGTATACATTAACTAAAATATACCCCGTAAAGTCACAAAATATTTTATCACTACATATGTATTATAAAACAAAGTCCTCTGCCAAAACTGTCTGTCTGTCTGTTCGCAAAAAAAAATGCCAAAAACTATTGAACGAATTCTCATACAGTTTTCACTATTACATAGAGTGATTCACGAGGAAGGTTTAGGTATATCATTTGTCAATTTTTTTTTGTATATTGGTTGAAATATAACAATAATTGTTGGAAGTGCACGAAAAAGTCAAGCGGTTGGGAGCTTTCGACGAAAACGCTGCCTAATCCCTTTGAGATATAACAAAACAATTGAGATAATAAGCGACGCAGACGAAGTCGCGGGATTTGCTAGTTAAAATAAAATAACAACAGTGCTGTTGTTCCGTGAAAGTTATAACATAACAACTTTAAAACGGGCTTATGTGAAGACGTCGCGTGTCATTTTCTTTCCTAATTTCACTCCAATTAGATACAATACGGTATATATAGTGATTGTTTGATGATAAAATAATCGACTTTCCATTGATAGTTCCATCACAAAAGGTGTTCTTTTAGATGAATTAACACCCACCCGTAAATTGCCCCGTTTTGATATTGTGCAGCTGTTTTCATAAGAATTGATTGGTTAAATATAGACGAGATAGTTGAAGTCAAACTTCTTTAGGCACGTTGAGCGATATTTTTGGCAGGAGGTAAAGTTATGATTGCACATCATAACATGCTAGTAAAGGGTGACCGTGCCTATTGCGCTTGCGCGGCTTGCGTCAAGTGAGCGATGCGTAGTATAGGAGCCTGTGTACATGTAATATTAATATTTTGCTGCTCAGCATACGTTTGATTGATTAATACACTTTATAAAAATGTATCAAATCATTGCTCCGAGTGTCAATACGTATGAAGACCATATTAATGTTGACAATTTCAATAAACAAACTTTAAAATCTATGTATGTATTGTCATTTACACTATAATTCATATGAAAATTCAAAGAGAACGCATTTATCTCATTGGTTTGAGTTTTTACTTCTGTCAGCAGTCGGACTATGTTATGGCTGCCTCAACTTTTTTATCCTATAAAGGTTTTAGGCGTTTGAAAATAATCTCAACTGATGTTAAATGGTGTTCGTGATATAAGATGATGAACAAACTAAACCTAGGGCTGGCTCTCAAGAGCAGCTACCGGAACACACCTATAAGTGCTTGATATTTTAAAATGAAGGGTGGTAGGTAGTCAGGCGAGTTTAGCAAAAGCCCTACAATCATACTATGGCTTTGTCACGAGTCCTTCATCCAAAGTTCCGGCTTATTTGACGTTTCGAGCCTACGTACGTCCAACGACACGTCTCACCACGAGCGTTTGCATCAGGAAGATTTTAAACAAGAGGTTACGTGGCGCTAGGATTATATTTTAGTGTTATCAAATGTCATACTATAATTCAAGATGGACGAAGTAGCGGTAGTTGTTCAATTGTTATAAGTTAGAAGAATTATTATATCTATAAAAAATACTAGTTATAGTTTCATAGAATTTTATTGAAACACTTAAATTCGACGTTTTAAGTACAAAAGAACATTAAAATAACATTTTCTTTTTTATGGCAACGTATTAAATTTAACACACTTATAAACTACGGTATAAATATACATAAAATACACGTAAAACTTATTAATACTGTTTATATACACTCACTAGGTACATATAACAATTATATATCAAAAATGCAAAGGCACCTTCTAGCACCGTCGTTTAACATCGATAATTTTTATTTCGCATATATAACATCTTTTTCTTTTCCAACCGAACATATTTGTACCTATATATGTTACCGTTAAAGTGTAGAAATTAATCATTCTACGGATAATCCAGGTGATGTAGAGATTCACTGAAGTGAACTCTTAAAGTGCAGAAAATTATTTGATAATCGATCGTAACATTAGCGAATAATGACATTGCTAGGTTAGGATAGGTTGGAATTTTGATGGAAAAGCGCGAGTGCGTAACAGATAATTTGCACGGGAGCTAGATAATATGTACAATAATAATTTCTCAACTTTAACGGTAACATATACAATAAAAAATATACCAACGTTTCGAACTTTCTTTACATTGTTTCGAATAATATTCGATAATTCGATTTAATAAGCAAATAGTATAGGCTCGCGTTCACACATTATATCAACAACCTATACCATTTCTATCCACACAGTATATAATTAATTGCACTGTGGTACAAGAACGAATCTTCATTTTAATATAAAATATAAACCTTTTTATTTTGTAAAAAGATACGTCAAAACAAAAAATAATTCATTGTTAAATTTTTGACAGAAATATATTTTCATACCCGTAGCGACTAATATTATATTTTACTAATATTTACAATAAATACAAAAAAAACAAGATTAATTGACACGAATCAGATCTTAGTTGTCCCATTTCATTTAGTTCATAGTCAATGGAGAGTTTAGATATAGAAGGTTATAATTTACACCAATCTACTTCTATCAGTAATTACAAATCCACGTACGCTAATCGCACTACCTACAAAAGTTCTCGGTCAACACTTTGTTAGACCAAGTCACCAATTCTCTTCGAATTGTTAATTTTCAGGTTGTTTACACCAAGAAAATTAATGATTTTAAACCATCAATTAGACGTTCATAGTCAACGACCCTAACACGTAGATATAAGGCATAATATAGTTCGAAATGGATTTAGTCTTGTGATGATTAAAGGAACTATCAAAGGCACATTAATACCACTAAACATTATAATACTGAAATATTTAGCCGATTCTAAATCTACAACTATCGGTTTATACAAAGAGATTCTACATATTTCGGATCCATTTCGTCGATCTCTCGTCCCTTCGTTTCTGGGACAAATAGAACAACAAAGAGCAGGCAAAGGACAGATATACCAGCGTACATCCAAAACAATCCATATAAACCAATATGATCCTGGAAATCTGCTGCAGTTTTCACATTGACAAATCCGCACAAATGACTAAAACTCGTTGCTAAGGCGCTACCAGTACTCCTGTATTCTAGAGGAAACAATTCTCCAATCAAAAGCGAGGATATAGGACTGATACCTAATGAGAAAGCGATTGTTAGCGTTAAGACGCAAAGTAATGGTATCCAATCATAAGATCCCGGTTCAGCTTGGGACAGATCAGTGGCATTTCTTATCACTTCTTCGTAGTACGCGTAAGATCCAAAACCGGCGAGCGCTATGGACATCATAACACCGCTTATCATGAGGAGAGGCAGTCTGCCGACGTTGTCGATAAGCATTCCCGATAAACAAGACGCTAGAAGTTGCGCGACACTCGTTGCTATAGCACCTCCATGGGGATTCATAGATCTAAAGGTTTTTTTGAACATTTTAACAGCGTAGAAATTAAAAAGATTAGCACCGGTAAAGCGCTGGAAGAACATCAACCCGCAAGTGATCAGAACAGGTCTCGTCAACCTTTTCGACAATAAATTCTTCAGTTTGCTCGTATTCCCTCCGTAAAGTTTACTAGCTAGTATGTTCGTTCGTATCGTTGCTAACTCCTGACGGATATCAGATTCAGGACCTCGGAACCATTGCAACGACTCCTCAGCTTCGTGCTCCTTCCCTCGCAGAAGTAACGATGATGGTGTTTCAGGTATGAAGAATAAAGCAAAGAATAATAATATTGGTGCGGCCGCTACCATAAGGGCGAGCTGGTACCAGTTCAAATACGCTCCCAATGTGAACGAGATTAGAATGCCGATTTGACTTAGTATCTTCAGGACAGAACTTAGGCAACCTCTTATTTCTGGTACAGCGATTTCTGTGACGTAGACCTGGGGACAAAATAAATATATATTAATTTAGGTAATTGAAGCGATAGTGATTCACTGGATTCCTAAATTCGGATAAGTTGTAAGTGAATAATTACGATGCATTTTATACAGTTCATCTAAGTTTGTATGGTGGTAAGGCTTTTTTAAGTCCATTTCGAAGTCTTATCTATTGCATACGTCCTAAATTGTTTCTGTTTCTATTTGAACCCTTGCTAATAATATAAGTGCGATATTTTGTATGTTTGTTTAAGCTTTCACGCCTAACTACTAAACCGATCATTATAAAATTTTGCATAAACGTTATAAGTGGTATAGAACAAGACATAGGGTACCTTTCGTAAAGAAAATATGTACTATTCGCGAGGATAGATCAAATTTACATTAACACGAGCGGAAACGTGTGAAAAAGCTAGTTTTATACCTACTATATAGTCAATTTCAAAAGCGTGGTTGGTGTATTAAAAAAGGTAATTTTTACTTTCTTCTCTTCTATGGGTAATACTGTTGTTTTGAATTTTGAGCAGCTTAATGAAATTATAGTAAACATGTGTAGCGAAACGTATTGCAAAATTGGTACTAAACCAATAAACAATACAACCAGTTAATTAAAACACGTATTATTATAAAACAAACATTATGATGAAGTCATAGTACCATTTATTTGCTGATCCAACAAAGGCAGCGCTAACAGTACGCATTAATACATTATTCATTTTTATAATCATTGCAAATTTAATTCAATATGTGAACTAATTACAGGCGCTTGTTACGTTCACAAAGTATATACAAATAAATAAAATTGTACTGTCTATCTGTAACGTAAAAATAACATTTTTTTACTGAATGAACATGAAAATATATACGATGCATATAAACAAAAAAATTGTCTATCTATCCATCTGTCTGTTTATATGTTTTCGGCTAACTTTTTTCCTTTAGTTTTATTTTTTTATTTTTTGGTAGCTTTCGGTTGGGAGGTTCGGCCATTTTGGCACCCCTGAGCTGGTTGCCACACGGCTGAGCGAGTTACACATTCGCTCAAAACTTGTTCAGTAAAGTTGTAAAGGTCGGTATATATATTCTTATAAAGTCTATTAGTCAATCAAATGTATCATGAGCTACAAAATATAAATATTACACGTACTCAGGCCCCTATACTACGCGTCGCTAGTCTGACGCAAGCCACGCAAGCGCAATACGGCCGGTCTTGCTTACGTAGCATGTCATAAGGCGAAATTATAAATTTAAAGAAAAGGGAAGTTTAGCGTTTAGCTAAAGAAATTTTCACTTCAAAAAACAACAAATAAAATGAAGATTATCTAACTCACTTGACAGTAATACTAAATTGGAAAACTTGGAGTTCAACCGCTCCTCAAAGCTATGTATGTATATATACAGTATAAGTAATAGAAAAATAAACGCGTTTAATATTAAATTAATGTGCTGAATGAATTGAATTGGTTAAGCAAAAAAACTAATATTTGTAAATGTCAACGCTTGATTTTAACTATAGGCCTCTGGTGAGGTAATTATTATATCATTTATAAAACTTGTTCGCAAGCGAACAGTGAATACCAGCAAAGTGAATATTTGTGTCTTGGATTTAGTAAATTGTTTCTACTCATGACCCTAATACTAATACCCTATGTCCATTTTTAAATAACTCACTCATTACTACATTTTCAAGTAAATTACTAATGTACCAAATTATACATTAATGCCAATTTTAATTCAGACCGTTGAGTAGTTTTGGAGTTATTTGTGGACAATCTATGACACTGGATTTTTATATGTAAAGATAGATATACCAGATCGAGTTTCTTACTCATTCTTTTCCATAACTTTTTTATTCGAACCGATGCTAGAGATTTGATTTTCATATTACACTAGATATTTGTTCCGCAATCAAATAAATATGATTCATCTAAAAGTAACTCATCGATATAATTTCCAGTCTACACTTTCTATTATAATCTTACGATCTAAGTAAACAGAGTGTCCGCGTTGTAAAAAGATATGATATACGACCACGCGGTTAAATTCTTAGAACTTACATCATAGACTAATAAATTCCATCGCAGAGGTGGCAAACTATTTTAGGTCTAATATATTTCTACAAATAACTAGCTAACCCGGCCACTCATTGCTGTGGCTCTGTTATTACATATTGAAATAAAAATATGATTAAGTATCTGGTATTATGCGGTAATGAGTCTGCCTAAAAACTGTCGGGGTAAAGAATGGAAAATTAAATTAAAATCTTGTAGTTCAAACGTCTCGCCATCTATGAGATATCTATAACAGTCGGTCGTACATTTTTCTCTCAATAAACTAATTTAAAGCGTCATTTGTTCGAAACTGATGGAACTTACAATTAATAATAATCAACACTGATAATAATATAATTTGTAATAAAAAAAATATTGAGGCCATTAAATTATCCTATCTCTTAATTTGAACCAAATTATACAAATGCCAGCTTTCACGAAGATCGGTCGAGTAGTTTTGGAGTTCATCCTGGACAAACATTATAACCACTGATATACAAAATAAAACACTGGATTTTTATATTGGTATATTTAGAAGACAGCGGCTCCGGCAGATCCTGCTGGCATATGTTGAGGAAAGGATAAGTTTTGTTTCGATTAACGGCCTCTATATTTTTTAATCACAAATATGATTTTCAATGTTGATTATTGTTATTAATTGTAAGTTTCATCAGTCTCTAACAGATGGCGCTTTACATTAGTTTGTTGACAGAAAACTGGAAGACCAACTGTAATGGATATCTCATACGTTTTAATTTAGAATTTCTTTTTCAATATCTGAGGCACAGCAACGCGTGGCCGGGTCAGATAGTAATATTACGAACGTAAGTTTCTTTGTTTATTACGTTTTCATTCTATAATTACTCCACCCGACCATTATAAAATTTTGCATACACCTGATCAGGGCACAAAAAGGACATAAGGTACCTATTTTCTAAAAAAAATGTACTACTACCGAAGGATAGCTCAATAGACAGAAGATAGACACATCGAACGAACACAACTTTGTTATAGTATAGTTCAATAAACACGTAAATTAAGTATTAAGCTATGAAATTCTTGTCAAAATTAGTACAAAACGATAATCAGAGTATTCTCGTGTGCATTAGATAGTAAAATAGACATAGCCTGTCTGCGTTTTGTGTTTAATCTTTGCCCTGACCGCTACCAGTGATACAATGTAAGTAAAACTCGATTTCAAACTAATAATGTGTTCTAAAACTTTGAAATGGACAAGTATGGTTTCCATAACACTTTAACAACTACAAAATATTTGCATTTTTTTAACTTTATTTTATGAGGTATTGTTAAAAATTCTTCTCATTTAAATGTATTAACTCTACTAGAAATATAATAAATAATACTAAGGGAATAGAAAATAGTGAAACAGGACTTATAACAGGACAGTCATAAGCAATGCCGACAATTTTACTTTTAAGAAATACATTTTTGTATTCATACACAATTTTATACATCTTATTTGTATTTTAAAGTATGTATAAAATTAATTATATCATATTATATCAAATAATCATGTATCTGGCCTGTACTTGGCAGCTGGTTTACCTCCGATCAAAAAATTTACTAAGCCTGTCGTATAAGATCTGATGTACGCAGAAATATAATAAATTATTCACTAAAAATATAAAACAAAAATAAATTGAGCCATCACGGGACGCCTGGCAGATGTTAAACATCGAAATCGGTCGAATCTATCGATCTATGGATCTCAAATTCTTGAATTCTCAAATTACACTATAGGTATGCGAGCTGAGAGCGGCAAGAGCTTGCACACAGTCGCTTGCGCAAGGCATCGCGTCGCCACGTCTCGCCACGCCAACAATCAGGTTTACCCTCTATAGATGTTTCACATCAAAAATTCAATAAATAATAGATCAGTCATTCTAATTATTACACTAAACTGCTAATGCTAAACAATAGGTGTAAAGTTAGACGTTCCTATAGAATTTCGTCTTTAAATACCTTCAAAAATGACCTCTCTGACCATCGCTTTTTTATGCAAATAGGCTTATTTCCATCTACATAACGTTTTCTACTTTGTAAGTTATCATTGGTTGACAATCATTAATTAACAGTTTGTATCTACGTTTTTAGAGGTATTTAAAATGCATTTATTTCTTTGTAAAAACGACTAAATTGAGCGAGACGACGCCACTGCGAGTTAATTATTGACTGTTGTTGGAATGCGAACACATTACTGCACATAGCGTTCGACCGATAGCTTATTCTTAAACACGAATGTGGAAATAGTACTTATTTTAATGACGATAGGTCAGTTCGACATAACATAATGAGATTGAGTATTGACTGATTGACGTATATTATGTACAAGTATTTAACAGCGGCTTCACTTGAATTAATATCGGTTTCTATTATAAATGAAAACTAATAATTATTCTATAATCATCATTAGCCTATAAGAAACCCACTGCAGTGCCATAAGCCTCTTCCCGAAGGTAGGTATGGGCATTATCACCACGCCAGCCCACGACGTATTGACGATTTACAAACCCTGAGAAGTCCACAGTTCTATATTTTCCCATATACGATGGTACTAGAAGAACATTTCTCAGGTTCAGGTTTCCTCACGATGTTTTCCTTCACCGTCAGTCGATGATGTTATCAATTTAAACCAGTAAAAGTACGCAAATTTTGGAAATTTCGTTGGTACGTGCCGAGGTTCGAACATGCGGACATCGAAATGACATGACCTGACACACTGCCACCAAGACTCTTGGGACCTATTGGTGTGTTCCGGCAGCTGCACTTGAGTGCCAGTGCTCTCTAGGCTTGGCGGGTAATCATCTTAGACCACGTCAGGTGACTTTGTGATAAAGCGTCTTTAAATATCATAGAAACTAACTTTTTAAATTGTTTATCATCATAAAAGTACCTGTGTCGTCATATTGATACAGCATATAAGCATGCCGCCGAAGAACGACGCTGCTGATATCATGTACACTCCAGTGGATAGCGCAGTTGCTAACCACGCCAGAGTGTATGGTAAAGCCGTGGCCAACAGAACAGATCGACGTCCGAGCCTCATCGCCATACCGCCCAGTATACCGCCGATAAAAGCGCCTGTAACAAACAAAAGAACCGTCAAACATGGTTCAAATATATATTTCTATCCTTTATTATCAACTAGCGGCCGATCCCGACTTCGCACGAATGGACATAACATATTTTATAAACATTTTTGCCCCTCTTTCTGCACGTTGCCCACTGAGCGCGGCATTCTTTATATTTAAATTCGTAATAACTTTTGAATGGAAAATACTATCTCAATAACTGAAAAAGCTATCTATAGGTAACGTAACAATCTTGAACAGGAAATATTTATTTGGGTAAGAATTAATTCAAAAGTATGCATAACATGGTCTTATTTCGGGTGGTTTTCTATCAACTTTTAAAATATATAAAAAGTAGTTATACTGATATAACTACAATAGTTGGATATATGGTATCTTGATGTATTTTGTAGAACTTTTTTTGTTCTATCATCAATAGTTACCGCAGTCCATGCGATGAGAAACACTTTATGGGTATTTTTTACATCTTAGGTTATATTATCGACGTTTAAGTAGAGCTCCGTATATTTATCCTAGTATTAAATGTAACTTATGTTACTCAAAGATAATGTAGCATACTAATGGTGAAAAAAAAATTGTTATTGGTTAAGCAGTTTTTTAGTTTATTCCTTACAAACTAACCAAAATACAAGTCTTTCCTCTTTATAATATTAGTGTAATTTATATGTACAAATAAGTTTGTTCAATTAAGCAAGGGATCCAAATTACTCAAGGAAATATCCACAACCTGCTAATGAAAGTTGCATCAAAATGGCTCTAGCAGATTCAGAGCTTAGTCTTGTCAAATAACAAATAGTTGTACGCTTATTTGTTCTTATGACAATAACTCTGTTGCTTCTTAGAAACTATGTGTTATATCTAACCTGATTGTGAATTGCCATTAAATTCTTTCATTAGTACTTGAACTTTACAACTATGTTACCAATTTTAAGCTATCTCTATTAATTATAGTTACTAATTGACTCTTCAATGAAATAATAGGTAACCTACATAATACACTCAAACTCAGTTTAACCGCTTCGAGAATTAACTCGAAGAAACAACTAACACTTCAGTTTTATTTGTATGTACTGATAATTTTGCATTTCACAATAATCTCTCTTGAAGATAAGTGATTGATATAGACGAACTAAGATTAGAAATGAGATTAGCTCGAATGATTATGTCAATATAAACAAACCGTTACCACTGGCAGATGCTTCCGAAACGCTGCTTGAAAAGAAAAACAAACTAAACTCACGAGATAATAATAAAGTAATACTTAAGAACTAATACGATGATAGAAAGTTAACAGATGAGGTTGCAAAAGTTAATTCATTTGCACTAAATCAGTATAAAGTACCGATTTAGCGTCATTTGTTTTTACAAGTAGACAGGAAACCGTTTCATCTAAAAAATACATTCACAAAAATACAATTTTCCAGTCTAGTTAACTCTTTATTTTACGTTGGATTATGTAAATAGCTGAGAGATTTATTTGTTTATGTGTGAAAATAGGCGAGGCTCGGTAACGTCGAGAAATTGGTTGTACAAGTACGAAGATGCTTCATCATCGTTGGAGTCCTAAAGCGATCCTGAACTTTTGGTGATGGAGATATGATGTCTATATAGCATGATAGAAGAAAGTACGTTCCTCTGTAGTTACTATCCTTAAGTTCGATAAGCTATAGGTTTTAGCATTAGCTCAAAAATGTTGGATTTAAGGATAATAGCTAGCCTTAAGGACTTAAGAAAATGTTCCACTAATACAATGCTTGTCTTCAGCGGATGCTCAAGCTACTTGTAGGAATCCAGCCCATGTCGATAGACGTAGTCTGAAAATGCTAGGACTGAGTCTCTTATACCAACTGTATCCTACTGTATCCTTATCACATGATAAACTATTCATATCATCTGAGAGTTGTCTGATTCTGAACTACATCAATTGGAATAGAATGATTGTATAGAGTTGAGTTTTTTGTAATATTTATTCGTTATCTTGTGTATTTGACTCTATATTTTGTAATTGGTCACTTGTCCTATTATTAGCTATTTGATAATGGCAGTAATAATCTACAGGATTAGTTGAAAAAATAAGTAATTTATATATATTTTTATAGAGTTCACAACAATGAAATCCAAAAATAACTAAATAATTTCAATCGTATTTTGTTATTCAAGGAATTTTTATTGTTTTAAAATGTACAACGACCTACCGCGTAGTTCTGCGCGTGCCAAAACACCTATTCGTATATAAATATTAGTAACATTTCTTCATAACTTCGCCTTGTTTGTTCTTCTAGTCGGTAAACGAACTTTGTAGAGGATTCAATTGTAAACAGTTCTGTATATCGATTATCTAACTAGAATAGTTTTACCATCACTCTTGTTCTATCACAACGCGACAGAGCTCACGACATTGTATTTGGTAATAGCCAGTATTACAGTAACAAATAATCCTTGTCTAAATTCTTATAATTTTTTTTTGTTAATAGACTATGTGGTCCACAACGGTAAACACGCAAAGCCTAAAGTGGCGGGCTCTCAAGTGCAGCTGCCAAACCATACCAATAACTGCTTGGCGATAATTCAACTAGAGGGTGGTAGCTAGCCAGACGGGCTTAGAAAAAACCCTACGTTTTCTTTCATCAAAAGTTCCGAATCATTTGCAAGGATTTGAACCTTCGTCGTTCAGAGGCGGAGTCCAGTCACTCTAACGAACCAGCCATTAGTACTTCAAGCTCTTTACTTAAGAATTAGCGTATTTAGCATCTTAGAGCACAACTTCGTTTAACATCAGATGAGATTCAAACGCTAAAACTGATATAGTATTACAAAACACACAAATAAGATTTACAACACATTCAAAGCGATGATGTCTTAGTTGATAACGTGTTCGGACACCGTGTCCTATGGGCGTAGGTTCGAATCCTTGTAACTGATTCGGAGCGCGCGTTAAAGGAAAACATCGTGATGCTACCATAGCATGGTGATAGGGTTTTTCTGTCAGCCTGGCTAGCTAACACCCTCACGTTGAAAAACTGTCGCCAAGCACCTATTGTTTTGTTCTGAAAACTGCACATGAGAGCTAGTCCTCTCTGGGTTTAGTCATTACCCTCTTAGATACCTCGTCATTTAACATCAGATGAGATTAAAACTCGTTCGTACGTGGTACGTACGTTCGTAGGTGGTAGAGCCACGCTGAATCTATTATTGGTTTGAGCATGAATGGGTCGGCTCGCCCGGGGTAGTACCACCCGACCCACAGAAACACCCACGTGAAGTAACAGTGCTTGCATTGTTGCGTTTCGTTCGGTCAGTGAGAGCGCCGGAGGACCACCTTCTCTCCATCTCCCATTCCCTCCCCTCTGCCAAACGCAGTCTGGCAACGCACTTGCGACTCTCCTACTGTTGCAAGTGTCTATGGACGGTAGTGATCACATAACATCACGTGACCCATCTGTTCGTTTGCTTCCCATGATATAAAAAAAAGAAACTAACTTACCAAAAATAGATACACGATTTACTTCTTCAATAAATAAAGTTTTGTTAATTTACCATTCCTATTTGTTGATACAAATGGCAGCAATAAATATAGAAAATACTCGTAGTCGCGTATTTCTTTTAACTTTTATAATAAATTGCGAATGCAACGAGATATAGATTCATTTGGATTGCAAAATAAACTGCTTCATCTGAAATCGATTAATCAATTGTGTTTATTTATATTTTCTTATGAAAACAATCCGATTCGAACACTGTATTGGCTCTGGTATGGGGCGGATTTAGTTGATGTGATGGTGAGTCATATTTTATACTGACGTCCAAATAATGTATTAGGATGTACAGATGCTATCAACAATGTCAACCGTCAACAAAGGAACGTGTTTTAATATATTTTTATTGTTTTAGTTACTAATATTTCGCTCTCTGTCTCTATTACTAGTTTCAGGTGTAACTTTTTCAGGTACACTGGGACAAATAAAATCAAACGTTTTATGTTGCAATAAGACGTAGTAACTATCAATCTATTCCAGGCGGAAGCGCAAAGTAACGTCCACTATCATATTCAATATGTACTATGATTCTCGACAGCGAGGACTTTTATAGATAAAGCTTAAAGTACCTACACAAATAATAAGATAAAAAAATAATAAATTATACGCGAAGAAATGGAAAAGTGAAATCTAATATTTAAAAGAAAACGAACCAACTTTTTGTCTTAATCTTTCAATTAGTCTCAAATTATTTAACTCTGTAATTTGAAAATTGAATAAAAAGTATTACGAGTCGTTGAAATAGACAAACTTAATATAACTTACAGGAAACAAATGATTTTTCTAAAAGTTACTCCGCTGTTAATACTAAATAAGTCAATTGTAAATTCTCGTGGTTATGTGCTATTATATCCGCGGGGGTCACGACCCCTAAATAGTACCACTGAAATACAAACCTGTATACCCATAAATTTAGTATCAGTAATGTTTCCACGTTTTATTTTCAAATTGTAAGACGCTTTAGGTATTTAGGTTGTGACTCGAGCGCCCAACGCTGTGTTTATTCTGATGTATTAATTGATTTATGGGTTCGATGTGCCGTTTCTGAGTCCGTCCCAGAATTAATTGTGGTTTAGTCGTTTACGTTTTATTATTTTGTAACGGATTAATTGAATAATCGACGATCTCTTGAACGCGATTCATTAAACGGAATAGCGGGTTCTGATTTGTTTAGACTGTGAATGAATTTTGTGAGAAAACTTTTGCATTCGAGATTTCCTTTGTTTTGATTGGTCTCTGTGAGAACGAATGCGTAGATATTTATTTTTTTCTTAGAGATTTGAAACAAATTACTTAAGTTACCAAAACGTACTTATTTATAAACTGATGAGTGATTAAATAAAGTTGTGGAGTTTTTGGTGGGATCTTGGGATGTCATGTAATGGTTTTTATATTTTATTTATAATAGCTGTGCTCGCGACTTACTCCACGTTGAACCTGATGTACAAAATATACAAAACAGTGACTAATAAAGTTATCTAAATGTATTCAATCTAATTACTATCAACTTTTCCCACGTACTTAAGTCGCGTCGTCATTAAAACTACAATAACTTTTGATAGAGTGGACCGGCTTTAATGAAACAAAGAGTAAGTTACTCTCGAGGATATGCTTTATGATTTTCATTTTCATATTATTAGAAGTTTTATTGTGAACCCAGTACTTTAACAGTGATGTGTGTTCATACAAATAGACAGACAGACAGACAGACATTTCTAAAAATGATTGAAATGTATTCTATTACTTAATCCTGACACCTGCAACAATTTATTTCGCGAAAATCGAAAAAGTACAGACACGTTAGATTTACATTCTTATTACAATGTATAGAAGATAGATATTGACTAAATCCTACTAGTTACATCAGAACGAGGTAATACCTAGAACGCGGGTACTAGGTACTCGTTTCATAAAACTAAACCCACATCACATTCGGAATAATGAAAGTACTATCTCTAAAGATTTCTCCTCTAGGAATGTCGTTTGAGTAATTTATTGATTTATCTCTTATAAATTCATAAACGGCGATGTTCATGTTTATAAATTGTGTTTTATTACGCCCCGGAGGTATCGATGGCTTGCGTATTAAAATAAATTGCTAATAAATTGCTTCGTGTATGTCCACTGACATCAGAAGCGCGCTCAAACCGCTACGAATTAGAAGGAATATAAAACATGATAAGTCGTGGTGGCCTAAGGGTGCGATCGGTGGAATATGAACTCAATATCCGCAGGTTCGAACAAACTTAGGCAGTCCCCGGTTCCTCGAGCAAAAGGTGTAAGAAGGTACCATGGGGTTTTAGTCCGTGCGAATCGGACATAACTCATCCTCAGCTGCCCCGCGGGATGCATATTTTTCGGATTTCGCGTACATTTACTAATTTAAATTGGTAACACTATCGACTGACGGTGACGGAGAACATCGTGCAGAAACCTGAAGTTAAGAAACGTTCTTGTAGTACCTACTGTTTGTGGGAAAACATAGAAATGTGGATCGCTCAGAGTTTGAAATCGCCAATATATCGTGGGTTAGCGTAGTGATTATTCCCACACCTTCCTTCGGGATGAGGCTTCTAGTCCCTGCAGTGCGTCTCTTACAAGCTCATGATGCTGGCAACGAAACATGAAGTAAACTATAATTATCTGTCAAATTAAAAATATATATACTAATATTACAAAGCTGAAGAGTTTGTTTGTTTGACGCGCTAATCTAAGGAACTAATAGTCCGTTTTGAAAAATTCTTTCAGTGTCAGATAGCTAATTTATCGAGGAAGGTTATAGAATATCATCACGCTAAAATTAATAGGGGCGGACCACCAATGAAGAATGTGTCAAAATCGGGGTTAAGGTATGTGTTATTTAAAAATATTTTCACCTTCTACGTAAACGAAGTCGCGAGTTGAAGTTAGCGTTGGCTCAAAGTAACTACCCCACGCAGACGAAGTCGCAGACAGAAGCTTCTTAAAATTATAGTCCTGGAACTTTTTAACCGCTCGTATGTATTTGCAAAAATCACAGATTCATTACATAGTATGAAACAAAGTCCCCTACCGCGATCTGTCTGTCTGTTCGCGATAAACTCAAAAACTACTGGACGGATCTTTATGCGGTTTTCACCAGTGGATAAAGTGATTCACGAGGAACGTTTTGTAAAATTTGTCCAGGATTTTTTTTATAATCAGGGCGGGACGTTTGCCGTGCCCACTAGTTAGGTATAAATTCGTATCATGTATGTAGGTATAATATGAAGACAACTTTAGAATAAACAAATAACCATTTTACATTCCTATACTAATATTTTTAATTTGTTTTATAATATACTCTTGTCTCTTACGGCTTCACTCAGAGCGGCCATAAAGATTGACAAGGACTGCACCAATGGTCGTCCAGTTGTCGAAATATGACTACTATAATATAACACCGTAGATTTCATTTGGCACGTCGAGAGGAAAACCGGAATAACCAGTGAAGTTCCGTTTCGTATAGCGTTATCTCTTTCTATCACAGTTCCTCTGCTGTGCGATAGAGAGAGCGCTCTACAAAACCGAAGCAAGCCGATTTTAGCCGAACGTCCCACTCTTCTCTCCGACGTGCCATAGCAAATTCAGGAACTGGAAAGTACTTGGTGTTAACGTAATAAATTGTTAGGGAAATTGTAGCTGTCTTCGAGCATATGGATTAACCAAAACAAGGATATCCTTAGGAGTGTTAGAGTACAATAATATAAATCTATTAACGAAAACAAATATGAATGTTATTAGATATTATAATTGTTTATAGAAGCATTACAATTGGGAAGGAAGTGATGTTTTGTTCCATTTCCTTTGTTTAACAAAAGAAATACTTTCTTATGGAACATAATATAAGCATACAAAATACACTACTGAGGCCATTCAAGTATATGCAAACAGAAATTTAGTCATTTTTTAACTACTCCTAGCCTATGCCAGTAAAAATGAGCAAAGTACTTAATGCCCCCTCTCTTTCCTATGCCTAAGTAAGTATTGGCATAATTATTACAAAATATTTCGGAAGTTTTTTTTTGTAAATATAAGAATAGAGAGAAATATATTTCACAACACATGTAAATATCATCCAGCGATAGGCAAAACCTAATTTTGGAATAAAACTAGCAATATTGGTAGAAAAAGTGAACACATAAAATAAATAATAATCTCTCTAATATGATTCATAAGTAATTAATGTATGTACATAAAATGGCCTGCCTACATAAACAATATAAGTCATGTAATTGAATAACAACAAAGCTATACGTTTAGATAATGGCAACTTGTACAAATCACGAACTTGGATAATTATGACGACAGCGAACGCTTATGTCGTAACTTACTCCAGGATATAAGGCATAGAGTAAAAAATAATTTATAGACTCGTCGCTCACTTATAATGTAGTAGGTACCATAAATAATGAGTAATTGAAATAAGAACAAATCTAGTGTCTCCTAAAGAAAAAAGAAAAAAGCGTTCAGATCTTTTTTGTAGAGCGTTAAATTTCCTCCAAGAAACAGCTGTTTAAGTATTGTTAGCTCCATTTGTTTCAGTGGAAAAAAATTAACTGCAAAAAGTGCAAAAATCCCATGTTATTTAAATGGGAAATGTATTATGATTTAGGCATGGGTTAATGTAAATATTAAGGGCTGGTTTGGGTCTGATATTTTTTTTTAGGTCATAATCTAAAAATTTGAGGGGCGCTTACAGAATAAAATCCAATTTGGGAAATAACGGACACCCTAAATTAGTTATAGACATAGATATTAATATTTGTTTTTGAAGGATGCACACAGAAGGACGTCGTTTTCGGACGTCACAATCATATTACTATTATGTACCAAGTGTTGTACCAAGTACAACACATTTAGGAACAATACGATTATGCCAGACCGTTCTGTTAGTTAATTACTCTAAGGACGACAGCGACTTAAGTCGCATGTCAAAAGGGTCGGGAAAGATAACTCAACTGCGGTTCCTGAAAGGTTCTGATACGAGACCTCTGTTAAAATTTACGCGATAGATAAATATAGCAACGTTTTCAATTGTTCACACGTTAATCTGACAGACAAAACATTTGAATAAACTACACGTAGAAATAAAATTATTTATTTGTGAACTAATCTTGTTGAAACTTTTGAATAATAACATCCCCGTAAATAATAACGAGATTGCGAAACGGCATAGTGACAATAGGGCGTCGACCTAGTGAAGCACTAATATAGTTTGTAAATAACCACCCGCTAAGTTACTTCTGGTGTAACCTTTTAAAAAATAATAACCTAGAACTCAAGTAGATTGCAAAGCTTACTTATAGATCGTTAAAAAAAAAGTCTCAACTAGCTATGCCCACGACATAGTCCCCGTGAAGCCTTATGTAAAAAACAGCGATTAATAAAGTCATCTGAACATATTAACTCCATTTATTTATCTACTTTTCTCTCGTACGTAAGTCGCGTCGTCATTACAATTACAATAACTTTTGATAGACCGAACTGATTTTAATGAAACAAAAACTAAATGTTTCTCAAAGATATGTTTTTTTTAAAAACGTTTAATCTGCGCGCAGTACTTTAGCAATGATGCGTGTTCAAACAAACAGACATTTCAAAAAATTCAACCTTACAGAAAATAATAACCTAGGGCTTAAGTACATTGCAAAGCTTACTTGTAGATCGTTCGTAAAATATTGTCAATGGCATAAGACACACACATAATGCAGAGTCATATTTATTTGAATACTAACTATTTCCCGCGACTTTTATATAATCTAAACGTAAATTTACCCTTTTGTCCTTTGCTGTACCTCTGACAACGCACAAATTTTTTGATGTCTGATTGAAAGCGTTACAAACAAACATTCGCATTTCTAATATTAGTAAGGATTACTAACGAATATCGATGGTTTTCTGACGCAACCTCGTAACTCGATTTTTGACGATTTTGAGATTTAATCGGAAAATTAATCAATAAATATAGCCGCATACATATTCTGTAAAGTTATAAATAAAAATATTCATTCAATTTTTTGTTATTTAAAAAAATACAATCTCGTATCTCAGTTCAAAAAAATGTGTCAAGCGCAACCTCGTATCTTGAAATACAAGATGGCGCATTTATAAACAAGTTCTCTCTCAGCAATGTTATTTGGTCCAATCTTATTAATAAAAACTTTATTATTTATCTTTCAGTAAATTGAATTGTTATTCAAAGTGAATAAACAATAGTTAATAAATACATTTTTTATTATAGTGAAAAAAATTATCACAGTAAGTAAAAAAAATTAAACAATTATCAATTCTAACCTATCACTGACACAATTCTGGCATGAAATTAAAAAATTAAATTTGTTATTTTTTAGAGTTAAATAATATGTCATCCGAAGAGCCAAATTCAACAAACGAAAAAACAATATCAGATAAAGATCGAAATAATAATGAAAGTAAAAATCACGAAGTAGTAATGGTGCTTGATGAAACTACTGGAGTTTTAATTCCTCTCGAATGTACACCAGTGAACGAAGACGAAGAGGAGAATGTTGATTCTAGTTTATTTATAAATATGCACTTAGATGAATCTACGGGCTTATTTGTAGTAGATTCAGATCAATCAATGTCATCACATGGATTATTAAATTCATCAAATTCAATAGTTTTGAATCAAACTGACAGTGCAACAAGTGACGTAAGTCCATCTCGTCCTTCAGCAACCACTCTAAGTGAACATTCCGGAATTATATCTAAAAAAAGGTCCCGTAAAAATCAGGGTGATAATAAAGATTGGGAACGCAACAAAGTAAAAAAAGCTCGCATAGAAGGTAAAACTTATTTTAGTATGAGTAGGAAAAAATATGAAAACAGTTCATTAACTGAAAGAAAGGAACGAAAAATGAAACAAGGATGTACATCTAAAAAATGTGCTGCTAGTCAAGTGAAAAAGTGCAATGAAATTTCGGAAAAAACAAGAAAAAAAATTTTCAATTCATTTTGGAAAGATTTGAATTGGGACCAAAAGCAGTCTTACGTGATATCTCTTGTTACCAAAGAAGTAATTCCACGAAAAGAAAATTCAAAAAAATCTAGACGAAGTTTTACTCTTCAGTATCATCTTATGGTTGATAATAAAAGGTTATTAGTATGTAAAAAAATGTTTTTAAGTACATTAAGCTTAGGTGAGTCTCAAGTTCTAAACTGGGTAAAAAAAAGTAGTGATTTTGGTTTGTTAAAAAAAAAAAAATCAACGAATACTAGAAAAGAATCAAAGCTAAATAAGGGGAAGCTATCACACGTAGAGAATTTTTTAAATAAATTACCCAAGATGGAGTCTCACTATTGTCGAAAAGATACATCCAAGTTATATTTAGACAATTTATATAAGTCTGCTCAAGACGTTTACCGTGATTTTTTAAAATCTATGAAAGAGCTAAATAATATCCCAGATAGTGAAGTATCTAGCTATGGATTTTTAGTTAAAAAAATGCAATCGATGAATATTGAAATTTTCCAACCGCGAAAAGACTTCTGCGACACATGTTTTGCATTTAAAAATAAAAATATATCAACAGAAGAGTACAATAAGCATGTAAAAGAAAAAGACCGTGCTCGAGATGAAAAAGACCAGGATAAAACAAAGGCTATTGCTGGAGAGATCAAGGCTTTCACTGTAAATGTCCAAGCTGTGCAAATGATCCCACATTTGCCGGCAGGTGCTCTTTATTTTAAACAAAAATTAAAGTGTCATCAATTTACTGTACATAATATGGCAAATGGAGATGTATTGTGTTACGTATGGCACGAAGGTGAAGGTGGTATGGACGGCAACATTTTTGCGTCTTGCCTTATTGATTTTTTAACAACTGAAATTCAACTTGATACGCCAATTGTTTTTTACAGCGACGGTTGCAGTGCCCAGAACCGCAATGTTACTATAGCTAATGCTTTGTACCAATTTGCTGCAAAAAACAAAGTTGACATTGTTCAAAAATATTTAGTCAAAGGTCACACTCAAATGGAATGTGATTCCGTTCATGCGGCTATTGAAAGGCGTAAAAAAGATCGCGAGCTGTATGCACCTTGTAACTTTGTGCAAATTATTCAAGAATCTAGAGTCAAAAAACCATACAAAGTCAAATACCTTGATTACAAATTTTTCAAAAATTATTCAGATTTGAAATTTTTCAAATCGATTCGGCCTGGAAATAAAACTGATTCACCAACTGTATTACAACTGAGAGGATTGAAATATAGTAAAGATAAGTTGATGTTTAAGTTATCTTTTGATGATGAATGGGAGGATCTTCCGCAACGTTTGGATAAGAAGTACTCAGTAGAAACTGAAGTTAAAGACTTATACTCCAAAGAAATTCCATTAACTAGTCAAAAATACAGGGACTTACAATCTCTCAAACCATTATTACCGAAGGATTATCATTCTTTTTATGAAAATTTAAAATACGTTAATGAGAAATAAAAATTATATTTTTTTACGCCTTTAAATATTATCTATTGGCAATGATGAAAGATAATATTTTGTAATTTTATAATTCTATTAGAAAAGTCTATCAAAGTGATTAAAAGTATTATTAAAACTATGTGATACTAATACTATAATACTAGAATTAAGACAAAAAAGTGTATCTCAAGTTAAATAGTACTATATTTTAGTAATTAAAAACCAACATTATTAAAAAATTTAATAATAATATTTTTATTTGATAAAGAATAATTGAAAAAGTTGATCTGTTCTTAAAATAAAATAATTAAAAAATTTTTATTCATGTACCCTTATTTGAAAAAGATATTACGCAATCACGTATGTTACGTTTTTTTCTCTGCGACAAACACGTATCTCAGAAAATAAAAGAAAAAATAATGATTAAATTTTTTTAATATTATATTTAACTCAAAAATTTGTCAAAAGATTGAATATTTTTAAAATTAAAAAAAAAAATTGTTAAAAAAAATTAAAAATTTCATTATAAAACGTTTTTTGTCTTTCCTGAAAAGTAGTGATTTCTGAGATACGAGGTTGCGTCAGAAAACCATCGATATAATTGAACACTAACGATTATATCACCCGGCAGATGTTTCGTTGCGAATTATATCTCATATGATAAATATTTAAATTGTATCTCGAGAGTATTAAAAACAAATAAACGTGATTTCGCGCACGGCCAATAGGTATCAATATTATCGTGATAAGAACAATAATGTTTCCAGGCATTCCGTTTTAATTGGAAACCGTATTGATTAGTAACAACTGGATGTAATTCTGATAAGCGGTATTGTTATGAATTTTATTAAAGACTAGCTGCGTATAGCGGTTTCACTTGAGTTTTTAATTGAAAAAAATAAATTACGTCAAGGTGAGGTTAACCAAATTCGGTATAAGGTACGACTGTTGCGTAGCGAGCCGACCGCGCGACTGGCCGCGCGGCATGTTTCTTCTTTTATATAGGGCCTTCTCGATTTCGCACCGCGTCACACGGCCTGCCCGCAATATTACTCTTTTTCGTTTAGCGCACTGTGTAACCTACACTTTTTATAAGACCGCAAATAAAAGCTCTTATACTTATAAACATTGTTTAGTAATGATAATTACTAATAGACCGTTCCGTTGTCTGAGCGTACGAGGACGTCTTACGTGAGTTCCGCGATTTCGCTTGTCCTGCGCGACAATGCGTCCCACGGCCGCCGCCACGTCCCGGCCGGCGACGAGCCCGAGATCCACCAAAAAAGGCCCTTTTCAGGGCCAAACAAAATGCCTTTCGACGACCCAAGCAACGCCTACGGACCTGACTACCAAGAAAACGACGACCACCGCTTCTCACTCCGGACACCGCACTTCTGTGCCCGCTTCTCGACCCCAGCCCTCGGAGGTGCGACAGAGGTCGCCCGACGGGGTGTCCGCACCGGCATTCGTACACAAGAGTGATATTAGCACTCTCGCCGAGCTAATCTCAGCTCGGACGTTATCGGTGGGGATGACCCGTTGGATGGTGCTGTACCTGCGTCACCGGGAGGCCGCCGACGAGAACAAGAAACCCTCTGCTGAAGACTCCAAGGCGCTCGAAGAAGAAGTGCCAAGGGGTCACTGAAACCCCCGAAAATCCTGGACAGCCAAGTTGGGCCGATCGGCCGAGCGCTACGACGCAAACGTAGCGACCCCGTATCCGCCCCCACAGTGACACCTGAAAAAGCCGAAATCCAGTCTCCGTGCCCGAAGAGGACGAAGAGACCAATCACGCCGGCAACCGCGTCGCGCGGTAAATCAGCGGCGCAGGCGGTTGCACCTACGCCAGCGCCCGCTACGTCGCGAGGGGCTGCCCGCGAGCAGCCCCCCCCCCCGTACCGAGTACGGAACCCGCGCCGGTAGCTATACCGCGCCCGCGCAATACCACTGATCGCGCAGTGGCGCCATCCGCGCATGCGCAGTGGTACGCCGCGATTACAGCGCCGCCGCTGGAAAAATCCAGCCAATCAGAGAGCCTCAAACAGTCAAGACCACCGCAAGGTATAGCCGACAAGAACTCCGAGAAAATTGCAAGACCACCACAAGGTATAGCCGCCACCGAGAAAATAGAACGCAAAGAACGCCTCCCGCCGATCGTTGTAGAAAACCTCCCCGAGTGGTTTGAACATCTGCAACGACTGGAAGGGATGCTGGGACGCAACCTCAACGTACGAGCATACGGGAATGGACTTCGGTTCATCCCGAGCGACGCCGAGGAATACGAACTTATCTGTGACTACCTGAAAATACAAGAAGGGGTGAGTTGGTTTACATACTCACCCCAACCGAGACAAGGCCTGAAGGTCGCCATTCGCGGCCTCCCAAGAGAGACAGACCCACAGAAAATTATCGAAGACCTCCATTCAAGAGGCTTCGATGCCGAATTCGCCCGACAAATCAATGGACGGAATGGTAGAAACGGGTGCATCTACTACGCCATCCTAAAAAGAACGCCCGGACTCACGCCCGCCATCTACGCAGTAGATATGCTGCTCAGATTACCCGTACAAATCGAAGCCTGGAGAGGGGAACGCTGGCTGGCACAATGTTCCAGGTGCCAGCAGTTTCGGCACTCTTCACAACAGTGCCACAGAGGCATAGCCTGTGTGCGATGCGGGGGACCGCATTTTGTACACCAGTTTGATCGCCCCATTGAAGAGCCGGCGTCCTGCGCAAACTGCGGAGGCGCCCACACCGCCAATAATAAGAGGAGCTGCCCCGTATTTAAGCGGGAACTAAGAAACCGCCGTGCCGGCACCGCAGCCCGGTGCACTACCGCCGGGCGTAAGTACGAGGCTAGGCCGGCACAAAACACAGTCACAGAGACTGCAGCGGCGAGCCAGATGGCTCCCGACAACGCCCCCCCCCCCCCCCCGAAATGGGGGCAAAAAGAGTTTCACCAACAAACCGTATGAACGCCCGAACGCCGAGTTACAGAAGCCCACCCAAGAACACGCCTATCACCCACCGAGTACCCCTGCCATAGTTCCCGAACGGCAACGCTGGCGCTGGATCGAGGAAACGAGGGCAGGCCTATACGAAAGCCTAGAAACATTCAAGAAAAGCATAGCTCGTAAAAAACGCCTAATGCAAGACGCGCGCCACCAGTCGACACAAGAAGACGAAGCCGATCACGAGAGAGACACCCCCGTTCAGGCGGGGGGAGAGTGAAGCCACCGCCAGAGAAACCGTCTCTAATTACTAATTATATAAAAAAGGTATGTCTTTCACTCGTTATTAAATAGAGTTGTTAGGATGATAATGTAATTTTTAATTCAAATATTTTCTTATGATGCGACTTTCCATCTCTTTATATACATTTCGAGTACATCATGAATATTTATGATGATTGACGATGAATATGAAGATCTCCATCTCTCACAGCCTATGTATACCTTTATATACCTATATACGAGGTGTGTTCAGAAAATAACGGGAATTTTAAAATTTTGCGTGTTTGGAGAGTCCAATTCTCAAATATTTTTTTTATTATGTTGATTTACATGCCCCTTAAGTTCGATAAAATTTTCAGCTGTATTCATTGCTTACTTTGTTAACAGCCGCTAAGTTTAGACGTGTATGAACTTGGCGATTTTCGTTTGTTAAAAGAATTTTGAATTTACAAATTTTGCGTAAAAATTGAAATAAAGTGTAAGAAAGTGTGTGAAATGTTAACAAAGGCCTATGGTGAGTCTGTTATGACTAAAACAAGAGTGATATAAGCGTTTCCAAGATGGCCGTGAAGACGTTGAAGATGAGGAGCGCTCCGGACGCCCCAGCACATCAACGACCGATGAAAACGTGGTAAAAGTAAAAGCAATGGTTATGAATGATCGCCGAATCGTAAGCGGAGAAGTCGCTGATGATGTTGACATATCGATTGGCTCATTCCATGAAATTTTTTCGAATGTTCTGGGTATGAAACGCGTAGCAGCAAAATTTGTTGCTTCACCTCGTTGCTTGTTCGTGAATTTTTGGCCAAAAACAATAACGTAACGATGCCTCAGCCGCCATATTCACCAGACATGGCTCCGTGTGACTTGTTCTATTTCGAAAGATAAAGAGAACTTTAAAGGGCCATCGTTTTACAAGCATAGATGACATTAAATGCACATCGCTGAAGGTGCTAAAGGCTATCCCAAAACTCGAGTCTGAGAAGTGTTTCGATGATTGGAAGAAGCACTGGCATAAGTGCATAATATCGAATGGGGACTATTTTGAAGGCGACAATATTAATTGTAGACGAATGAATAAATATATTTTTCAAAAAACGAAAATTCCCGTTATTTTTTGAACACAACTTGTATAGCTTACCTATATATAATATACATTAAGAGCTATATTGCTTTCGTTACACATTTTCATTACATAAAATCTAATTCACACCATCACAAAAGAAGTTACCTTAAAAATAAATAACCACAGATAAATTTATTGTTAATTGCAAGGTGCAAAAGTATAATTTAAGTAGCAAAAGTTCATATATTTTGCAAAGTTTAATACATATTGTAATGTAAATGTAATGTCTATGTTCCGTTTTCAAATTTATATTGCTTATAGCACGACACAATTGAGAACTTATATATATATATGCACGTTATAATTCATACAGATTTATCAATGTTTATGTCTAAATAAATAATTGCAACACGAATAATATATTCACTTATTATACTGATTACATACAGAACATATGTAATATTATTTTATTACTGTAACAGATGATAATAAATACATAATTAATGGGACTATGCACTCATTGACAAACACTAAGACAAGTAATTTATTATTATTTTTTTGTTAAGACATATACCAGTAGATGGCGCTGTTATATAATTTTAAATCTTTTGTTATTTTCCTCGACTAGCATTTTGGCGACTAGACGTAAAATAGGTTTGTATCTATATTACTAAAATAATTACAGTAAAACCTCGATAAGTTAAAATTTCAGGGAACCAACACTCATAAACATAAATAAATACCTCACGTAAGCTACAATCTAGAAATAACGTGCTTTTAAAATTAACAGGAACTAGTTGGTGGGCAAATGCTAATGTTTTGAGAATTACAGCCTTGTCGTTGGTGTATCCAGTAGCTGAATATTGTTCCCCGGTATGGCTGGGTAGCGCCCATGTGCAAAAAGTAGACCGTGAGCTGAATAAATCTATGCGAACCATATCCGGGGCGTTAGCATATACTCCCACAGAATGGCTACCAATACTTTATCATATAGCTCCACCAGCTTTGGGAAGGAATGAGGCTTCACTGAGAGAGCTCATTAAAGTAAAGCAGAACATTAGCCTACCTATGCATAGTGAGTTCTTTAATCCCCCACACCATAGACTAAAATCCCGACGACCAGCTTACAATATTGCTGCGGAAATAGCTAATGGGGATTCCAGCATATGGAGCGAATGGCGAAAAACCTGGCAAGCGTCAAAGTTGGGCCAAACAAGATGTGCCATCGACCCGTGCGTTAAATTAAACTGTGACTGCGGAGCGGATATTCAATTCTTAGCACACCCTACAGCAATGCCCACTAAGGAAATATAATGGTTCTCCCGATGACCTGATCGTTCTTACCGACGACGCCCTAAAATGGCTGAATGAATTAAATCTCCAATTATAATAAAATAGAACGGATTACTTCATTTCAGCCATACGATTAAATAAATAAATACCGCTCTGTACATAGCTAGATATACGTGTATAGCTCACAGATATTAGTTCTAACTTAGAATGCTAGAGGTGCTGATTTAAAAAATCAAGTGATACTTCTATTTGTATAATGTACTCTGTGACCTACTGAAACGTGTCTTAAGAAGTTTTCTTTTTAAAAATAAGAAACAGAGTATTAAATAAAGGACAAAAATTACAGTGTAAGTTTTAATATGATTTAGGAAACATAAATAAACACCGTCAGCAGAAGCCCCTTACTTTTAATAAAATACGAAAATTAAATATTATGATAATAAAACGTGTAATCCATCGTTCAACATCGGTCGGAATCAATGCCAAGTTTACATTAACCGCTGCGCAAATTAAACGAAAACATATTGCCAATAATATTTAATTACATTCGATTTGTTTGTACGCGCACGGGTGTTATCAAATCAAACCACATGCCAGTTATACCCCCGAAGTAGCCATTAGGTATACCGGTATAATTATATCTGGCACGTTTGTCTGTATTTTTTTTTATCAGACTGAGCAGGAGTTTAGTGAATATTTCTTTGGTACGTTTTGTGGCCTATATCTATGGATTTTAACAGATTTGTTGTCGTTAGATTCATCTTAATTGTGTGAGTTACATAGACCATATTATAATATTGGAGTAAAATGCCTATGAATCAATCGACAAGTAAGAAAATAAGGTTTTTTATGACCAGTACTCGACTGATTAATATAGAGGTAATTAGGTACAATTTCAATATTTTTTCAATCTGAATTTCTTGTTCTTCTACTTATAGATGAGAGACATCTAATGACGTGAATTGAAGCTATTAATATTAATAACGTACAATCAAACGTATCGCACATAGTTGCATGTCTATCGTCAATTTTATTTTACCGCCACATATCGTACGTTCTTTGTACTACATTGTTAGCTGTATATAGTTTATAATATTTATGCTTAATATTACAAATAGTTATCTCGACATAAATAATTGGAGTATAACAAAAATTAATATATAGTGTCATTATGTTGTCTATACTAATGTTATAAAACTGGAGGGTTTGTTTGTTTGGTTGAACGCACCAATCACAGGAACTGCTTATCTGATTTAAAAATTTATTTCAGTGTTAGATAGCTCATTTATTGAGGGAGGCTATAGGCTATATATCATCAGGCTAAGACCAATAGGATCGAGTAACGAGTGAAGAATGTTTCAAAATAGGGTTTTTTTTCTTTTGAGAGCTTCCGCTGCGTGTTTACTTTAGCCTAAAGTAACTATTCACGTGGACGAAGTCGCGGGCAGAAGTTAGACATTTATAAAGATACAAAGGCAGGATAAGTCACAGGCGTCCGCTAGTGTATTTTTAACATTGTCACACCAAATTAATTTTTAACGCCATCTATGTTTTAAATTTATGACTGACGGCGAAAATACATGAATACCTTATGATTATTGTCTTGGAATACAGAACTGTAAACTTGACTTTTGTATTCGTCAATATCCTTTTCACAGGCATGCAGTTTATGCCCATGGGAGTACACGGTAAGTGCCTTTGGCCACATAAACGGTAAATAAACTGGTCTTCAGTACATATACGTATAAAAAAAAGTCGACGCAGTCATAACGACTGCCGACAGAAGTGTAAACTCAAAACAATTAAATAACTGTGTTCTCTTTTGAATTTTTAAATCAATTTTTGAAATTTTTGAGTCTGAATAAATTAGTTTTTATAATTTGTATATTGAAATTATTATCTGGTTTTCACTTCTATTGGCACTCGGAGCTATAATTATATATAATACATTGTTATACAGTTTTAATCAAACATATAACGGGCTGCAGAATATCAATAGAAAATATGAATATTATATGTACATAGACTGCTATGCTGCGCGTCGCTAGTCTCACGCAAGCCACGCAATACGATCGGTAACACTTTACGAGCATGTCATGCGAAATGATAACTTTATCTTCTGCCAAAAATACCGCTCCACGCGCCTAAATAAGTTATCACTTCGATAAAATTAGAGAGTCTGTTTAAAACCGTGTCGAAGATATTCCATTGGAAAGACAGATAAATTTACTAAAATTTATACAACAAAAAATATCTGAAAACTATGTTTACTCGGCAGTTTATCGCTTTTTCTTGACATATAATAACGATTTTCAATACTAACTATTTAAAATTGGTAAGAATCTTTTGGAAGGCGACCGACAGAATCTTTCCAATTATTCTCGTACATTCGGAAACACGCTGTATATCCGTATAGTATTATAATTAGAAACATATGTATGTGTGTAGTTTCATTGACGCGCGTTATCAATCAATGACATATTGCAAGTGCACGGGTCAGTAGCGAGTTCAGTGCTCGACAATTTGGACAATACCGCCGCGGGTGCAATGTATCTTATAGTGTTGCACAACATATACAGTCTGTTATAAATTAACCCTTGCAAAATGTATGAAATTTTGTATTATCTTTTGCTATTTGAATTTAAACTCTTATACCTTGCAATTAACGAGAAATTTATGTGTGGTTATTTGTTTTTTTCAAGTGAAGATTTCTTTTATGACGGTGTGAATTGAATTTCATCAAACGAAAATGTGTAACGGAAGAAAGATAACTATAAATGTATACAAAGGTATTTGGCTGTGATAGAATGAGATAGTATATTCATAATATAACCGAAATATATACAAAAAGAGGGAGAGAGAGAGAGAGAAACGTTGAATTCTATGGCACATTATTTTCTGCTGGATCGTAGCCATTATCACGCACTTCATTACATAGTATAAAACAAAATCCCCTAGCGCGTCTGTCTGTCTGTTCGCGATAAACTCAAAAACTACTGAACAGATCTCCATGCGGTTTTCACTAATGACTAAAGTGATTCATGAGGAACGTTTTAGTATATAATTTGTAAAGGATATATTTATAATCAGGACGGGACAACGTCTGCCGTGACCGCTAGTTTAAAAATAATTCTGTGTTGTGTATTATTAACATTGCTAATATATATTACAAAATAATAACGAAAACTAATATTTACCACCGCCATAGTGTATTCATGTCATTCTTTTAAAAAAATATCAGAATACTAAGTTTCACATATACCGCGCGTGAACTTTTTTTCTCTTTTAAGAAGTTATGATGAAGTTAACTGGTAATATTTTAAATACTAATTATGGACTTTTTTTGACTTTTTTTTTTTGTTTAATGAATTGTGAATTTGTGAATATTTTAAATACTAATTATGGACTAATGGACTTTTTTTTTTTGTTTTAACGTGGGGAAATTTTTTTTTTTTTTATATTATAGGAGGCAAACGAACAGACGGGTCACTCGATGGTAAGTGATCACCGCCGTCCATAGACACTAGCAACACCAGGGGAGTCACAAGTGCGTTGCCGGCCTTTTATAGAAGTATACGCTCGTTTCTTGAAGGTTTGCATTTCATAATTGTTTGGAAATACCGCCGCTGGGAGTCGATTCCACAAGGTTGAAGTACGAGGCAGAAACGACCTTGAAAACCTCACCGTGGAAGACCTCCACTCATCCAGGTGGTGTGGATGAAATTTTAGTTAAAAAAGATTAAGATTAAGATTATTTATAAAAGATCCCAACCTCAACAACGAGCAACGGAAGTAGCTTAGTCAGATTTGCTGGACTGTAAGTTTAAGCGCCATGTCAAGCGGGTTTTGGTGTCAAAAGGCTATTATAGAGTGGATCAATATGTGAACGATGGTGATGTCTGTAACTGACCCCTCTCTGTGCATCCACTATAATCGATCGTAATATATCATCATCGTATGTATATATCTACATGCTACATAACCTCAAAAACTACTGAACGGATTTTCATCCGGTTTTCACCAGTAGATAAAGTGATTCATGAGGAACGTATATAATTTCTCAAGGCTTTTTATTATCAGGGCGGGAAAACGGCCCCGCTTGTTTAAAATATATGTACGTTAAAAAAATAAACCCTGTCGAGTTTCTTGCCGGTTCTTCTCGATGACTGGGTTGGTTTCCGAACCGGTGGTAGCTATGACGTTCATAAACTCCAACTTAAGATCTAAACTGAATAAAGTATTGTTGACTTTGATTTTGAAAAAAAATTCTTAAAACCAGTTTATCGTAAACAAGGTCACGTATAAGCAATAGTGTACAATAAAAAAACATTAACATGAAATCATTGCAGCGAAGTTCAACGACCTGCCTATAATTTTGGTATCAACCTGTACAAGATTCTCTTCCTTGTTCGGGCATCGGTTTCGTGTGAACAATAAATACATCATACGAAACGTTAAGTCGCGTCTCGTCAAACGGAAGCACAATTTCGCAAACAATTTTAGTGCCTGTACCTATTATATAATCGATTTGTCTGAACTCAGTTCAACTGTCAACATTACACCAATGAGTTCTATTTGACACTAGAAGTGTTTTTTTTTTTCGAACTGACTATGCTATTGACCTAGCAAGGCAGCTTCACCGGACTACTAAGGCGAGCGCTTAAGGCACTCAGCCGATTTTATTTGACAACTAGCTCAAGGGTGCACGGCACACCTCGGCTTGGGCTGTTGCCTGATACATGCCATTCACAACCTATCTGAGTTAACCTAAGCTAAGCTAACTATTCATACATATATGAGTTGTTGAAACATATATGTGTACCAGGCATACATACCTCAGCAACTCTTATATATATTTCGTATCGGATAGTTTTCTAAACTATTTCAGTTTGATAAGGGAAAAAATAAAACCCTTCCACTTGCATGTGTAAGCGTGTATGCGTGCACGTGTGTGGAGGTGATATGTGTAATGCTGTCGCAGTGATGTAAAATTTTGTGTCACTGTATCGCGCGAGCAGCGCACTCAAGGGCTCCACGCCGAGGGAACGAACCTAGGCTTGAGCCGCTGCCGAGGGGGGCCTAATCTGGTGTACGGGAGCGAAATTTACCCCCAGACCACAGCGGCGTGATCTGTGGTTACGCGGGCGTAGACACTAAAAGTGCTGTTTATAAAAATGCCAAGTAAAAGATGAATGTCCGAAACTACGTTCGTCACTAGACTGCTATTTAAATTTACGAATAACCGAATAAATCGGCTATATGAAAACGGCTAGGACCATACATACATTTAAATCAAATAAATACAATTAATTAATTTTGTCTAAGTCATAGAGTTTATTCAACTAGTGATCTTCTAATAGTCAAAATTTGATAATAATCCCATTAATTTTTCAAGTTTGAATATTAAGAAAAAAGAACGAAATTTTTCTTTTTTTTTAATTTAAGCTAGCTACTAAAAAAAAAATAGGAAAATCCGTTGAGGAAGTTAAGAGAAAGATGTTCTTAAGTATTCTGTCTCTACCTATTTGCATATAGTGGTGGTTAAAATATTATATACCTGTTATGTAGCTAATAATGTCACGCGAATATCAGACATAATCTTTAATCGTTATGACCTTAAAAACGATAAAACTATTATAATTATAACGCATTAAAAACTAAATACTAAAATTCCAGATTTGATTTCAGAAAAACAATCACAACAAATAATGTGATGTGATTGGTCAAATCATCATGTATAAATTTCGTAAACGAAAACAAACTAAACTGATATGTGTTTTATTGGTTAAAAACACTTAATTTTTAAAAATCGAGTCGCAGTTTTCAGCACGTATTGCGAATTGCTATTATTGCTATAACTATAAACTGCTATAAAATTATTACATCCCGTTTAACGGTAAAATAATTACATTAATTCAGTACAGTAAGTTTCTTAGATCGTTATAAGTATAGCAACATTTATCGCTTAAGGAATAAAATTAGCATTTCGTACTTAGCGTGCTAAGTGAATATCGCGATAATTCTCAACTTTACTACTTAACTCTTAGAAAACAGGTCCGACTTTATGTGACCTGTGATAATATTATCATTATTGCTTAGCTACTATACAAAAACACATTATTGTAGCTTAGATAATTCTCTAGTATATTTGCTACCGAGCTTGGTTCTGTTGGCTAATACAGTAATCGCATAGTTGCTATTGGATCTAAGTGAAATATATTCGTACTAGCTGCTGCCCGCGACTTCGTCCGAGTGGAGTAGTTACTTTTGGTTAACGGTAACACACAGCGGAAAGCTCTCTCAAAAACATGTAGTCCGGTGAAGCTGTTAAGACTTTGCTAGGACAATAGCGTAGTCAGTTCGAAAAAAAATTAAAAAAAGCTCTCTATAACGGAAAAAAAAAACTATTTTGAAACATTCTTCATTGGTGCTCCGTTCTTATTGGTCTTAGCATGATGATATATGACGAGCTATCTAACACTGAAAGAATTTTTTAAATCGTACCAGTAGTTCCTGAGATTAGCGCGTTCACACAAACAAACTCTTCAACTTTATAATATTAGTATAGAGTATACATATGGATATTATTATATAGCTCCATATTACAAAAGTTTGGCGTAACAGTATCGTCTGTCAGCAACAATGCAAGTTACACTCAAAATATGAGATGACACTATATTATAATATAGGCTCTTACAATTACTTGTATTTTTTTAATATTGCGTTTTTTTAGGGAAAATAACTATACAGATATGCTTGAAAAGGAAACCCTTGTCTAAATACAAAAGTAGGTCCAAATCGTTAGAGCCGTTTATGAGATTCGCGAAATAAATTTAAATACATACATCTAAATATTACAAGTACTGCTCGTTTCACCATTTGAAATTATAAGATAAGATATAGTCCATCAGTGAAAATCGTGCCAATTTTTTTTTATATATACTTGCAGGAATCAGACGAACAGGTTGGTCACCTGATGTTAAGTGTTTACCACTGCACCGTCTATAGACACTAGCAACACCAGGGGAGTCGCAAGTGCGCTGCTAGCCTGTGTTTGGAGTGAGGGGCGGGGGACGGAGGGAAGGGGAGGTAGGCCTCCGGCGCTCTCACTGACCGAACGAAACACAAGAATGCAAGCACTATTACTTCACGTGATTGTTGCTATGGGTCGGGTGGTAGTACCGCGGGCGAGCTAATAGCTTCAGCGTGACCTACAAATCTATATTAATATTATAAAGAGGTAAAGTTTGTGACGTTGTGACGTTATAGGGGGTAATTTCAGGAACTACTAAACCGATTTTACCAATAGAAAGCCACGTTATTTGTGAGTATCATAGGCTATATATTTATTTTTTTCTTTTTTTAAACTGGTTCAGCAAAATGACTGCACTGTACCTGACGGAAAGTACAGTACAGTCTATAAACAGCGGCGACTGTCAATGTTAAATAGCAATGGCAGTCATCGCTATCATGCCGACCTGCAAAAGTGCTTCTTCACGCCTAGTTTGAAGGACCCCATGTCATAAGAGGAAGGGAACACACTGGCTGGGAGACGATTCCACATCTTCACAGTACGACAAAAATAGGAGCTTTCGAACTTCTTCGTTCTTACCGGGATGGTTGCTACTGTGAAACTGTGGAGACGCGTACCCACCCGTGTAGTTCTATAGTGGAAAGGAGAAGATGGAATGAGGTCAAACAGCATATCTCACGCTAAGACCAATAGGAGCGGAGCAACAATGAAAAATGTTTTAAAATCGAGGTTTTTTTTTCTTTTGAGAGCTTCCGCAGCGTCTTAGCCCAAAATAACGATTCCACGCGTACGAAGTCGCGGGCAGAAACTATTAACTAATTATATTACTATCATAATATTATTAAGAGGTAAGGTTTGTGAGGTTGTAGGGGGTAATATCTGGGGAGTCGGAGAAAAAATAATTTAAATCGTTAAGCGACGTTTATTGGTCATATTATCAACGATAATTATGAATTCTTTTGAATATATAATGATATAATAACTGAGCCACAGCAACGCGTGGCCGGGTCAGCTAGTTATTAATGAATCTGATCGCTTTAATTTTATTCATACGTGTAGACTGCTTGTCTAGTCCAATACATAGAAGTCAATGAACGTTCTTATAAATTTAAAAATGTTTTATCACCTTTTAACTGTTGTCATTTCGACGTTTTTAAAGTCGTCTCCCTCGAGTATGTTTTATGAGTTGTTTATAAATTAGTTTAACGACTTAAAACATTAACTTAGGCCCATTCACACAGACTTCTCATGAATGGAGTCACGTATACTTCGTTCTACTTCTGCATGTGTGTCAGTTTGTACATGCATTCTTGACAGATTTGTTTACGCGTAGGGTTATTAGGAAATGTTATCTATATATATAGAAATTGATGTGGGTATGTTTTAGGTCGATAAACTCCAGATTAGATCTGAGTGTTTTTTATTGAGGATATTATGTCTCTATTATACAATAACTTGTCACTGTTTATGAATAATTAGGTTAATATAGCTTAGCTTAGTTAGATTTTAACAACCCAAACCGAGGTGTGCCGTGCACCCTTGAGCTGGTTGTCAAATAAAATCGGCTGAGTGCTTTAAGCACTCGCCTTAGTAGTCCGGTAAAGCTGTAAAGGCCTGTCTGGCCAAAGGCGTAGTCAGTACGAAAAAAAAACTCGTCACGAAATGGCTATATACAGTATTTTATTTTATTAAATTTCACTAACCATCATTAAAGTTTGTATACCTAAGTATTTCTCTTATGGTGAATGTTTTTATGTTATTAAGTTTAATGCATCTTGCTACTAGATGGCGCTGTAACAAGTCAACTTCAGTACTGAATAACCGGTCGTCGCGAAAAATTCCTCAATCTGCCAGCAGAAGCGCCGTCACAATTGGTTCAGCTGTTTTGAAAATTAACCCGTACAGATAACTTATTATTGTAGTGAAAACTTCTTTAGACGCGTTGAGCGGTATTATTTTGGCAGGATATAAATCTACCAGGGGCGGTTTCTCAGGAAGATAGCAGGTTCGATCCCCAGCCGCCCCTACTATGCGGCGGACGGTACACCGTGGGGTTTTAGTCCGTGCGAGTCGGACATAACTCTCTTCACCACTCTCTCCCTCGAGAGGGTGGCGTATCCATAAAGGATTTCCCCACCTAAATAAAAAAAAGGATATAAATCTATAATTTCGCGTCATGACATTCTAGCAAGCGTGATCGAATGTATTGCGCTTGCGCGGCGTGCGTCAGACTAGCGACGCGTAGTAGCAGTAACCTGCGTACATCTAATATTGCTACTTTGTATTAAGATTCTGCAGCCTATTATATGTTTGCTGAATTAATAAACTATATATAAGGATATGATTATTATATGGAGTGCCTATAGCTGTGAAAGAGACACTAATGATAATAATTTCAATTTACAAATTGAGAAATTTAAATAATTCAAGATCAATTAATTTAAAAAATCAAAAGAGGACACATTTATTTCATTGTTTTGAGTTTTGACTTCTGTCGGCAATCCTTATGACTGCCTCGACTTTTTTAGTCATAAGAATACTAGTTTCTGTTCGCGATTTCGCTTACATTTATAATAGGTCTTTACCTATGAAATACCTATGAAATTGCCGTTCTGCAGTACTGGCCATTTCAAATCAAAATAATTTTTATTTGGCTAATAATTCTAATTTCAAATTAATTTTATTTTAAAAACATGGAATTCTTTTTCCAAAAGTAGTCATTTGTTTATTGATTAGTGTTACATTTTCATCACATTTCAATCTTTTTTGTCATCATGGATACGTTAAAAAATCGAGTAATTATGGAATATGAGTACCGTCGTGGCAGCAACGCGGCACAAGCGGCACGCAACATCAACGACGTTTACGGAGCTAACACTACAAACTAACGCACCACCTGTTATTGGTTTGCTCGCTTCCGTTCTGGGAATTTCGACCTGAAAAATGAGCCTCGCGGTCGTCCGAAGACTTTGGTCGACAATGACGAATTAAAGGCGATTGTGGAAGCTGATGATACACAATCTACGGCTGAATTAGCAGCAGCTTTCGACGTTAGCGTCAAAACAATATTGGTCTATTTGCGTCAAATTGGCAAGGTAAAAAAGCTTGACAAATGGGTGCCCCACGAACTCAATGATCGCCAGCGCGAAGTACGCGTCGAGACGTGCCTTGCACTGCTCAACAGACACACAAATGAAGGAATTTTGAACCGCATTGTTACCTGCGATGAAAAATGGATTCTGTTTGATAACCGCAAATGCTCAGCAAGTTGGTTGGATCCTGGTTCAGCACCTAAACAATGCCCTAAACGAAAACTTACCCCTAGAAAAGTGATGGTCACTGTTTGATGGTCTAGCGCCGGTGTGATTCATCACAGCTTCTTACCAAACGGGGTGAGCATTACTGCAGATGTGTACTGTGAAGAACTGAACACAATGATGGAGAAGCTGGCACATCTCCAACCAGCATTGGTCAATCGCTCGTCTCCGCTGCTCCTGCACGACAACGCGCGACCTCATACTGCACAGCAGACGGTCTCCAAGTTGCAAGATCTGGGGTTGGAAGTTCTCCGTCATATGCCCTACTCACCAGACCTTGCGCCTACAGACTACTACTTTTTCCAGAATTTGGATAACTCCTTGGCGGGATAAAAATTCAATACCCGAGAGGCAGTACAAAATGCCTTTGAAGAATTTGTTGCCTCCCGTCCAACTGATTTCTTTAAGAAGGGCATCAATAAACTGCCACTGCGTTGGCAAAGATGCATTGATTGCATGGGTGATTACTTCGATTAATACAAATAAAAAATACATGAAAAAAATTCGTTTAAATTTTTTCATACAAAACGGCAATTTCATAGGTAAAGACCTAATATAAATTTACTAGCGGGCCGAGCGGACGTTATCCTGCCTTGATAATAAAAAATCCTAAAAGTCAACCGCAGCGCCACCTACCGGGTCCAATTGTGAATCTAAACCATTCTCGAATCCACTGGAACACGCACACAAAATTTCATCAAAATCGGTCCAGCCGTTTAGGAGGAGTTCGGTGACATATACACGCACAGAAGAAATTTATATATAAAGATAACCTCTCACAAACAGTACCATTTTTAAATCAGTAATTGAAACTTTGTTAGTCTTAAAGGACTTAGCTAGAACGACTCGTACGTGACACTTACAAACTTAAAACTTAGCAATACTTACCTAATAAACTAAGGCTAGCTATCCAACTGGCCTGTTGGTCGCTCACCGGGAACGAACTGTCATGAAGTTTCACATCTTGCATCGACGCAAGCGCCGGTGACATGTACCCCTTACTCAAACCCGCTGCGAACGGACCGAGCGAGACAGCAAGAGCTGCCAATATCTGCGAAAGAAAGAAAGAGACGATTTATTTACACCTCCAAAAGGGCAATTCCATTATTACCATACATATGTTCACGATAAAACCTCACCAAGAAAATCATTAAACATTTCCTCGAGTAACAATTACTCTTTGTTTTATTAAAATAAGTTCACTCTATCAAAAGTTATTGTACTTTTAATGACGACGCGACTTAAGTACGAGAGAAAAGTAGATAAGTAAATGGACTTAATACATTCAGATGATTTTATTAGTCAGTGTTTTTTTACATTAGGGTCTACGCGGACGGAGTCGCGAGCACAGCTAGTATACTATAAATCTCTTATTACTAAACTTGTTAACTACTGACCATGAATCAGTAAGAAAATAGAACCAGAACAGACTAAAAAATTCTTACATAAATGTTTACGTAAACACTACGTATGGGCATTGCTCACTTTTGCTGACCAGGGGCAGCTGAGAACTAGAAATAACCAAAATTCTGCCCTCCTAATGCCCTAGTTTTAAAACCCAAATAATTCCTTAAAATAAAACTTTCTAAATAAGAGCATTTATCTTCATTGAAGCCCATTACCGGTTAAGGCATCTCAACGAGTTAATATCAGCTTGTTAGCTATGTAATGTGTTCGATAAGTGATATATACGGTCTGTTACGTTGGTACACGCAACGGCAAGGGATCGATCAATGTTGAACACCCTGTGTGAGCGTGAATGGACTGCGAGTGATTGCACGTTAATTACAAACATCGATATCGATAGTTTTGAAGTGAAAACTTCTTTAGGTGCGCTCAGCGGTATTTTATGACAGGAGATAAAGTTATGATTACGCGTCAAGACATGGTAGTAACCGTAATCGAATTAGTTGCGGTTGCGTCAGACTACCGACGCGTACTATAACAGTTTGTGTACATGTCATATTTATATTTCGTATTGAGACTGTGCAGCTTATCGTATGTTTGATTACTTAATAAACTTTAAAATGTGTGTAATTATTGCTCCGAGTTCCATTATATATGAAAACTATATTATACTGTTGAATAACCTAAATGTATAAACAAAGCATGTCAGATTATTCTGAAAGAATCTCATTATGTGATAACCATACATATGGTAATAAATATATTACTTGACTTGCTTTAGCTAACTTATTTCTTGATCAGCCAGTAACTAAAATAATTACATTACGTCAGAACGTAGTAAAGAATTGATTAGTTTTTTAGACGTTCACAAAACGTGTGAAGCTATGAAGAGTGGTAAACCGAGGTGTATAAAAGCTGTATATTACTTGCCAACTGCAAATCGGGAATGCATGTAATTTTCAAGTACCTATTTGACTAATTATCACGTCTCTAATTATACATCGTTGTACTCCGAATTTGTTTATTGTTAAAACACAGTATTTTACTGGTGACTATTTACTTGTGCCTTCAGCTCGTAAATACCACAGCTAGTATATTGTAAGAAAACCTTTTTTTATCTGTACGCCTGTTTATAATCTACGCGGGTGACTTTAACACCAATAACACTGAGATATACTGGTTTAAAATCCACAAATATAAACCTCTTTATGTTTTATCGACATTCAAAACATCGACTTATGTCCATCGATACCAACCTAACGATGTCAAATCACTACCCACTCAATCTAAAAGCGTTCGTTAGATCGTCCCGAGTGTTTCGTGGAGTCAACGTCCGGCACACTGCCACACATTCTGTGTCGTTGAATGCAAATTTAGTTCTATAGATGGACCATTATAAAATGATCCGTAAACACATCGACATAGGTGTTAAGTTATAGGCTTTATAAGGATGGACGGCAAATAAAAATTGTAGCAACAATAGAGTGAATTATTGTAGGAAATTGTCGTATTTTATGACATGAATTTTTTTACGAATGAAAAATGGCCGCGAATTCTTTCTCAGTAATACGGAAATAATACATAACCTAGTTGCATGATGAAATATGTGTTGAAGCGTATTGAGTGGTTTACAGTTTTACTTTAAAAAATATATTACAGTGGAATTCTAGCGACAATTATTGTACAGATGTTCCATTTATGTTTTTATTTTGCAAAAACAAAACATCTTTGAGTTATTTTTATGAAGTTTATCGAACTTATATAAAGCATTAGTCTAATGTAGCGATATGAAGTTTCTAATAACTAGGGGATGTCCATAAAACACGTATAGCATCGTTCGACGGAGGTAGAGCCCAGGTATATATTCATGACGTAATATGTACAAATCTATCATTTGTATAAATTGCAAAACAAAATCTGAAATGTTTTATATATTCTTGATTTTATTTAAAAAAAAAACAGGAGTGTCGTAAAGACACACGATAGAAGTGAAACTTTTATATTATAGGGAAACATTTTAATTAAAGAAAAACAATGGAAAGATGGTGAGGGGAGGTGGGCCTCCGGTGCTCTCACTGACCCAACGAAACACAACAATGCAAGCACTATTACTTCACGTCGGTGTTTCTGTGGGTCGGGTGGTAGTACCCCGGGAGAGCCGACCCATTCATGCTGAAACCACTAATAGATTCAGCGTGCCTCTACCGCCTAAATAAGACTATTTCTACAATCTGGCTAACTACCGCTCTTAAGTTGTAAATCTAGAAAGCACCCATGGCTTGATAGAGATATAGAGGCTTGCATCTATTGTTGAATTTTTAACGGTCACCATTATTCTTAAATTCTTAGATTATATTGTCTTTTTTCGAACTGAGTACGCTATTGGCCTAGCAAGGCCTTAACAGCTTCACCGGACTACAAGATTGTATTGTGCTTATGGTCAGATACAGTGGTACTATCGCATAGACATACATTAAAAGTGTTCAAACTTGTCTGACTAAATATTTTTCTAAAAAAGCCTACTGACGAATGCCTATTTCCGTACCAAAACCCCGTACATCATTACATAGTATAAAACAAAGTCCCCCACCGCGTCGGTCTGTTCGCGATAAACTCAAAAACTACTGAACGGATTTTCATGCGGTTTTCGCCAGTGGATACAGTGATTCACGAGGAAGGTTTTAGTATATAATTTGTCAAGGTTTTTTTATAGTCAGGGCGGGACAGCGTCTGCCGCTCCCGCTAGTATAATATAAATTAATCACCTGTCTCCTATATCTGTTCTTGCCATCAGCAGACCTCATCATCATAATTCTTGTCTCGGGTGTTATATTTGTCATCTTTTCATCGACACGAAGATTCGCCTTCTCGCTCATGTACACCGGTTTTCCTCTACTTGTCTCTTTCAGTATGCTCGATTTCAAATTATCTCGATGTCACGTGGTCATTATTCTTATCTGAAACAAAGGATAAACTGAATTAACTGGATTTTTCGCCAGGATCTTGGAGTATCATGTAGCGGATGTTATATTTTATTCATAATCTTGTGTTGTTTGACGCTATATTTTCTAATATTGGTGGTATTTAACGTAATATAGCTCGGTTATTATGCAGAAGTGAAGTAGACCGGAAGTAATACCACGGAACATGGAATCTGACTTGCCACAAAAACTCCCTGGAAAGTTCTAACAAGACGGCTATCATCTTGTTAGGTCATTGAAACGATCGCAAGAAACTTGTAATACTGTTACCTATTCTACAATGGCAGTAATAATCTACTTGAAAACTGGTTGCCTAAAAAAATAAAGAAAAAAACTTAATTAACTTATTTATTCGAAAAGATAAATTCATACGAAAATAAATATCGCAAGAGATAGAATATAGATTTATCTATACAAAAAATAACATTCAAGTGTCTGTTTATAATGCCAAAACAACAGCTTTTTACTAACTGGAATTAAAAGTATGTATGTACGACACTTATCACTACATATTACAAAATACAGTCCTCTGCCACGTCTGTCTGTCTGTTCGCATTAAACTCAAAAACTTTGTAAGCTCAAAAACTACTGAACAGATTTTCATGCGGTTTTCAGCAGTAGATAAAGTGATTCAAGAGGAAGGTTTAGGTATATAATTTGTTTTTCTTTTTATTATCAGGGCGAGACAACGTCCGCCGGCCCCACAAGTAAAAAAAAAGTATTTTGAAAATTTTCGTCCATCTGTCTATTTGTTCCAGGTTAGGTTTTACAACGGGACCGATACTGACGGGACTTTCGCTGGCAAATAGCTGATGTTAAGAGGTAACTTGAACTTGAACTACTTTATTTTAGAAAACAGGTGTTTACTAAATAAGCAGTGTTTGGATGCTCGCGCGTCCTACGCGCAACTTTACACTAACAAAGAAAATACTTTACTAAATTATTTACAGACGAAGTCGCGTATAACAGCTATATATTAATAATATTAAAAAAATCTGTAAACTGCACGAACAGTTGACAAAAATAAGCCACTAAAAATAACAATATATGTTATTATATGGCACTTTTTTAAAACAAATTTAACAGTTGAAATAATATCTCCAAATATACAGATTTACAACATCCTAATAAATAACCCTTAAAATTGGTCGTTTTAAATTTTTAATGGCCATTAAACTACTGTTGGAATGTATGGAATCGTTAATTTACTAAAATTTAGTATCTTTGTCACATACTTCTAAAAGACAAGTTGACTTTTCTTGATCTATAGGTATAAATAAAAACGTGGTGTCTCTTGTTCATCCAGCTTCATCTCCGAAATGGCTGAATCAATTTGGATGAGACTTTCATTAGTAGTTAGAGAACTTTTCATAGTTTTCATATCATTATGCTTTTATGTAGTAATGAAAACTAATCATGTTAGTTTCTAATTGGTATAGATATGTGTTTCGTATGAACTATACGTTTTATATGGGTAGTTTTTTTATTTATTCGTACCTTTCTCCTTATTACATATATCTTATCTTTTCACTGATTTCGAGTTACGTCGGTTAATTGTAACCGACACTGCTTAACTTTCATGGATAGGCGTAATTATAATCTCTGAAATGTTTTTTTATTTCCCAGAAAATCTCGTCAAAATCGATTCAGCCGATTCCGATATAATTCCGGATAAAGTACAAACGTTTTATACACAGATTTCATCTGCAAAGTATTTTGTGTAAAAAATTGCGTATGATATAATTATCACTACATATTTTAAAACAAAGTCTTCTGCAACATCTGTCTGTCTGTTCACAATAGGCTCAAAAACTATTCAATAAATTTTCATTCAGTTTTCACCAGTAGATAAAGTGATTCACGAGGAAGATTTAGTCATATAATATGTCCAGGTTTTTTTTTATAATAAGGGCGGGACAACGTCTCCGGGCCCGTTAGTTTTAAATAAAAATATTTAAAAGACGAATTAATTTTAATTTAAAGATCAATCACCTTAAATCACCATTTTTTTTAAACGCACACACGACACTTAATAACGCCGTCGCGTCATGAACAACTATAGTACACTGAAGACGTTCAGACGAATCACCAATTGATTAGAGATAAAAACAATCAATTGTCTCCGAACACAATAGGTATAATAGAATACTTATATATTACAATCATTAGAACGGTCCGTTTGTTCGCACACGCTTATTTTCTACAGTTATCATACCTTTAGAAGATAACCGTGCTTTAAAAACATTTAGTGATATAGAAGTTCATGATCATCAGCTCGTAAGAGACCCACTGCAGGGCCATAGGCCTCTTCCCGTAGGAAGGAATGGACATAATCACCACGCCAGCCCACGACGTATTGGCGATTTCAAACTCTGAGAAATCCACAGTTCTATGTTTTCCCACATATAATAGTACTACAAGAACATTTCTCAGGTTCAGGTTTCCTCACGACGTTTTCCTGCACCGTCAGCCGATACTGTTTCTTTCTATTCTAGTAATTCTTTGATACGCCGGGGTTCGAACCTGCTGACATCGGAATTATATTCCATCGATCAAACCACTAAGATGTATTGCAACGCATTCTAGCTACAAGTTATAGGGAAATTAGTAGCGTGTAAGTATTCTCTGTAATCAAATATCTACATATTTCAATTAAAATCGGTTGTGAGAGTCATCTAGTGACAAATTATCGTGAATGAGATAACAAAAAAAACTCGAGGCAGTCACCGATAGAAGTGAAAAATAAAAATAATGAAATAACCGTGTTCTCTTCTGAATTTTGCAAATTAATTATAATGTGAAATTTCAGAATTTGAAATTATTAACATTATATATTTTGTAGGTGGTAAACCCACGCTGAAGCTATTACTGGTTTCAACATGAATGGGTCGGCTCGCCCGCGGTACTACCACCCGACCCACAGAAAACAGCCGTGAAGTAACAGTGCTTGCATTGTTGCGTTTCGTATGGTCAGTGAGAGCGCCGCAGGCTGACTCACAGCAGAAGCTCTCAAAAAGAAAAAAACATCTCGATTTTAAAAAAAAATTCATTATTGCTCCGCTCCTATTGGTCTTAGCGTGATGATATGTAGCCTATGACTATTCTCGATGAATGAGCTATATAACACTGAAAGAATTATTCAAATTGGACCAGTAGTTCCTGAGATTACCCCTTACAACGCCACAACGTCACAACGTCACAAACTCACAAACCCACAACGTCACAAACTTTACCTCTTTATAATATTAGTATAGATTATAAAGAAGTAAAGTTTGTGAGTTTGTGATTTTGTAGGGGGTAATCTCAGGAACTACTAAACCGATTTTGAAAATTCTTTTACCAATGGAAAGCCACGTTATTTGTGAATGTCATAAGCTATATATCATCACGCTAAGACCAATAGGAGCGGAGCAACAATGAAAAATGTTTTAAAATCGGTGTATTTTTTCCTTTTGAGAGTTTCCGCTGCGTCTTAGCCCAAAATAACTATTCCACGCGTGCAAAGTCGCGGGCAGAAGCTATTAACTAATTATATTATCCATAATCTATACTAATATCAATCAACATTTTTATATTGGCGTCTCGTAGATACGAATTCATTATCTATAATAATATTATAAAGAGGTAAAGTTTGTGAGGTTGTAGGGGGTAATATCTGGGGAGTCGGAGAAAAATGGTCGAACGAAAACGTTTCTTACGAACGCCGCCTTAATTATGAGATATATATGATTGAGTTCTAGAGAAAAGTTGTAGCTTGATAATGCCTATTACCGCCCAACGAAGTGGGCACGGATCGGCTAGTAAGTTAAATAAAATACAAGAAAAAAGAAATCATACATAGAAATAATTGGCTGTGAGTTTTAATGAAATAATAATGTTAATATAGAACTTATTACCAGGAAGTTATATTGTATAATGAACGTATAATATTTCAAAGACGTCATAAAAGAGATGAATGTTCAAAACAAAACATCTTCTATAACTCCCATTTATTAATAAACACATTTCTATTTCAAAACATTTTCACAGACTACCAATGACGCAGTGTATAAAGCGCGTAATCCAGTTATAGTAAGATATTACTATGCTATATATACTTAATATTATAAAGTTGGAAGGTTTGTTCGTTTGGTTAAACGCGCTAACCTCAAGAACTACCGCTTCGATATGAAAAATTATTTCAGTCTTAGATAGCTCATTTAGCGTGGAATGCTATTATCATCTCGTTAAAATAGTTAAAATGAAGAATGTTTCAAAATCGGGCTATTTTTTCCTTTTGAGAACTTCCACTTCGTGTTAGTTAGCCCAAAGTAACTAATCCACGCGGACTAAGTCGCGGGCAGAGGCTAGTTCATATATAAAATACTAGCGAGCCCGGCGTATATCGTCCTGCCCTGATAATAAAAAAACCTTGACAAATGATATACTAAAACCTTCATCATGAATCACTTTATCTACTGATGAAAACCGCATGGAAATTCTTTCAGTGGTTTTTGAATTTATCGCGAACAGACAGACAGACAGAGAGACGTGGCAGAGAACTTTGTTTTATAATATGTAGTGAATAAAAAGCCAATTGGTTTAACCGGTGGAATATATTTAGAATAACGACTTTTTCGGAATCTACATCCACTAATATACATCAGTAAAATTATGGACTAATGGAAGGAACGCATCTTGAGCAAATCTGAAGCTGAAACATATTCTTTTAGTGCCTACTATCTTATGTGGGAAAAATATAGAACTGTGAATTTCCTAGAATTCGAAATCATTAATACCAATATCATCGGGTAGCAGCTTATTATTCTGCAGTGAATCTCTTACGGGCTGGCGGTGAATTTATTTTATAAAATTGAAGATTAATTTATGTTTACATTTGATTAATTAGTATTGGCATTTAATTAGAGCAATAATAAAGGCTAAAAGTAGCGGCAAAATTGTAGCCGAACACGAGCAAAAGAAAAAAGGACTAAAAATCTTCTCTAAAAGAAGTGCACCACAATATCCTTGGACGTTGTTAAATACATACCTACACTTGGACTGTCATAAATGTTACAATATCTCATTTACTATAAATTTCCTACTCCATTTTGAGCAAGCCCATGATATATCTTCAAACCCAACATTCAATGCCAATGAAATTAAAATTAGATCAGCTTGAAAGTCTCTACTTTCCAATAAAAAATGTTTCCTAAATCCGTGTATAAATGATGAAGTACTGAGGTAATAAACATTTAAAAAAAGAGAATCGAACTGTGTATTTCTCGGAGTTTGAAATCGCAAATACGTCTGGCGTGGTGATATAATACATTACTTCAAGAAGAGACATATAACTCTGCAGTGGGTTTATTACAGGGCGATGACGATATGTATCTCTACATAGTATAGCTTTAACTGGAACGTATGTATCTAAAAAGGCACTATAATTAGGTCAATGGTGCAGCGTTTTGAATAATTCCCGATGAACCAAGGTTTCGCGGATGTACGGAAGCCGAGCCACGTAAGCTCTCAATACTATCTGTGTTAATAGCTACTGAGAAAAAAAATACGGACAAACAGAACATAAATTTCGTTTAATTATAAAGATATAACTGGAGTATTTGAATGAACTGGGCTGTGTAGGTGGTATTTACATAGCGATGATGATTCAACGGTGGATTGACGTAGGTTCGATTTTACATCGAACTAGAACTTAACGGTGAAGGGAAGCATCTTTATAAACCCATAGTAGTGTGGCAGGGCTTTATAATCTACCAGCGACCCGCCCCAGCTTTTCACGGGTAGAATGTAGATTTCCATTTTAATAAAATACTGTTAAGGCCAGTTTTGATCTACATGACATGTGCAACGTATGTAATGTATTTAACTGGATAAGGTATAATACTGTATTGTATAAAATAGCTTGGTAAATAACACATCATTATTTTTGTAAAAAAATAAAAACGGTTACTATGGGCTATCCTTTAGAGATAAATATATACCATCGCGATCGTTTTTTATCGATCATTTTAAAATATATAATTCCGTAGTACATTGATTTGATCTATGTCGTAAGGTTTAGCCAGCGTTTGCGGTTTAAGCGCACAAACATATGTTTGTTACTACACCGCATTAAAAATCTTGGAATTTTCTCCTTTTCTGTACTATAGTACGTATATATTATACATATTAACCTTCCTCTTGAATCACTTTATCTTTTACTGAAAACTGTAATAAAATCAGTTGAATAGTTTAATAGATCTAAGGGAACAGACAGCGGAAGTGACTTCATTTTATAGTATGTAAAGATTAAAATCAAAAATAATGTATTCAGTATAGACCCTGAGAAGGCGTTTATCAACGTCAAAGCTACCACCGGAAAACTACCCAGTCGTCGAGAAGAACCGGCATGAAACTCGATCTGGTTTATCTTTTCATAATATATATTTTTACAAACATAGATAGTTCATTTGTTTTTGGTGGATGCACCATACCTCATTTCCAGACGTCACCATCGTTCATATATCGATCCGCCCTATGCCTTTAAACATTAAGACACACATCAAGCATCTGTAGATGTGCTAACTGGTGCACCAGTCTAGGCTTAGCGTGTTTACCCATCTTATACCCCATCGTCATTTAAAATCAGTTGACTTTACTGTCAAACGCAAACCTTATATTTTATGCATACTCGTGGACTAGGCAACACCTTCTAGTAGAAAACCTGTTGCCAAATATATCTGTTTATTTCAATATCTAAACTTCAGAGCGAGTTTTATATAATTACTAACTTTGCTCACCATTTCTTTCACGTTAATGTAGAATTACCGTCGGGAACATTACTTTTTCTGGACTAAAAATATTTTATATCATTTCTATATAGGTACCTGACAATATGTATGCAACATTTCATTATGATCGATTGAGTAGTTAAGGCGTTAAATTGTAACAAACAAATATATGAAAAAATTTCAATTATAATATTCATAATTTACAAATATCACTTTTGTGTAAACACTAGCCTGTATAAAGAAAATATTATTTATTATAGGAAATACACGGAAAATGTTATAGTGAAACAAATATAGTTACAAAAATATGTATAACTTAAAATGAATAAAAAAAATTAAATGTTATGAAATAAAAACCACTTAAAATAATAATATATATTGCTATATGCCACACTTTAAAACGAAGTAAAAGTTAAAATAATTTCTCGAAAAATACACAAATCTCCAATATCCTAATAAATTATGCTGAAAATTAGTCGTTTTAAATTATTAATGGCCAATAAACTACTGTTGGAATGTATTGCAATATTAAATATTATAGTGGGCGCTACTTTGCACTTCCGCCTGGCAGCTAATTAATAAAATCAAAGATTTACATCTGCCACCAAACGTGAAGTTATTATCAAGAGACGTGAAATCGGTTCACAAAAAAAACCTCCAATATTTAATAATGGATTTCCGCAAGGTAACACCTTCTACAATCGAATTGAATTATTAATATAAATATTAAAATACTAGCTGATTCCCCGTGACTTCGTCTGCGTCATTTATTATATCAATTGTTTTGTTATACCTTAAAGGGATTACAAATAAACTTGACAAATTATACATGTAAGCCTTACTCGTGAATCACTCTCTCTATTAGTGAAAACGGTATGGAAATCCGTTCAATAGTTTTTGAGTTAATCTCGAACAGTCAGATAGACAGACGCGGCGGAGGACTTGGTTTTATAATATGTAATGAGATCGGTAAATTAATTCGCCTGATAAGAGAGCACACATAAATTACGCAAAATGTATTATTTTTTTATTTCGTCTTGTACATACTTCCATGATAACATTTATTGTAAGATTCGGTATTCTTATCCTTTAGGTCAAATTTACTTTACAATTATTCAGTTAAAGACGTGAGTGAGGCTGTAATTAACCTCCACCTATCCTTAAATGAGATTTCGTTTGATTTTGCCATAATACACCCCCACATTTTATGCTCATGGCTCCCAAATATAATTAACTAGCTGAGCCCACAACGCATTGCTGTAGCTTAGACATTACACGTTGAATTTAATAAAACATGTAACCCTAAAATAAAGTGGAGTTGAAAAAGAAATTCAAAATTAAAACGTGGCGCCATCTATGAGATATCTATAACAGTCTACGGTTATCTGTCAACAAAATAATTTAAAGCGCCATCTGTTCGAGACTCATGAAATTAACTTTAATAATATCAATCAACATTGACAATTTGTAATTAAGAAATATCGAGGCCATTAATCGAAATATCCTAACTCTAAAGTTGCACCAAATTATACATTAATGCCAACTTTCATGACGATTGGTAAAGTACTTTTGGAGTTCATCGTGGGCAGGAATGATCCTGGATTTTTATATATTAAGAGATAGGTTATTAAGCCCACTCTTAAAAAGAAGGACGAATAACTATCACGCTACTGGACGAATATGTGTGACTTTTCCGAATCTATTTACAGCGGGGTCACGAGATTTTCGGTCTAAACGACTGACTGTTCTAGATCTAAAAATAATAAAGCTGAACCGTACGGGAACTGTCTATTTCGAAAGGCCAGACCGTCGACTCGTGTCGGCTCTGTCATATGCCAAACAAACACTAGCAGCGTGTAAACAACAGCTGCCTCATATTGCGCAAATTGCTGCCATTTACGGTATATTTTATATGGAAATAAAATGCGATATACTCCCTGCTATCCGATTTTATACATTCATGCAATATAAATAACGTTACATTTGCTTTACGCTTTCTTTATTGGCGGATCAATGCGTTGTGTTTTTTATGATGTGCTTGTTTATTATAATAACAAATATTTGAATGAGATATGATTTATTACATTAATACATCGTAGTCTAAATATTTACTTTTTATGTATAATATCTTGAGAAATCTTACTCATAATAACCTTTATCTTTGTTATTGTAACAATATATTTATGTTTATAATATTTACAGAGAGAAGAAGCTTTTAAAGATAGGAATATAAAGGTATGGTATTCTGCTGCGGGGGACGGCTGCTGATGTAGATACCATATTTTTATTACAATAACGGGCAATTCGAGCAATATATAATATGGGACATCGCGATTCATTAAAACGAAGTTCCAGGTATTCGGTATCTTAACTCTACCCTCTCAATACATTCTTTTCATTTAACATTAAGTATGTCCGTAAAAACTTTTGTAGAATACCGGCATGATCTAAATACTAGAAACTGATATCAAACTAGTCGTCCCATGTTCCAGACTTAGCAAAACCAGTAATAGTTTTTTGGGTAATAGTGTTAGGTTTTACAATAGATTCCCAAAGCATATTACTGATTTGTCGGACTGTAAGTTTAAGCGCCACGTTAAGCGGGTTTTGGTGTTATAGAGTTATTATATTAGTTATTATAGAGTGGATCAATATGTGGACGATCAATATGGTGATGTTTGGAATTGACTCCTCTCTGTGCATCCACTAAAAACGGTATGGTGTATTGGAAATATATATGTTAGAAAGATGTACCCGATCGAGATTCTTGCCGGTTCTTCCCGATGAGTGGGTTGTTTGTCCGAACTGGTGGTAGTTTTGACGTTCATAAATGCCCTATTAGGGCCTACACTGAATAAAGTATTTTTGTTTTGATTTAAATAATGATCCAAAAACAATTAATACTAGAAAAGTAAGTATATTTACACGAAGGTAATATACGGTGCTGTCATTTATAAAGTTATAAAAGCAGATAAAGTCGCGGGTGGTTGCTAGTAACAATATAGATGATTTATCATCTGTGTTTTCTCGTTGTTTTCATATAATATTACAAATATATTTTATTTAACTAAGGTGAATCTAAAGACATCTCACATGTTATAATCCAAACTTTAAGGCTACCCGCTACAGTGTGTGTTATAGAAATATTCATACATACATTCGAAAAACGCTACCTTCTACCTGTAAAAAGTAAGTCTCATTACGGCCCACCTGTAGTAGATATTTACGGGCAATATATTATTTTTAGGTTACACTTCTTATAGCAAGGCTTTGAAATTCTGATCCGCAATACTTTTGTGTGATGAAAAGTGATGGGGTAAACGCTGCGTCGTCGGGTAGAGTATCGACCACACCGGGTCCCCTTCTATCACCGAAGTTAAGCAATGTCGGGCGCTGTCAGTACTTGGATGGGTGACCGCCTTGGATCATCGCGTCACGTTGGATTTTTAATTAAAATGTTTAATATAAGATACAAATATCCATCTCTCTGTATTTATGTCTTTCGATCATAGCGGATTGGTTCTCTAAATCTTTTTTATATGGTTTCCAAAACCGTTTCATTTTGTATTTTGATAGTTGTATTTAAGATCCAACTGTATCTATACTAAGCATATTATTATAGTCCAAGTTGCTTTTAAAATAATACGAGATTATGGCCAAATTAAAATAGACCTTTTTATGTGTTAATTTATCAGAGCTCAGTTAATACTATTAAAAGTCACATAAAGCGAATTAGTACGTAAAGTGTACAAGCTGTTCTCTATAATTTATAACACAATCACAACAAAGTAGAAGTCATAAACGTGTATACGATCCAAATTGATTTGTGAGTTCCCTTTGATAGGATTTAAGGGGTTTCATTTGGCTTTCACTGTTTCATATGGACTTTATCAGAGTATAGTTTTTTTTTGTTTTATATAAAACTAGCTGTCCCGCGTGACATCGTCTCCTAAAAATCTAAAAAAAATAGTCGAGGCAGTCATAAGGACTGCCGACAGAAGTGAATACTCAAGACAATGGAACAACTGTGTTCTGTTTGAATTTTTAAATTAATTGTAATCTGAATTATTTTAATTTCATAATTTGTAAATTGAAATTATTATCTTTAGTCTGTTTTCCACATCTATTGGCACTCGGAGGAATAATTATATACATTTTTATACAGTTTATTATGTAATCAAACATATGATGAGTTGAGTACAGTCGCATATCAATATTCATGTACACATGCCGTTGTAACTACGCGTCGCTAGACTAACGCAAGTAGCACAATCGCAATACGGTCGTTCCACGCTTATTAACATGTCATGACGCGAAATCATAAGTTTATCTCCTGCCAAAAATACACCGCTCAACGCACCTATAGAAGTAGAACCGTAAGAAAAACCTAGAACGTCAAAAAACATATTTACCAAAATAAAAAATAGTCTATAGCACTCAGGGATAATATACCTTTCTAACAGTGAAAGCATTTTTAAAATCTGATCAGTAGTACCGGACATTACCCCGAACATACAAACTTACAAACTTTACCTTTTTATAATATTAGAATAGACTAGAGGCCCGTTCCGGCTTTGCCTGGATACTGTAGGTACTTAAACTGTTCCATGTGTGAAGCAAGGTTAGGTCTACTAAAACTGGTCGTTTTTTGTAATTGATATGAAATACACATGTCCGAGCAGAACTTTCAAACTGATCGTTTTTTGTGTGATTATCTCTGATGAAAAACGTTTTACGTGATTTAGCGTTACTACAAAGATACATGTATTCGTTTCTCGTACAGTTATCGAATAATAATAATCTAAATATACAAAAATCTATTGTCGTGATGTTTGTCCACGATGAACTCCGAAACCTCTCAACCGATCTTTATGAAAGTTGGCATTTATGTATAATTTGGTCCAGCTTGAGAGATAGGATAATTGTTATTTAGATTAATGGCTTCTATGTTTTTTTAATTATGAATAAAATTATTGTCAATGTTGGTTATTGTTGTTATTTGTAATTGTCATCAGCCTCGAACAGATGACGTAAATTTTCCTTTTCAATTCCAGTTTATTTCACTTTTTACTTCACTTTTCCTGTATCAAGTTTTTAGGCAGACTCATTACCGGATAATGCCAAATACTTTATCAGAATTTTAATTCTACATGTAATAACTGAGCCGCAGCAATGCGTGGATGGGTGAGCTAGTAGTTTATAAATATCATATAACATCTAAATAGTGTTATTAATGCGAACAGAACTGAGTGAAACAGTTAGTTGGCGATAAAATTCAATTTTATGCCCATTACGCTCGCCGTACATCGCTACTTTTTTTTTTTTTTTTTATTGTAGCTCGGCAAAGTGACTGTACTGTGCCTGATGGTAAGCACAGTACAATCCAAAAACAATGGCGACCACCGAAAGACATACTATCCATCGCCGGTCGCCGCTGTCATGCCGGCCTGAAATGCTAAATGCTTACAAGATTAATGTGTTCGATACAGTAAAACCTAATTAAAAACAATTTTATAGTAAGCTTATGTAATGAACTCACATCTGTTCGCGGCTTCGCGTGCGTTTCTAATGTAATAATTATTTGTGTCTCGTTATTTTGTTTTATTCAAATAACGGTACAATATACTACTATATACTATACTACTATATATCTTTACATATATAATTCTTCTGTTCCTGTGTATGTGACTGAACTCCTCCTAAATGTCTGGATAGATTATGATGAAATTATTTGTGTGTGTTCAGGTGGATTCTATAATGGTTTAGATTCACAATTGGACCCGGTAGGTGGCGCTGCGGTTGACTTTTAGGATTTTTTTTATTATGAAAGCAGGACTATGTCCTCTGGGACCGCTAGTTTTTTCTTATAGTTGATAGTTTTTATAAGCTATGGAATGACATGAAATATATCTACATCTCATGTATAAAATGTAATTAAGTTCTGTTCAAAAAAACACTAACATACAGTGTTATCGCCACATATAATAAAACAGAGTCCTCTGCCACGCCTGTCTGTGTGTCTGTTCGCGGCAAACTTAAAAACAATTGAACAGATTGTCATGCGGTTTTCACCAGTAGATAAAGTTATTGACGAGGAAGGTTTTAGGTATATGAATTTTCCAGGTTTTAAGTAAATTGTTTGAAATATAACGATAATTGTTGAATGGAATTGAATGGATAAATGTCGGAAAAAGTCGAGCTGTGTTTGTGTGTGTTCCACTGGATTCAAGAATGGTTTAGATACACAATTGGAACCGGTAGGTGGCACTGCGATCTGATTCTAGGATTTTTTTATTACCAGGGGGGACAACGTCCGCCGGAGCCTCTAGTTATTTATAACAGACACAGATGAAATGGCCGGCAGCTACTAGCTACCAACCAATACCAATATTATATTGTAGGGGGTAATCTCAGGAACAATTGATTCGATTTGAAATTCTTTCAGTGTTATATCACTCGTTTATTGAGGAAGGTTATGGGCTTTATATCATCACACTAAGACCAATAGGAGCAAAGCAACAATGGAAAATGTTTCAAAATCGAGTTTTTTTTTCTTCTTGAGAGCTTCCTCTGCGTGTTAGCGTTAGCCCAAAGCAACTATTCCACGCGGACGACGTCGCGGGCAGAGGCTAGCTATCTATAAATTCCAGTAGTGTAACGGTTCCACACATTCCAACAGTGGTAAGAAATATAAATTACATTATCTACATCGTGGATAAGTTGCAAAAAAAAAACGAAGCATGTTTTTTTATCTCAGAACAAGTTCTTTTAAACACGTCTTGTGGTTATTAACTTGATATTCATCGCTAAATTACTCTTATATCGGCAAGTTACATTTTTATGTAGGGTATTTTAGACCTTACGACATTTCGATTCGACACCATTTTGTCTGACCACTTGTTTTTTGAAATTCTGTGTCAATATTGCTTCCTCTTCATATACAACTAGCTTTTTTTCCTGGTAAGAGTCACTCTGTCCTTTTTACATCTCTGATAATGTATCTGTGGAAAATTTCAAGACGATCGGTTGAGTTGTTAAAACGTGAAAGTGTAACAAACACACTGCCATATTTATAATATTAGTTAGGACTAGTGACCACCTACGATTTTTTTGCGTTATCTTTACAAATAACGACATCACTTTGTGTAAATCTAATAATGTTTGTAGCTCAAGTCGACAAGTATTCTCACATTTTATTTTAAGCACAAGCAAGTCTACTCTACTTTATTATTGATTTTTAATCGCGCCTCGTGTTATCGTCAACATAGTATATTCGCCATCTTGTAAAACTTCTTACCACAGAGTTATACAATATCAGCTCATACCTTGCGTTCCCTTTTACCTAACAAGCTTTCTTACAACTATACCCTACAAACCTTTCCTTATATTTTCTTATTGCTTGCTTGGGTAGAAATAGTACTATATAACAAGCTTTTTCTTGTAGTGTTCTAGTGTTTTGTTCTAGTTCTAGTGTGTGTTCGCATAGTTCTTATTTGATGAACCGTTACAACTACCGACAGTAGAAGCGTCTCCGTTATTTTATCTAATCATTAACAAGGATCCCCATTTCTCGCCGGTCCGGTGCTCTATAAAAAATTGGCTGTAAGCATGTGTCCTCATGTCATATACAATTTCGGTTAAAAAAGGAAAATCGTTTACAGATCGTGTCGTATCGTCTAAAAGGTGTTTATTTTTAATCGCGCCTTCATTACCGCAGTCCATCATCATGACACCGTCTTCGGTAACGAGATGCGACGGGAATTATGGGAGAATCGATACAGTAATGATACCGTGGGATGGGATGTCGTGAAAAATGTATGGAACCACTTTCTATATATAAAATTATTGGCGGTAATAATCGAACGTTTCCAATGGTTTTTGCGGTAGATGTTGACGGTGCCATATTTCGTAGCTAGACCATATAAATACTTAGATATAATGGATTTAATTGCATAAGAAAATTGAATTTAATCTGTCTTAAGTTTTCGTGCAGTTACTCGTTAAATGGATAATAGATGGGTCATCAAGCGTGGGAACATGGGACACAAATTGACACCGTATCACTGCGATTACTGTAAGTAAAAGAATAAGGTTGTAAAAATAGCTCGTCTCGAATCTTAGATCTCTTTGAACGCTAACGGTATTTAATCAGTTTCCTTAACTCTATATTTCGATATAAAATGTAAAGAAAAAGTCGAGTCAGTTCTATAGACTGCTGACAGAAGTAAACAAACATTCTAAACAGTGAAATAAATGTGTTCTCTTTTGAATTTTTATATTAATTATAGTGTGAATGGCAATATTTAAATTTCAGAATTTGTTTACTGAAATTATTAACATTAGCGTGGTTTTCATATCTATTGACACTCAGAGCAATAGTTATATACATTTTTATAAGGTCTATTATCAATCAAACGTATGATGAGATGCAAAATATTAATATTACATGTACATAGGCCCCTATATTACACGTCGCTAGTCTGACAAAGCCGCGCAAGAGTAATACTGCCGGTCATGTTTACGTAGCACGTTATGACGCGAAATTATAAATTTATCTCCTGCCAAAAATACCGTTCAACGCGCCTAAAGACGTTTTCACTTCAATAAAATCCATTTTTAAATGTTAATAATATTCTATGATTCATACCATTTTTAACCTTCTATTTAACTCTTTTAAAGTCTTAAATAATCAAAAATTATATATTAGAATCTCAATCTTACCTACGATATACTATCGTGTAAAATTGTGTATTCGTAAACCACGGTCTTGATAACGTATTTCACATGAGCAAAGTAATAGCAATATATAGGTGGTTTAATATCGGCTTGCTCTTCTAAAGTCAACATATGACCGTTTATCCTATCGCTTTGATCTTGCGAGACACGGCTTAGTCCAGTCAACAAACTATATTACATAAAACACCACCAATTTTACACAATATAGAGTCAAGTAACACAAGATTATGAATAAAATATAAGATCCACTACATGACAGATAAAAATCCCGCCAAAAACTCCAGAATAGAACTTATTAAGATATAAGTTTCCATCGATTAAAAATACAGATGTGACATATCATTTATTCTAATTTTAATTGTAACCCATTAATGGAGACATTACGTAGTTTATAAAATTCACACAAAGCGAACAAGCATGTGTGAATCACTAAGATACAATTATGCATATAAAAGTACAAATAAGTTATAAGGAATTCACTAATATATTGTAATACTCGTATATATATTTTCTATCAAGTGAACAGAAGTCGTAAAACTATTCTGATAAAGCCCATTCGGTCATAAAAGACTGGTGTACTACAGCGCGAGGACTACAGCTGGATTACTTTAATATACAAGTGTACTCCTGTATTTACTTGGAAATAATTATAAACTATTATTTCGTTCAAATATAACGAAGCAATCCTAATTCTAAGTAATATTATAAATGTGAATGTTTGTTTGTGTGTACGTTACGTTTTCTTACTCAACTGACCGTATTTAAATTTCGCATATGCAATTTTAGAGGCATACAAAAGGACACAAAGTATACCTTTTATCCCAAAAAAGTAATAATCACTATCTATATGTCAAATTTATATTAAAACGAATGAAGCTTAGATTAAAAGCTAGTTAATAATAACAAGCCGGGTCCCACGAATCTATCGTTATAAAAATGGTCTTACATGTGTTATGTGAATTTACTGTGAATTATCTTTAATATTTTAACATTAGAGGAGATTGTAATCAAGCGTTAAAACCTATAAAGTGTACAAGCAACGAAAGGTGCGAAAGGTAGTGCATTTCATGTCACTCAAACTAAAAGTCACCATACTACGAACAACGAAAAGCCATTGCGTAATAATGGAATTGTTGTAAATAGCAGTACAACACGAAATAATAAATAACTCAATAGCAGACTAATTGGTATTAGTTATAGTTGTGTCGTTACATTTCAAAATAAGTTAAATTAAATTTTAATCGTTTATATAACATGTTCAATATTTTTTTAAGATTTACAGTTTTTATACACCGAGAACGAGGATCAAATGTTGCCGTTCAAAAGGTTTTTTGTTTTTGTATTTTTATGACCTTCATCTTTTACATGTACAGAATTCGAAGATGAAAAATCATGTTAAATCTTAGGAACGGCAAAAATTGGATCGCGGCACAGTTATAACAACATACAAACGTACAAACGTTTGTACAAAGTTGTCTATCTGTTATCGTCGCTCTGTGTAATTGAGTCAGTAGTATGTTGCTACGGTAAAAAAAACACCACTGTCATATAAAGAATTGAATATATACGTTCATTATTCGCAGTTTCATTTTATGACTGTGTTTAAGGATGACATACAGAAGTCAATTTGTTTTCAAAATTGTCTCTTTATTTATGAGCTTAAAAAATAATATAACGAAAAATGTGTTATCTATATATTGCTCTGTTAATACTGTGACATATTTTGTTTTCCTTTCGTCAATATTGTAGCCATAAAAATGTTTTGTAAATGATTCTTTTTGTAGCACTGGGTTATGTTAAAATTATTAATTACGATTAATTTTTTATTTTTCATAAAGTGAGCTCTGTTATTTTTGAGAAATAAATTTCTTTGAACCGAAATAATGATAAGTTATACCGAGGCACTCGTTTTATAGTGTCTGTTTTACAATCCGTTGATGTTTTTTACTAACTCTCTAGTTTTAAATTTTACGACTCTGTTTTTGAAGACTATTTTTATGTTAACTTCTGCTAGTGCAAATAACACTGGGATGTTCGTATCTCGTGCTGATCTCACATCTCGTGCTGTTAGTGCTACGAGTTCATACGTTATTGTGAGCATAGAAGAGACAAAATAAATATAGGTAGTATATTAAATTATAAATAGTAGAACTTACACATAAAAACGTTTAATTTTTTGTAATGAACAATCTCAAGCAGTAATTAACCGATTTTTAAAATTCTTACTCCTATACACAGCTTTTTTAACGTAGGTTAAAGTCAATTTAGATCCTATGGAGGTACTTATGAACGTCAAAACTACCACCGGTTTTGAAAACAACCCAGTCATCGAGATGAACCGGCCAGAAACTCAATCGGCTTTATATTTTTAACATATCATTACATAGTATAAAACAAAGTCTCCTATCGCGTCTGTCTGTCTGTCTGTTCGCGATAAACTCATAAACTACTGAACTGATCTTTAAGCGGTTTTCACCAGTGGATAAAGTGATTCACGAGGAACGTTTTGGTATATAATTTGTCCAGGATTTTTTTATAATTAGGGCGGGATAACGTCTGCCGTGCCCGCTAGTATATAATATATACATATATATATATATATATATACAATCGTTACAATCGTTTTTAATGGATGCACAGAGAGGAGTCACTTCTAGACATCAACATCGTTCACATATTGATCCACTCTATAATAGTTTTTTGACTGCAAGGCTCGCTTGGCATGGCGCTTAAACTTACAGTCCGGCAAATCAGTAATATGCTTTGGGACTTTGTTGTAAGATCTAACACTATTATCTAAAACACTGTTATTGGTTTTGTTCTGAAGGTACGGTAAGATACCTTTCAGCCCTAGCATACCTAGGAAGAATATACAAGACTCGCCAGTGAAAACCCTGAAGCAATATTCAGTAATAAGCCTCATGTTGCTGCTACAAAACACTCTTCATGTCACCAATCGAAAACTGCTCGGGGTTTCCTTTAAAGCTGCATTATCAGCTAGTATCACGGACTGTATTTTATTTTCCAAATCTACATAAATGCGAGATAAGCCGCGAGCAAAAGTTAATATATTATAGAGTGAACGATTTCTCTTATTTTTAAAGCTACGATACTTTCCAATCCTGCAGTGAACGACGTTTACGGTGAAGGAAGTCAACCGGCGAGCCTTCTGTTAACATCAGGTGAGAATATGGACTAACTTTAAAATCTCAAAAGTATAAAAAAAAAATTAATTCTGAAATCCAGTGTTACTATCAGCCCTAACGGATGAACACAATTGCTTAGACTTTATATGCAGTCATAGTTTAGTTTTTACGACCTACAGATACTATGTAAGCGTTGGATCCAAACTATGTTGCGACGTACTGTTATATCTTACTAACAGTAATCCGCGGTTTTCTCTCGTTCGTTCGTTTCATATTCCATATCTTTATATATAAATTTCTTCTGTGCGTGTGTATATCACTGAACTCCTCCTAAACGGCTGGGCCGATTTTCATGAAATTTTGTGTGCGTATTCCAGTGGATCCGAGAATGATTTAGATTGACAATTGGATCCGGTAGGTGGCGCTGCAGTTGACTTTTAGGATTTTTTTTTATTATCAAAGCAGGACAACGTCCGCCGGGCCCGTTAGTATGTATTTAAAAATCTAATGTGAAGTAGAGTATATACTATCCATTTTAATGTAATTCGACGCTAGATGGCGCTAAACTATATTTAGTTGTTATCAAGTTGTATATTGTAAGCTAATACCAGCGAAACCGCGGAAAGTTGTTAGTTTTATATTTGTATGAGGAGATCACAAAGATAGGAAATTACACTCTTCAACCTACTACACGATAGCAATGTCGTGATAATTAATATTTCATTACATCGTTACACAAACAGAAAACGTTACTATTTTTTTTTATAATGTAGGAGGCAAACGAACAGTTGGGTCACCTGATGTTAAGTGATCACCACCATCCATATGCAGTTGCAACACCAGAGGAGTCGCAAGTGTGTTGCCAGCCAGTGTTTGAGAGAAGGGGAGTGAGGAAAAGGGGCGGGGAGGGGAGTTGGGTATCCGGCGCTCTCACTGCCCGAACGAAACGCAACAATGCAAGCACTGTTACTTCACGTCGGTTTTCTGTGAGATGGTGGTACTACCCCGGGCGAACAGACTCATTCATTCTGAAACCAGTAATAGCTTCAGCGTGGCTCTACCACCTACATATATAGTAAACTAGCGGCCCGCTCCGGTTTCGCATATATAGCCTATGTCATTCACTAAAAAAATTATTATAATCGATCCAGTAGTTTTGATTTATTCATTACTGCCCGTGGCCCGCCTGCGTTTCTTGCAATGTAAGCGGAAAAAATGTAATTATTTACAACATCACATTAGAAACCTCAAAAATAACAGTATTTCTCCACTATTTAATGGATGTTATTATAGATATAAACCTTCCTCTTCAATCACTCTATCTATTAAAAAAAACCGCATCAAAATCCGTTGCGTAGTTTTAAAGATTTAAGCATACATAGGGATATAGGGACAGAGAAAGCGATTTTGTTTTATACTATGTAGTGATATATAAACAAAGTACGTGCCTATAATACCTTTTATATATTTACCTCTAATTTTTCTACGTAATAAAAACCAACTCGGTGGATGTATTGAAAACTCTCATACAAGCGTTGGTGGTGTAATGGTCAGCATAGTTGCCTTCCAAGCAGTAGATCCGGGTTCGATTCCCGGCCGACGCACACTTTTTTTAACATAATATACATATATATTGAAATAATAACTAAAAGAAAAAACCAATGAACAATATTAAATATGACAATCAATATGACAAGACAGTCTTTTAATGCATATATTACAATTGTATCTTCAAATCTTAAGTATTAAAACCTTTTCACAAGTGTAAATAAAAGTGTACAGAATATCTCAATAAAAGAATCATTTAAATCGATAGTGTAGTTTTCGAAATAACGCCACGTGCAATTAATATTGGGTAAAAATGGCACATTCCTATGAAGTCGTTTAAGCGATATTCTTATAAGCACTAAATATTATATATTATTCCAACTTGAAGACAGTAGGTAACATAAATTACGTGAATACCTTAAAACCAAACTAAGTTTATATCATGTTTCTTCCTTCAATGTAACCGCAGGCTTATCGTATCTTGTACTTATGTACTTCAATGTAGTGTCCCGAAACATAACCGAATCATCTTCTATTCAAACAAGTTTAAAGGGATATAACTGATAGACAATCTTGTTACGAATTGTAAAAAAAATACACTATTCAGAACATTCTAAAATACATTATAAACATCGTATATAAACTTGTAGAAAAAGATGTGTCAATTGGAGGAACACGTGTTAATTGGAACCGTATCAATCCGATAATCGCAAACAAAGAAGTTCTAAAAATATCAACTTAGCGTATCTGTTATAAATCAGTTTTCATTAGCCTCAGGAAATGTCTAGAACTCCTTTTTTATCGGATATATAAGCAAACCATAATGTAACCGATGTTGAATTACTAAGGACTCCGATGTCTCATGGGAGAGGCAGCCACGAAATGTCTTAACAATCTCTTTGAGGAAGTAATGGTAGCTAATCGACCGTACTCCCCGTTCCATAAACAATGTATATTCGCACTCACGCCTGCTTGAAACCATAACATTTACCGCTGAGGTCACGGCGGTTAATTTCGCTTCCGTACACTCACATCAACCGTCCCACACAACCACTAGATTTTAGGTTCAATTCTCCGCAGTGGAAGCCTCAAGTACATCGCTTGCGCGATACGGTGTAGATAAGGGTTTTGTAAGAGAGATTTTTCTATTTTAAATACTGAGCCACTAAGCCTTAGCCAACATTACCAGACCTACATGTTCGTGCAACGCATATGAAGATACGCATATACCAGCCAATAACCTATATATGTATATAGGTTATATATATATATATATATATAACCTATATACGTTAGCTCAGTTCGTTTCTTAGTTCGTTAGAGATCCACGAATTTTTCATGCAAGGTGAGGTTGCTCTTGATACTTGTGTTAATATCCATTTCAGTTTAATGTATTCCGTGCTCGCCATAAAGCCTGCTGCAAAAAACCTTCAGTCAAACAGCGCATATTTAGACCGCAAAGAATAATTGATGTAAAAGTCTATTTTAGATACTAAAGTTAATACCGAAGGGACAATTAGAAGACACTATTACTGTGAATGAACTGTATACCAGCAAAATATTCTACCTTTATTTCTGCGTGGGAATATATTAATTATTGTATAGCAAACGGTATTAGATTTGCCACTGGTGTAACAATAATCATATAACAGCTAATAGTATCAAGAAGCTCTTGTTAGAAATCAATTTTCTCACTTATTCAATCATCAGAATGAGAAGTGACAACACGTGTTCACAGTTCACGTGTTTGAAGTTGCTAGGTTAGAAAATAGTACAAATTTTTAGAATTTTTAAGTGCTGAATGGTTTTTCTTTTTATTATTTTTATATAACTTTTCCTACAAAAAATCTAGATAATAATAACCCTGTTCGTATTTGAAAACATGAGAACTATACCATTTTACATTGGTGGTTCCTCTTTCTTTACTTCCATAATAACCAAGTAAATAAAATATATTCCTGTGACATTTCAGTTTTCACACCTTTTCCTCCTTTTTCACCTCAACTTCATCTATTATATTATCTCAATACTATTTTTGTTATATGAATGAATCCATTGTCACGACATTCTCAAATACTCTGTCACTGTTGCTACACTCATATTTCAGCTGATAGTATCTAAATTGATATGTCCTTACCATGTGAACTCATTCATTTAATATATTTTTAAAAGGAAAATATCGTAAAAAGATCAACGGACAATTAAAAGAGACTTAAGAATTTTAAACTGAATCAAAGGGTTATTCGCAAATTCGTAGCTATACCTCGACTTCAAACTGGACAACAGTTCTGTGCTCAGTAATTAGATTACTAACTTTTGCACTTGATTGGAATTAAATATGTATCAATACCTAATGCCATCATATTCTTTATACTAGAACACAGAATATATGTTCAATTTACATGTCTATCAATCATGAAATTATGGTTTTGTTTCCAAAAAATATTATTTCTTTTATTTTTGACTCTGTGTGAGCTATAACACTTGACTATATAATTCATGTTATCACCGCGGTGATCAACGCTTATGTATACATGTAATCTTTATTTTATAATTTGTAATATCCATTTAAAATACTCATTACTTTCTAAAACATGTCAACAATTGAAGGAAGTCTTATTTACCACCTCTAATTGAACGTTACTCAGTTCTCTTTCTAGATTATCTGATTTACCAATTTACTTCAAATGAATGAAATTTGCTTTGGCACTAACATCAACAGCTGTTGCTAGCTCCTTGTCTACTTTTATTTCGGCATCATCAACCTTGAATTCAATTTCAATTGAATGATATTGTTGAACGTTTCTTACATATTACTGGAAAAAACTCGGGAAAAGAAAGAGAATGAATTCTGGCAACCCCAAATTGCATATAAACGCTCTTCTCAAGAGTCGTTTTATGCGACACTATTAGTATACTACTAGATCGTGTCAAACGGTGCACGTGAATGGAATTTATTCACAACTAACTTCATCGCGCGGATTCTCTTGATTACAATTGAATATATCATTTATTTTTTTATGTATCATTACATAGTATAAAACCAAGTCCCCTACCGCGTATGTCTGTCTGTCTGTTCGCGATAAACTCAAAAACTACTGAACGGATTTTCATGCGGTTTTCATCAGTACATAAAGTGATTTATGAGGAACGTTATAGTAGATAATTTGTCAATTTTCTTTTATCAGGGCGGGATTTGAATTAAAAATTTTAACTACACCAACTACAGCTTGCGACTTTGTGTGACTATTGTTATTTCATCAATTGTGAACTTTAATTTTTATTTATTATGATTTTGTTATTACTACTTAACACCTACGGAAGAGCGTAATGATATGTAATTTAGATAACACTTTGATAATTTATCTGTCATTAAAGGTTCCGTTAAAATCGTACATAATCGTAAATATTGAAATACAGTTTTATTTAAATGCAGATATTGTCTAAGCTAAGTTTATGGGAACAAAATTACTTAATAAAATAACGGTAGGAGTTCATTGAAAAAAATCGTCACGTAAGGAAAAAGCGTTACACACCATTCTTGTGACTTTCTCTCTGTCTCTGTCGTTTTTTATCGTATTCGAATGTTTGTGTATGCGTGTGATTATCGAAATTCGAGCAGACTTATTTATAAAAACTGTATAAATTTTAGAAAACGCATTTTTATATGATTTATAATTCAAGATTTTAAAGAAAATAGTATTGTAGTTCAAATATTAAGTGAATCACTTCGGTTTGATTCCTTTAAAGTCCTGACCGCTTTAGTTTTTTGAATGAAAACTGAAACAGCGTTGTGCGAATTTTGGTAGGAAAAAAACCTATGTGTTTGCATCACCGATATCCTCGACATGCTCGTGACGTATTGCCCTGGTGTTAGACTAGCGACGCATAGTATAACGGTCTGTGTATATGTAATATTGATATTTTTTGTTGAACCTGTGCTTGTGCAAATATGTGTTTGATTAATTAACTTAAAGTAGAGTATTTATTCTCATTTATATTCTAGTACCTAAAGTTAATTCAATATTATATACGTCATAATCAGTTGACTAAACATAATACCTACATCAAAGTAAATCTTTATGTAAATTATATTTTGTACTAATGTTTTATACTAACGATAAGTGCGTTGGTGGTGTAATGGTCAGCATAGTTGCCTTCCAAGCAGTTGATCCGGGTTCGATTCCCGGCCGACGCACACTTTTTATTAAATTTTTATATATATAATATATTTTTAATATATGATATTCCAGTGTGTATGTGTTTGTGGTTATTTTCCTTTTAAACGGCTTGACCGATTTAATTGTTTTCTTTTGGACTTATATCGTGATCTAGATATTTGTCTAATTTTCTAGATTTCTGAGAAAAATACATGTAATCTAGAACGATTACATGTATATACTGAGAGCAATTTGTTGTTATTCGAACATGAGTGAGTCACTGAGACACAAGACAGCGAGAGGAACAACAAACATATTGACAAATAGGCTTTGATATGTTTAGTTGTCATTCTATTACATTATATAAACGTAATATATTTATAGTAAGGGGTAGATATGAGTTCATTTTCTTTGTTAGCTCACAAATGAGAAAGCAAGACGAATAAATCAAATTAAAATACTCTTTATTCAATTTAGGCCCTGAGAAGGTACTTACGAACGTCAAAACTACCACCATTTCGGAAAACAACCCAGTCATCGAGAAGAACCGGCAAGAAACTCGATCTGGTTTATCTTTTCATAATAACTAACATATTTTTTTATTATTACAACATAATAGACACAAAGCTACACTCGTTTTTAGTGGTTGCACAGAGAGAGGCGTCACTTCCAGACGTCGCTATCGTTCACATATTGATCCACCCTGTAATAATCTTTATGTATTAAGACTCGCTTGACATAACATTTGAAGCTCTATCCAGCAAATCGGTAATGTGTTTTGGGACTTCGTTATAAAATCTAACACTATTACTTAAAAAATTGTTACTGGTCTTAGTAAGCCTGAAACATGGAGTGACCAGTTTGTTATGGTTTCTGGTATTTACATTATGTCGGTCTTTTACTAAATCCAGATTATCTAAGTTTTTCCGGACGTACATCAAATTCTCCAAAATATATTGGGAGGGCAGAGTTAAAATACCGAATTCCTGAAACTTAGTCTTTAATGATTCACGAGGCCCCAAATTATAGATTGCTCGAACTGCTAATAACGAACAGTTAGTAAATATATAAAAAAGGATGCTCGTCCCTATATCTGGTGTTTATAAATTCTAACAACGTTTTTTTTTTTTGGCACTTTTGGCACATTTACGTTTTCGTTACACGGAGAAGATTTAAGGAAGCCCCAGGACTATATTTTATTGTTAAAACATTTTATATTGTAATCTATAGGTACTAATATTATAGAATTGGAGCGGTTTTTTGTTCGGGTGAACGCGCTAATCTCAGGAAATACTGATCCGATTAAAAAAATCTTTCAGTCTTAGATCATTTATTGAAGAAGGCTATAGGTTATATATCATCACGCTAAGACCACCACACAATAATGTTTAAAAATCGTTTTTTTTCCTTTTGGGATTTTCGCTACGTTTTAGTGTTAGCAAAGTAACTATTCCACGAGGAGTAAGTCGTGGGCAGAAGCTAGTTTAACATAAGTCGCGGTCAATTATTATTAGATTTATGTATAAGATAAATAAATATGAATCAGATTATAAAGTGCAAATTGCTAATTTTCCACAACGTCGCATCCGAGCGCGGCTTCCTTCGTCACGGACCCGACAAACCCTTGTAGCGAAAGCAGAACAAGTAAATACAGTCTTTCTAAATATCCTATTATTATTTATTATAAACGAGAAAGTTTGCGAGATGGATATTTCATACTCTTCAAGATAAAACTACTGAACGGATTTTGACAAAAGTTTACAATAATATAAGCTTATTATCGATTATATATCACAATAACACAAATGCTAATTTATAAATATATTGTTTAAATTAGCTAAAACATAAGGATAAGAGACAAGTAAGTTTGAAAACTGGCTGTGTCGGAAAGACACAAGATAGAAGTAAAACTTTTGTATCACAATAAAAAATACAACAAAAAGCCAACGTCACGCGATGTTCCCAGACGGTCACCCATTCAAGGGCTGACCGTGCTGGACGTTGCTTAACTACGGTGCCAGGACGAGAATCGGTGTTTTCAAAAAAAGTTTGCTGATCAGCATTTCAAAACCCTTCCATAAGATGGTTTACTTTAAAAACCCAGTCATATCAGGGCTATCGTGACGTGCGCTCCATAATCTACAGTTTCACAAACACAAAATTCGTTAGACAAAACTGTTCTTGGAGGATAGGTCAAGTCTATAATAATGCGAGCGAAGCCGCTAGCGAAAACTAGTATTCTATAAATTCCTCTATCCGTAAATAGAAATAACACCAAAATTAATGCGGCTGTTTCGAAAACTACAAATTGATTTATATGCATAGAACTATAGACTGCTCTTCCAGTTATTTTTTTTTTTCCGAACTGACTACGCTATTGACCTAGCAAGGTCTTAACAGCTTCACCGAACTACCTCTTCCAGTTAAATATTATATAGAAGTTATATAGTAGATCTATGATAAAGTTTTTGAGTTATATACTCACACTGACAGAAAGACAGACAACAGATGTTGCCTATTATAAAATGTAATGAACTGTTACCAGTAGCATGCTGCGAAAATGAAACCCAATATTTCTTCGTATTTATTAAAGTTTACCTTGATAGCCCTAGTAAGACAATAAACACTTATTTACGTATCTGCCAAATCATGCCATTTATCCATATTTCGGACAAAAAACAAACTTGCCAAGATAACACAAAAATACCATGTATGTACAAATCGAGATACTGTGGTGACAAATTTAGCACAACCTTCCTAATTCGTAGATCATGATAGCAAACGATTCTTAGAGCCGCCTCTATAAAAGATTATCTAAATAACATTATTTTTTCCTTTTATATATTTAATACAAAAAAAACCATTGATGCAAGAGTGACGTCACGGAATCCTCAATATAAAGCATACATTAGAATAGTTAATAGAGATCAAAATTATACACAATAAGCATTGAAAACGGCAGCTGTATTAATGTAACAGTCATAGCAGTGAAATTATTTTTGAAGTGCAATTTCTTATGACACTGTGTAGGAAAACTATACGTCGATCGGCATACTTCCCAAATACGCTAGCCTTGAGCTATATCGTCGGTCTGCTATGTATTTAGGTTGAACCCTCAAACTGGAAATTTGCTGCCAGTAAATATATCGACCATCTGGCATTGAAAGCCCCTTCTCAAGATTTGAAGTGTTTACTACCTTACCTTAGGCCGAGCGCGCACTAGTTGCGGTGCGAAATAAAAACCGCACCGGAAAAAATCCGTAACAGATGGTCCGCGCACTGCGGTAGAATTACCGGATAGTCTAAGAGCCAGTGAATGCCAGACCTTCGTTATTTTATATTGATATTTATTATTTAAATTATTTTTGATTGTCTCTTGAGAAATAATATTATATTGCTATTTTTACTGAATAATATAATTAATAAAATAACACTGATGAATATGTCTCCTATGATGACGCTTTATCAAAATAAATTACATTTTTTTATAAACTGCACATGTGTAATATATTTACTGAGCTACTGAAAGAAAAGCAGTAAAGGGCTGCAAAAGACCTCACTCACTATGTATCTCACTTCTATCTACTTGGATATATATTGCCTCACGCTGGCACCTATAGCTACCCTATATGTTTGTCTGGGGAGGGGCTAGAACTGTCGAAATTGTCTGGCTACTGAAGAAATATCTGATAGTTACCCAAGTAACATGTTAAAATTCAGGTTTGACACTATAACGTAAGTTCAATTACAGCTTATTAAAGTTTACAGATTTCTAATATTATGCGAAAAAATATATGTATAAAAAACTTACACTATATAATTTGATAAATTTTAGTTCATATTTTATAGACCTTTGTTACCTGCGAAAGCCACGGTGACCCAAGTGTAATACTAGCTTATGGTTCCTATTTGTATCAAAAGCATGAGTCGTGTTTACTTTCAGAACTAGTAACATGCCCTGGCTTCGCCAATGTAAAAAATAATGATTACTGAATGGTTCTTAATAGAGACATTAAATACTTTTTGTACGTATTCTTAAGATCAACTCCGTAGTACCTATATTATTATTGTTTTAATTGTACCAACCAAACTTTTAGTAAATTATTACTGCCATTGTGGAGTATCTCACAATTACAAATTGCTTGCGATTATTTCAATGAACTGACAGGCTGATGGCTGTCTTGTTAGAACTTTCCTGGAAGTTTTTGTGGCAACTCAGAACCCCTGCTCCGTGGTAAAATTTCCCATCCAGTTCACTTGAACGTAAACAATAACCAAACTATATTACGTAAGAGACCACCAATATTACAAAATATAGAGCCAAATAACATAAGTTATGAATAAAATTCACTACATGATATTCCAAGACTCCCAAAAACTCAAACCTACATTATTTATATGTATCTTATAAGGTTTAGCCACCGTTATCAATAAGAGCGCTCCAAAACTCCTTATGATTTCATTAGAATACGGCGATCATTCTCTACTTGAAATAAATATTTCATACATAAAATCCTTCCCAACAAAATCGTCTAAATGATTGTGAAAACTGTCAAAATCTGTTAAGTAGTTTACTTAGTTAGATAAACAAAGGAAACACACAAACAGGCAAGACTCAATCTCCTTGTTATTTAAAACACGCAGCGACTACATTCCTTCACCGTAGTTCGAGCGCTACTGCGATGATTTGCGGTTTCTTTCCCACACCTCCGGAATTAATTCCGTTGCGGAATTCTACCCGTAGTGCGCGCGCTTCCATACAATTCCATATGTTACAAAATTTGCGGAAAAAATTTATGCGGTGAAAAACTGTAGTGCGCGCAGGCACTTACTTACCTGTGCAAAACTTTAACACGTGCTTCAAAAATGTTCCAAATGTAGTACGAAAAGACTAGGGCATATAGTGCTTTGTAACAATTTTCATATATGCCTCTTCGATTTTTTGGGCTTGATGAAAAAGGAGTCTGCTATCAAATCGTTTGGTAATTTTCTAAAGCATGTGATCATTAATCTCAAGGTATTTAATGGACTTTGAAATTACCGGGACTCTCTGACTTGCACCTAAATCATGCCTGACAAATCTTTGTGACTTGTTATATAATGCTCATGTTACGACGTCAAGGGAGATAGAAGTGACTCGTATCAAATCGCGATCACCTCTCTTTCCCATATATTACTAATTCCGAAATATTTGCACGAAAACAACAAGATTAAAGAAAGACGACTTTAGTTCCCATTGCGATTTATTACGCAACATATTGACCAAACATAAATAGACGGATATAACTCTAAATTGTTTAGCATTTGTATAATTATCATTTCGTACGCGGAGCGATCAACGTCGCATATGAACAGACCTTTATGTATAAAAGCAGGAAAAGTGTCAACGCGTATGTCAATGTGTAACATAATCCGGTTACGACAATGTGTAACTGTATACAACTGCTTACGAGCTATTTGCGGTTCCACACTTAAGCTGTAAAGATCATATTAAACTCCTAACTTTGTGGTCATTCTTATGGCATTATAAATACCATATAAATATAAATATTAAAAAGAAGAATGTAAGAAAATGTTTTTTTTTTTGTTGGAACATAACAAGTTTACAAGATAAATAAAGAAAACATGCATATAGCTAATTAGATATGTCCAATAATGACAACCCCATTCAGCTACGTGCTGCAGTACAACTGAGTGTTACTACAGCGTTGATTTTTAATAGGAGGCCATAGCAGTGTACGGACGTGTAGTCGGTGGCTTTACAAAAATATAACAAAACTCATAATATATAAATAATAAAATAACAGAAACATATATATTCAAAACACAACAATGCAATAATATAATATATATAACCAACGAACGAAACAAAAATACTACAAAGGCAAAGTGATCTAAAAATTGAAAAGGATTTACAAATGTGCCGGTATATTACATTTACATTTCATTTATATCCCTCATACCATTTAAATTAACAATATCAGGAATTACTATATATTTGAACTAATTGTGCATTATGGGTTTACTCGTTATGAGTTCAGTTCGACGGATAAACAGCCTTTGTCTCCCAACACCCCGCGTCGCACTGCAAAACCCTAGCGCACTATCTCTATATATAAAAATCCAGTCTCTTCAGTCCAGTCTTCGAAACTACTCAATCGATCTTCATGAATGTTGGCATTTATGTATAATATGCTCCGACTTGAGAGATAGGGTAATTTATATTTCGATTAATGGCCTCAATATTTTTAGTTACAAATTAAATGATTATCAATGTTGATTATTGTTATTAATTGTAAGTTTCATTAGTTTCAAACAGATGGCGCTTTAAATTAGTTTGTTGATAGAAAACTGTAGAACCGACTGTTATAGATATCTCACAGATGACGCTATATTTTAATTTTGAATTTCTTTTTCAATAACTGAGACACAGCAACGCGTGGCCGGGTCAACTAGCTAGCTTATGATAATTGCTTAGCTTCTAAATGATGTGGTGTTAAATTATGAACTCAATAACATTTCTCAATACGTATACTTAAAATGCAAACAAATTTCTTTATTCGGCTATTAGTTTCACAGATTAAGGTGTCGGAACAACCAGAGAGACAATCTCTTAATTTAAATATTAATTACTTTATTAGCGACTAAGCGCCATTAATTTTAATCAATTATTGAATTAATCTAGGATTATACACATAAATTTTCTTTCTCCGATCACGTACAAGACTATAGTTATCATATACCTGTCTTGTTTTGTCACGCGATTTTGGCAAATATTAGAAAGAGACAGGAAAAGATCGCACGTATCCGCGTCGCGGTGTTTTATTTTATTATTCTACTAAGTTCGATTATGCAAATGTAGTAGAAAGTGTTTCAGGTAACATAATACTTGTATCGGGTTAAGGCACGAGTAAATGTTATTGTGAAACGCGAAAATGTTTACGATCCAATATTTCACCTCGAACACCTGGTTTTATTGACGTATGTGCGTAAAACGTCCAAAGCCTTTTTTATATTATATAACACTTGCTAACCCCTCAAACTTCGTAACGCATCGGTATCAATAACGTGGTGCTGTTAACTTATTCCCTGAATTAAATTCAGTTTTTTATGAAGATAATACCGGGTCTGGCGAACGTTGTCTCGCCCTGATAATAAAAAAAAAACCTTGACAAATTATATACCCAAACCTTCCTCGTGAACTATTCTATCTATTAATCAAAACCGCATGAAAATCCGTTGAGTAGTTTTTGAGTTTATCACGAACAGACAGAAGGAAGCGACGGAGGATTTTGTTTTATAAATATGTAGTGAAAATGAATACTCAAATTGAAGTAAGTTTAATCACATTAAAACGAATATTCTTCACGTGATAGGGATGCATTTACTTTATTGAAGCGAGTTGAAAAGATTCGCGTAGAATTGCTGCACTGTTAACATTCTGTTAAGCTATTTGCTGGATTTATTGCACTCAGATACATTTAAAGGAAGCAGTTAGGATTAAAAGTATATTCTAGAGCCTCTCTTTACTCAATATGTCTTTTTGAGAGGGACTAGTCATCCTGTTGTTGCTTCTAAAAATGTACCTCTTTTCTGTCGGCTTACGTTTCAAAAATATTTACTCGTCTCTTACAAGGCAAGTTAACAAGTTAATACATAATATTTTGTGTCTTGTCTGCAGCAAGGCCTTTCTAGAAGAGCCGCAACTAAGAAGTGAAAGGGTTACAAAGGGCCTGGGCAACTTTAAACTACCGGCTATTTTTTTAAACTGATTACGATATTGGCCTGTTGGGCCTTTACAGTTTCATCGCTATTAAGGCGAGCGCTTAACTTCGCCGCTTAGCAATAAGCTCAAAAGTGCAAGTGGCCTACCGGCTATAAGCTACACTATTACAAAGATTAATTAAAATCCGTCCAATGGTTTTTGGATTAGAGATAATTGTAAAATTTTCATTAAACCCTTTTTTTTCGGACCGTAAATGCATTTCCAACAAATCTCACATCCCAAACTTGTCAAACCTAAAGACGTCCAGAGAATCGCAAACAAAATACGAAAGCATGCCGAGCAAGGCATAATTACCGCAAAGTAATTAAACCTTTCTTTGAAATACGCTTTGTTTCTGTTTTTGTGTCGTCGCATTATTGTTACAGGTTCAAACGACAATGTGTAATTGTTTTCATGTTAATAACTGTTTCGGTTGTCTTGTTTCATTTTTTTTTGTAGCAAGACAAAGTAACCGTGTCTCCCAGTACACCGAGAGATCTTTAAAACCGTTGTTTAGAGTTTTAGACGATACATTTTATTAATATTATTTTGTGTTACAAAGGCTTTCAAAAGAACGTGTAGTCGCTGCCGGTCTCTTGTACTTACATATCCGATATCATAATAATCAGTAGATATAATAACAATACCAGATTATCAACTATTGATTCAAATGTATCCGCGTTACTTCAGATTACCTGCATCTATTTGTCTAATTTATTTATTTGGAAATCCAACAGCATATATGTATTTTGTAAAACTTATAATCATTAATTACATAATATAAAACAAAGTCCCCTACCGCATCCGTCTGTCTGTCTATCTGTTCGCGATAAACTCAAAAATTACTGAACGGATTTTCATGCGCTTTTCACTAATAGATAAAGTGATTCATGAGGAAGGTTTTGGTATATAATTTGTCAAAATTTTTGAAGTGAAACTTCTTTATCGACGAAGGGAGGAATTTTAGAGCATGTGAAAACGTATGTAACGTTTTTCGGTTACGCGCCATCTTAATTTCTGTACATTTTTCCGTTACGCGCCATGTTTATTTCTAAAGGTGCGCTCACAATGATCAGATTCCGTTTTTTTTTTCTGTAAAGTTGTAAATATAGTAGATCATTTTTCGAAAAATGATGTCATAAAGAAGTTTCACTTCTTACGTGTGTACACTGATACACGCACGTATTTTTTTTTATAATCAGAGCGGGACAACGTCTGCTGGGCCCGCTACTATGTAATAATTGTGTTATATTTCAAAATAAGCTAAATGTAATTTTAGCCGTTCCCAATATTTTATTCTATTTTTCAAGATTTGCAAACCTTGTACATGTGAAACAGGGAGAGCATAACAAAAAAACTTATATGACCAGCAAAATTTGAACTTCGTTCTCGGCGTATAAAAACCGGAAATCTTAAAAATATTAAACGTTCATATAACCAATATGAACGACTAAAATTCGATTTAGCTAATTGCTGTTGGATTTCGAAATAAATGAATAAATTAACCAAATGGCTGCTATTCTGAAGTGACACGATTACGTACATTCGACAGTTGAAATTTGGTACTGTTATTATATTGATTATTATGATATCGGGCATGTAAATACCAGAAAACGGTAGCGACTTACACTACACGTTATTCTGAAAGCCTTTCGTAATCCAACACTAAAATAATATTAATAAAATAAATAAAATGTATCGTCTAAACAACGGTTTCCGGTAAACGATTTCGGTTCACGTTGGAAAGTTCGATAAACTTGACGATTAGATACGGACAAACATTGCGGTGACATAACTTGTGTTTACACTACGTACCTTACTACCAGGCTGATACAATATTTACCGGTTACTTTCCCTATAACTTGATAGTATAAGGTGGTATCACATGGCGGCGCACGGGAAAGTAAATTGGTGTACGGAGGAATTTTGTTTTGATGTTAGTGATAATCTCACGTATTGAACGTCACTTGAAATAAAAGTTTCGTACTTTTCCGAGAAAGTTATTATGATTTTGATAAAAGTTATTAGGTTATTTCTAAAAATAATTTATTTTGGTTGTTTAAAGGGTAAAAAAATCCAAATAAAATTGAAAATTCTTGCTCTTTTGTTTTATTCGTTTGGTTAAGATGTTTTTTGTACATTGCTGTACTCTACGTGGAGATTTTTGTAAATTTTGCTGTGTTACAAGGAATAATAAAAGTAAAATAAGTTTGTTGAAAATTTTGATTAATTGTTAATTTAATAGGAATAAAGTGTTTATAATTATTTTGATGTTTATAGTGAAATATTACAAAATAACTATTATTTCATTGGTGCTTCATTCATTGGTGTCTTCAACCTTAAGATACTCTCAAAATCAATAACTATTAAAATATATTGAATTCGTGTGCTATTTTAATTGATACATACGTAATAACTCTATATAATTGTAAAATGTTAATATCTAAATTAAAAGTTTATCGTCCACATACGAGCCACGAAACATTCGTAGAATTAGGACTACTATATCATTTACATCTTAACTCTACTATTACAAACCTGTTCGACTGTTCGAAAATTCATCAAAAAATTTGTTTTGTTTTCGGATTCTTCTTATTTTACCACTATTTTTAATTTATTTACTCCGTAAAAGTCATTGTCAGTTTACCTCGATTTCCAAATTAACTTATTTTTTTTACGTCAGATAAAATTGTCGTTGCATACAACATTTTTAAACAATTTAGACATAAATAAAATATTTATAAATGGAAAAAAAACATATATTAAATTAATAAATTAGAAATCGTACGCCACCATATAAGCCCAGCTTAATATTCTATAGAAACCCATTCACACAGTGGAAGAGAATTATACACGTCTGGCGATACACGGGGCAACATAAAACGGTTTACGGCGAGTGCCCGCTTTACTTAAGTTGTAATAAACTTCACTAACTTAAGAGAGTTTTCATTTCAAATCCTCCTTCTAATTATGCATAATATTAACCTACAAACCGACAAAGTTTATATTCATTTCCTATAGATAGTCCACTTTTGGTTAGGGGACAAGCAAGGAGACAACGGGTTTCATGTGAAAGAGAGATATAATGGAATGATATTGAACATATCTTTAGAGCTCTGGCTCTAATTGAAACGCTTTTAGATCTTTTGTGAACTCTGCGAGATTTATAAAGAGAACAGTCCGTCGCTGCAACTTATAAAACACATCAAAGATATATTGGATAGAATTATCGCAAAGATGTGAACAATATTTGAAGCATAGTTAAAATTAGGCTTTATAGTGAAGATACAATGTTTCTATTCAAGAAGCCGAAACTCCTGGATATTGTAAAGATAGAATTTCAAATATAATACTTGAGATTAATATTGTAAATATCCCTTACTAAAATACTAATCATTGTGACGATTAATTGCTTTAGTAGTTTTGACTCCATGTAACTTTTACTTAAAATAAAAAATAGGAAACAAATAGCCAGAGAAAATGATATAATGACAATGAACTCTAGAAAATATTTACAACAAAAAGAAAACAAATTATGTCGTAAAGAGACGATAGAAGTGAAACTTTCATATTACAAGGAAATTTTAATTAAAGAAATACAAGAAAAAGCCAACGTTACACGGTCAAGCGATCACCCGTCCAAGTACTTACTGACCGCACCTACGATGCTCAACTTCGGTGATCGGACGAGAATCGGTGTTTTCAACACTCTACCCGACACAGTGCTTACTCCCCCAACTTTCGTCACACAAAAAGATTGCCGATCAGAATTTTAATGTCCTACAAGAAGTTCCACTTCATAAAAAACAATAGAAATTAAATAAGCAAAATCACTTATTAACTGTCCAAACTTTGTAGAAAAAAGATCCAATCTGACCTCGTAGCTACGTTTATATAATTGTTAGATATAATTAAATAATAATATTTGCTTTCTCCTTTAGATATGTGATTCCTAGCTTAATTAATAGTCTGTTTCGTAACATGTTGCCATTTTATCGCGAAAACATCTGATTTGGAGTTTTTGGCAGGATCTTGGAATGTCATGTAGTGGGCTTTATATTTTATTCATAATCTTGTGTTATTTGGCTCTATATTTTGTAATATTGGTGATGTCTTACGTAATATAGTTTGCTTATTATGCATAAGTGAAGTGGATCAGAAATATTATCATGGAACATGGATTCTGACTTGCCACAAAACCCTCTGGAAAGTTCTAACAAGACGGCCACCATCTTGTAATATGATTACCTACTCGACAATGGTAGTAATAACTTACTACAAGATTGGTTGCCAAAAAAAAAGACATCTGATTTGGTGACGATCTTCTGGAAGGAGGTCACGCTTCAAAAGAAATTAAATTATGTACCGCTGTAAAAACATAAGTCGTCGTGTTTGTCGAGTAATTTCATCGGTGGAATGACCAATAAATATTTCGGAATTCGCCTATTCTTACTAGTACGAGTGCTCGTCAATTGACCTAACTTGGGCCATAAAGAAAGTTTTCTAATTTATTTATTGATAAGATTAAAGCTCACCAATAAGAATAAAAATGAATAAAGAAAATCGGCTGAGAAACAAACGGGGCAAAGATTCCTAACTGTTTCCCCACTGCCTATTTATAAAACTATATATAAAAAAATTAGTAACATGAACCTGAGAATCGTTCTTGTAGTACCTACCACCGTATGTGGGAAAGTATAGAACTGTGGATTTCTCAGACTCTGAAATCGCCAATACGTCGTGGGCTGGCAGGATAGATTTACCCATACTTTCATTCGGGAAAAGGCTTATTACCCTGCAGTGGGTCTATTACGGGCTGATGTGATGATGTAGGAATACTCTATACGTCTGACAGAAGAAAATGAAAGCGATCAATTTCTTATACAACACCTTTTAAAACATCAGTATGAAACGGCAAGTTCATAGTTTAACACTAAGTCCACAGAATGCACCAAAATCATGTTATTTTTATATATATTTAAATTATATAACAATATAGATAAATAGATAACAAAAAATAGAACGATAAAAGAGGCCTATGTTTCTAAGATACGTTAAGATGGGACGTGAGCTGACTAGACATATCGTATAGCGATGAACGTTTGTTCCCGTTAATGTTATTGTATTCGGACCAATTAATAATTCCTAATTCAACTGAGAAAAATCTATACATATAATAAGAATGTAGATCTATCGTGTCTGTACTTTTTACATTTTTGTAAAAAGACTTGTTGCAGATGTCTAGGAATAAGTAATCAATTATATTTCAATCAATTTTAGAAATGTCTGTATGTTTGTATGAATACGCATCACTGCTAAAATACTGTGTTGATGATAAAACCTCTCCATGTAAATTATACAATATATCTTCGAGTAACATTTAGTTTTTGTTTCATTAAAATCGGTTCAGTATATTAAAAGTTAAATACAATATTTCAAAATATTATACTTATCGGTGACTAACTTGAGTTTAGCCTTCTGATTATCTAATGCTTTGTGACTTAGAAGTAGATAGTGATTGATAATGAAGTCTAAATTATCGTACGAATTGATAATCGCGTTTATCTCCTGATAAAATCTTTGGTAGATATAGTTTATAAATATTATGAGATCATCGATTGATTCTATTTATGTAAACTGTGAGTTACCGTTTCAAAATATTGTGGTGTAATAATGACTTTGTTAAACCACAATAATAATATTATAATAAGAAGATTTTGACAAACAAAAAGTTACATTATTTTCTCTTCTCTCTGTTAAAACATTTTAAATGTGTAATTAAATACATACATAAAAGTTGAAGATGCGACGATAATTCATAAGATAATATAACCTGCTTCATACATTTTTCTTGTATGATCGAAAATTATTAATACTAAACAAAGTCACTATTAGCGTCTGTCTGCGTATTTCCTTAATTCTTATAAACTACGAAATTGATTATACAGTGTTCACTAATATTTAGTATATCCTCCGAGAAAATTATATATAACAAATGCATATTAGAACCATAGGAAGCATAAATAAAATAAATTTAAATAAAGTCCTAAAGATATATCTCGGGCGCTTACATTGTTAACGCTTAAACCTTACGAGCTGTATCAAAATAATATAGTATCTATTGAATTATTTATCCTAAAAATCTTATAGAAAGGTCCCAGATGAGATATTTCTAACTTATAAGGATAATAAACAATATAGAATTCGAAAGATGTGTAACCAATATAATAATGATATTTATCTTATGAAATATGGATGGGACACCTCAAGTACACCTAAAATGCGTTTTACAATATATGACTTCAACGAATATCTTAGAAAATGTTACAGATTTATAATAATTAATTAATTCGTTTATGCGACGATACTTCAAAACTTTTTTGACCTTGATGAACTATAAATGTGAAAGTGCCAACAAATGGATTGGATACAACGTGTGCTTAGTCGCTTGAACTCATATGACATCACATTATTGTGCAGCTTGGACGGACCGACAGTTAATTACAAAACCGAGCGTAAACAAATCCTATTAAAAATTCAACCATCACATTGGCCAATATACACGAGGCTCCAAACTGTCTGTCAGATATAATATTTACATAATCTCTGTCGGTCGTCGCTTGAGGTTAAGCTAGATAAGGCACTCATTTCGACATATTTATGTTCATTGCTCTGAAGAATCGTGTTTCGTTTACCGATCTATATCTTGGCAATCACGATTCCATAACGTGATTAGTAATTTGTTCTGTACTTTTTCTTTGCCTGCGGTTAAAGCCGTATACTGCTTATTAAATACAAAAGAGCCAGACATCAAAATTACGTTTTTTTTTTGCGGAAATGTCATTAATGCGAAAATTATGTTTGGTTCGTTGCTGTGTACTCTTATAATACATTAATTTGAAGCATATGGTATATGGTTAAAATCTATTTTAAAAATGCATTTAATGCTATATTAAATTTTATCCTAGCTGATTCCTGTCACTTCGTCTGTGTATCTCAATTATCTTATCTTATCTCAAAGGAATTAGGGAGCGTTTTCCACGAAAGCTCGCAGGCGGCTTGACTTTTTCCGATACTTCCAACAATTATCGTTATATTTCAAACAATTTTCAAAAAATCTTAGCAAATTATATACCTAAACCATTCTCATTCAACCATTGATAAAAAACCTTATGAAAACCCGCTCAGTAGTTTTTGAGTTTATCGCGAACAGACATACAAATGCTCCGGACGACTTTGTTTTATAATATGTAGTCATTTCGCGCATGTAAACAAAAAAATGCAAAAGTAAATTAATATCATTTTTATTAGATTAAAATATGAAATCAATGGGAGTTTTATTCAATATAGAACTAATTAACAGTGCATATTTTTAAATAAAAACGATTTTTTGTTCTATTTGTGGCACTTTTGTATTTTTCATCGGCGATATATTTATTTCACGCGAGCGGGGCCGCAGGTGAACGCTAATAGAACATAAAATGAACTTGTTTTTCAAATTTTACACAAACAATCAAAAGCATAATAACATTTGTGAAGGTAAACTCTTAGAAGTGGTATACAAAATTCTACATAAACTGCAAAAATGTTATCGAAGTAGACTTCAAATCTGACACAAAACATCAATAATATTTGTCAAGGTCAATCAAATTCTTAAAAGTAGTATACAAAATTCTAAACAAAGTCTGATCATTTTATCGCTGCCGAGAGAATAAACAAACAGGTATGTAAACAGCTAACATCAATAAGAGTCCCGTAAACACCCACGTACTACGAATATATGCGTAGGATATTCTAATATTAGGTTCGAACGCCAATACCGTTGTCCGATTACCAATGACTTACAGCCAGAAAGATCCTTCAAATCCAATGCTGCCACTTGAAGCTATCCCGTTTCCATTATCATCCGTCATACCTTATTTAAGTATCATTATATTTTTTTAAATCGTAATTTACTTTATTAACAACTTACTCTTTCAAGGGTACAATGTATCTAACGTGGCAGCACAAGTGTCTAAATAATTCAAAAACATCTGCACTATTCCATCTATTTTTTCAGACTTAAACATTTACTGTACATTATAGTCGAGAAATCTTACTAAGTCTTGTTACACACTCATACAAACAACTTTATTTGTAACCGATTTCCAAAAATGAGGTTCTTTATTCGATCCGTATGTATAGGTATATAATATGTCTTATTTACTTTTGGTATACAATATTACTTATGTTGGGTGCTTATTTTTGGTTCGGCTTACTTTTTGGCTGGCATAAAATTCAAATTGGCTCCGACTTACAAAAATATGTAATTCATAATGGGTAATATTTGAATGTTGTAATTGGATGTTAAATTATTTTCTAAATTAAGACAAAGTGTTATGTTAAATGAAGTGGCATTATTATTAAACACATTTTATGCAGAAAACAATTCCAAATACATATAACATGCACAATTTCATTTCTAAATCATTCAAGTCCACCATAAAATGCTATCAAAATTGAATTTTATGGTCTGAATATTTTAATGAATAGTCATTAACGAAAGGTATTTGGTATAAGACGATCCAACCATCTCTGGGATCGGTCCCATGGTTCCAAGACTCCAAGATGAGAAGAAATATGATCGTCTTGGCTTTGAGAATTCATTCTGGCCATATTCCATTGAATAAATATAACTATTTAATGAAAAGAAGCGAAAACAGTAGACAGCGAGAAGATGTGTATCATATTCTAATGGAATGTGTCCGTAACGATTCTCAAAGAAGACAAATATTTAAGCATATTAATAATATAGGCGTTTGTCATCAAATATTGTCACACCCATCATCGGAAGAAGCCAAATTAATTTATAATATGGTGGACGTCGGTATAAGGGCAAGTAAGTGATTGTAATATTATTTTTCAATTTACTTTTATGATAGTATTTTGTAAGAGGTTAGTATATTTATAAGTTGTTTTATAAGTTGTTCTTGCATGTAATATGGATGAGAATGGCATGTTCTCTTTGAACAAACCCGTGACGAAAAATAAAGAGGAAAAAAAAATTGAATTTGTCTGTCCTGTAAAAGTTTGTAAATGTAGCTAAGCCAGTTTTTCCCTTTAGCCTTTCAAATTCTGCGAATAAAGAATAAAAAAAGAAAATAAACAATGAAAACACTCACAGTATCAAGTATCACCAACAAGGGCTGCTTTCTTCAGAGTATAGGCCGCGTTATCCCACACTGCACTGTAACAAACAAATAATAAATTAAACCGTATACACAAGTATATAAAGCATAAAATACAATGACAGGCACTGTTTAGGTACCCGTGATTTCAAACCACTCGAGAATGCGTTCGAATAGCATTTTCGGTCAGCATTCTTTATATATTATACTAGCTGCTCATTATTTTAACCCAACATTTATATAAAGAGGAAAGAGGAAAAAAAATCAAAGTAAAAATATGCTTTGCTTATAAAATTTCTTTTTAAATAATGTTATTCGTTTTTTCCCCTCTCCTACCCATGCGCACCACACTGCTCGCCCACATTACACATCGTTAAATGCACAGTGATTATAAAATCATAGTTTCTGAATACTTTATGTATGGACATTGCATGTTACCCTAGATATTATGCGCATCACCACAGTTATATTTAATGATTAATTAATTTGTCAGTCGCAAACAAGCACTCACTAAGGTTGCACTACAGTACCACTGTAACATAACAAATAAAGGAATTACAACATAAAGACAACTTTGTTCCCATGAACGGGCATTCAAGAACATATATGTAAGGCTAGGACTTGCTCCTCAACCCTACACTTTAACAACTTTATGTTAAACTAATCCCGATACTCCGTCCGCGTGGAACCTAATGTAAAAAAAAACAGTGACTAATAAAGTCATCTGAATGTATTAAGTCCATTTTTTGAAGTGAAACTTCTTTATCGGCGTTGGAAAAAATTTACCGTCACATTTTTCCGTTACGCGCCATCTTTTTTGTATTCATGTCTATGATAATAAAATCCTTTTGTTTAAACTTTATCTAATTTAACTTTATTTTTTAATATATTAATGAAATTGTTTGCCATAAAGAAAGAAAGGGTTTTTTTTTTTTTTTTTACCAATTTCTGGAAAGTTGCATATAGATCATTTTGCGAAAAATAAGGCCTTAAACAAGTTTCACTTCTTACGTGTGTACACTAGTACACGCACACATTTTTTTATTTACTTTTCTCTCGTACTTAAGTCGCGTCGTCAATAAATTTTGATAGAGTGAACCGATTTTAATGACACCAAGACTAAATGTTACTCGAGGACATGCTTTATGATTTTATGCTGTTTTATCTTAAACGCAGTACTTTAACAGTGATACGTGTTTATACAGACAGAAATACATTTGTAAAAATGATTGAAATGTATTTTATTACTTATTCCAAGACACCTGCAACAATTATTTTTACAAAAATCTAAAAAGTAAACACACGTTAGATTTTAATTCTTATTATTGCATAGAAGATGGAAGCTATCACGATATTTTATCAAATTAGAGTAAGTACGTCTACGAAGTAAATCTAAAAAAAAAAAAGATAGAAATCCATCCTCTAGTTTTAGCGTGATATACGCACAAAGGTACACCCCAACTTATTTATATCAGTTGATACTCGTGACCTCGCGTAACAAAGGTCTTATTGTTTCGTATGGGACTACTATTGTCTGCACCAAATTGTAGAGCGTCTTTTACTATTTAATCGAGATTTTACGCGGTAACCACTGTAAATCTTTACGCAGATTTTACATTACCTTTGTTATTATTACTGCCCAGCCCCTATGAAAAAGCATAATAATGGATAGGTAATATAATAATGTGAAAGTACTAGTAAATCTCGTGAAAATTGGTTCTATCATTTCAGAAATTACTCTCGATAAATAAGGGACGCTTCAATTGATAATATCTAATATTAAGTACATAATTAATCTTAGTAAAAATTGAAATAATCTAAAGAATTGAATTGAAATAGCTATAGGAGGTAATTACTTTGAGAGGTACTAAAAATATCACAAAATTGAGGAAATATTATTTTTTTATTATATTTTTATGTTTATAAATATTACTAAACCGTCCGATTTGGCGTAGAATACCCCATATAAAGATACCAAAAGTTTCAAACACTACAGTGCTTATGACATAAGTTTGTTTGTATGAGTTTATATCTCAAATAACCGAGCCTATAAACTCGTATTCTGAGAAATCTTACACTCAGCATATCGGGATCAGAATGCACACCACCTGTCAATTATCTTACAAAATAAAGCGAGCGAAGCCGCGGTCGACAGTCAGTGTATAGATATAATCAGAATGCATTTAGCAACGGAGCGAACACAAGGCGCCGTAATATGAATTATTATTGTTCGTTGATCCCACTACGGCATGGTATAATCGTAACAGACATAAATCTTACGGATGCGGTATGAGCGCACTTACGAGAAATTATGGCCGCGGGGCAGTCGAGTCCGACCAGAAAGGCAAAAAGAATATTCAAATAATCCGAATGAAATTTACACAAATCGCGATAGATTAATATTTCATTTAATATATATTGTTAATGATTGAAATATGATGATTTTAAATGGTAGTGATATTCGTTTTGACATGTAAATCGGTAAAAATAAACAAAGATAAATATTTTTCACCTAAGATTTTAGGTGAGATTAGCTCTACCCGCGACTGCGTCCGCGTGGAACTTAATCTTTTCAATCACACTCAAGTCGCGTCGTCATTAAAGTTTCAATAACTTTTAACGGAGTTAATCGATTTTAATGAAACCAAGACTAACTGTTACCCGAGCACATGCTTTACGATTGAGGTTTTATCGTGAACGCAGTACTATAGGAGTGATGACTGTTCATACAAACAGACATACAGATACAAAGACATTACTGAAGATGATCGAAATGTATTTCATTACTTATTCCAAGACACTTGGAAGATTTTTTTTTTCACAAAAATGTAAAAAGTACAAACTTATTAAATTTACATTCTTATTATATGTACAGATATTAAAAAAAAATATTGGGTACCGGGTTGAGAAGGTAGTGAAATCTATTGTTTATATAATGAATTCTTTCTGGAATATTTATTGTATATTTAAAATCAATAAGATCGACTCCATACGCTACGGTAAGTTAATATCATACACACTAATATTATAAATTAAAAAAAAAACTGTGTCGCTATGTTCATTACTTTTTTACTCCTAAGTCTATGAACCGATTGTAATAAAATTTCTCATAGGTACTTAGTTTAATCTCGATTATTACCTTCACAAAAAACTCAAGGATTTAATAAAATCTGAATTCGCATCGGTTAGTAGAATATCCGAAGCGAACACAGTCACTGAACCATAATCGCTTCAAAATAAGTGCGCCCTAGTTTTCACAGAGATTGGGAAACAATACGATTCACTGCCATTTCTAGGGATGTGATGTCTTTGTTATAGAAAGCCGTGTTCGCGTGGGAAAACTAGTTGTTAGCGACTGATATAACCCTTGTTAGTACCATTCTATGTTAAAATACTTATTATGTCGTTAACTATAGGATAAACAGAAAGACTAACACTATAAAATTTACAAGGTATGAGAAATGTTGTACTATTATTTCTGCCCACCCCAATAAAGACGTGACTTGATTATAGATAGGATTAGGTAGGTTAACGCAATATCTGTTCAAGAGAGAACTGTAGGATATGCAAAACACCTTTACTCTGTACTAGCTTGTTACTTTGGGCTAACGCTAACACGACGCGGAAGCTCTCAAAGGGAAAAGAAAATCCCGATTTTGAAACATTCTTCATTGGTGCTCCGCTCGTATTGGTCTTAGCGATGATATAGCCTATAGTCTTCCTCGATAAATTAGCTAGCTAACACTGAAATAATTTTTCAAATCGAATCTGTAGTTCCTGAGATTAGCGCGTTCAACCAAACAAACCCTTCATCTTTATAATATTAGTATAGATTACTACTCTTCTCTCGTACTTAACTCGAACCGTCATTCAAATTACAATAACTTTTGATAGAGTGGACCGATTTTAATGAAACAAAGACTAAGTTACTCTTGATAATATGGCTTATGATTTTCTTGGTGCAGTTTTATTGTGAACCTAGTACTTGAGCAGTGTCGCGTGTTCATACAAACAGACAGGCAGACAGACATTTCCAAAAACGATTGAAACGTATTTTATTATTTATTTACACCTGCAACAATTTTTTTCTCGAAAATCGAAAAAGTACAGACACGTTAGATTTACATTCTTATTATATTTCAAGAAAAGATTGTACCTACTACGAATCATCTAACACTTATGACACCTTGATTATTATTACTGTAAGGTGGCGTCCGGTCAATAATACCCGAAAACTGCGACTCACTTGCTAGGATTGATAGATATATATATATACCGATATAGAGATATATATAGGAGAGATAGCGTCCATCGACGCGGTGACCTTACACGCTATCAAGTAAGCCATCATCGCTTCGAATGTCATTTTGTTTGTTTGTTTACTTGTTGCAATTTTTGAACAATAACGAACTCCGTTGCTACTGTAGCGCCACCATAATCTAACGCATTTTGATGGACACTTTTTCGTACACAGAAATGGTACACCCTACTTCTAAGCCCAACACTTAAAACTTACGGTATATCAAACGTATGAGTTTACTTAGTTGCTTATTTTCATCTTAAAGTCTCACGATATCACACGAACTACTAAATAGTTATTTAAATACGTTATAACCGTCAGCTCAAATAAAACTGAGCGGTTAACGTTTCGTAAAATATGTTAATTGATTCGTGGGCGTCATAGGTTGTTTCCATAGTGGCGGAATTCGCAAATTTTCTGTTACCTTGTTGATGGTTTTAGGAAAGTTTTTTATACGAAAGTGAGAACGTTTGACAGACGAATTTGGAATTCGTAATAGGAGACATTCGTATGTTCTATAAATATTAATTTGAAACTCAAACTTTGTGACAACTTTCAATCACAAGTCTGACAGATGTCACATAGGAAAATTACTGATCGCTAACCTCAATTGTGAGTTTTGGCGGGATATTAGTCTGTCATGTAGTCGCTTTTGTATTTTATTCATAATCTTGTGTTATTTGACTCTATATTTTGTAATATTGGTGACATTTTGCATAACATAGTTTGGTTATCGTGGATGGGAAATAATACCACGGAGATTGAATTCTGAGTTGCCACAAAAACTCCCTGGAAAGTTCTCACAAGGGAGCCACCATCTAGTTAGAATATTGAAACTGTACTCGCGATTTCATCCGCGTGGAACGTTATGTAAAAAACAGTGATTAATAAAGTCATCCGAATGTATTAAGTCCATTTACTTATCTACTTTTCTCTCGTACTAACGCCGCGTCGTCATTAGAATTACAATAACTTTTGATAGAGTGGACTGATTTTAATGAAACAAAGACTAAATTACTCTCGAGGGTATGCTTTATAATTTCTTCATGCAAGTTTTATTGTAAACCCAGTACTTTAGCAGTGATGCGTGTTCATACAAAGAGACAGACAGACAAACATTTCTAAAAACGATTGAAATGTATTCTATTACTTACTCCTAGACACCTGTAACAATTCATCTCATGAAAATCGAAAAAGTACAGACACGTTAGATTTACATTCTTATTATATGTATAGATTATATTACCTACTCGACAATGGCAGTAATAATCTACACAGAAGATTGGTTGCCAAAAATGAAAGGAAAAAACCCTTAATTGTGAATCATCTTTTTGTTCTGTTTTAGATATCTGCTGATTATTTAAGTCAATTTTAATTTCAATTGTAACTTCTACCTTTACATATCGTTTAAATATTTTATTAATTTTTCTTTCATGTTTGCCATGTTTTATATCGCGACTATTTCATCAAGGTACAGCGCGTCTCGTGTATTATTGAAGTTATTGGTTTTTGATTGTATCTTTTCAACGCAAGTTATGTTCATAGCTATGACCGGTGTACAATATAGTTAATTATTCAAGTATTGACCCAGTTACGTTATATTTCATTCATGAACATGCATTGGAAAGCTAAACAGCGCCGGTTTATGGCCTGACTGTTCGCTTAAACGAAGCGTTTGGTATAGCAGAGCGTGTAGCGTTACTTAACATTAACGATTTTGAGTCGTAGAAGATTGTAAATAAAGTTTGTTTTATAAGAAGATCATAAAGTATATCCTCGAGTAAAATTTAGTCTTTGTTTCATTAGAATCAGTCGACGCTATCAAAAGTTCTTGTAATTTTAATGAGAAATTAGGAGAGAATAGTAGATAATCAAATGGACTTGATACATCGTATGAGGTATTGTTAACAATTCTTCTCACTTCAATGTATTATCTAGAAAAATAACATAATTAATTATAAATATAAATTATATATCTAAACCTTCCTCATGAATAACTTTATCTACTAGTGAAAACCCCATGAAAATCCGATCAGTAGTTTTTGAGTTTATCGCGAATAGACAGACAGACGTGGCAGAGGATTTTGCTTTATACCTAATATATTTAGTGATAATATAGATAACGATATTTTCATAACAACACGAGAAGTAAAATTGCGTATTATGGTCGACTTATGATTATGGGACTGCCACTAAGCATTATAAATTATTTTACAATCTTTAGCAGCATTTAACAGGCATTGATACATTTGACTCGCTAACCGCTCCGCTCGTTGCACGCTTGACTACCCAAATCGATACCTTAGAATGCTAGGTATTCTGCGCAGGCACAAGCCTTATAGACTACGCTTGCTAGACATTACCCAGGTATTTCGTCCAGGATATCTATATAGGTGACAGTTAGTCGTAAGATTAGCTAAGAATGCATTCAGGGTTTTAATGGAATCGTACTTTTGTATTCACAAACTTAACTTCAGAAAAGACAAGAAGGTTGTATTGTGTTTATGTTATGACATTCATAATGCTATGATTTTTGAAATGACAACTTGTTTAGCGCTTTAAGCGGTATTTTTGCAAGAGATACATTTATAGTTTTGCGTCATGACATGCTAGTAAGCATGACCGTCCGTATTGCGTTCGCGCGGCTTGCATAAGACTAGCGGCGCATGGTATAGCGGCCTGTGTACATCTAATGTTCATATTTTATATCGAGCTATTGCAGGCCATCCTCTGTGTGATTGATTAATAAACTATATAAGAATATACGAGTATATAACTATTGTTAGGAGTGCCAATAGATGTGAAAACCAGAATTATAATAAATCATTACATAGTATAAAACAAAGTCCCCTACCGCGTCTGTCTGTTCGCGATAAACTCAAAAACTATAGCACGAATCTTCATGCGGTTTTCACCAGTGCATAAAGTAATTCATGAGGAACATTTTGATATATAATTTGTCAAGGATTGTTTTATAATCAGGGCGGGACAACGTCTGCCAGGCCCGCTAGTCAAACTATAAACACTCAAAAGAGAACACTTTTATTCCATTGATTCGAGTTTTCTTTCTGCCTCAACTTTTCTTTGTTTAAATACACTGATATCTGGAATAACCAACCAGATTAAAAAGAATTATTTATACATTCTATAATACATATTGAGAAAGTTATACTCTATAATAACATCCAGGTTGTTTAAGAGTGGATTAATTAACGTACAAAGAGCAGGCCAGAAAATACGCAAAGTGAGAGTGACATAATAGAGTGAGGGGGCCGCGTGGCGCTGATAACTGAGCGGTACCTAGGAGGACCGAACTGTAAATGCCTATGACTTCTCAGTAATTCAAAAATTGAACGAGAGTATAACCGCAGCTCGCATGTAGTTTAAAATACAAACAAACATTTCGAAACGGTTTATTTGTAAGAAGTGAAATCACTTCGACACATTGAAACCCCCAACATCGTGTTCGGAAGCTATTTTGAGAACTGCACACTCGGAAACAAAGGAACTGGGAGTGATGGTATTTTTTTATGTTATTTTCTCTGAAAATGGTGTCTGTTTTTAGTATTCTTAACTCTTTTGTAATTTACATGAGAGCTTGAAACGTCGTTTAATTTCATTCAAAATGTTTTTTCCATACACTGAATCTTATTTTTTATTTAATTATATTATTATTTATTAAGGCACTTATGAACGTCAAAACTACCACCGGTTCGGACAAACAACCCACACATCGAGAAGAACCGACAAGAAACTCTTTTAACACATAAATTTCCAATACATTTTACGTTACAATCGTTTTTAGTGGATGCACAGAGAGGAGTCAATTCCAGACAAACCCTTTTCACACTCAAATCCGCTTGACGTGGCGATTAAACTTACAGTCCGGGAAATCGGTAATATACTTATACGATATGGTCTAATATGGTAAATATTCTAAACTAAATTTTCAAGTTACAGGTGCTAGCCAGCCAGGTGCACTAAGCAAAAGACCTATCATTATACTATTTTCCTTGACTGTAAGAACCGGCGCTATCACAAGGATTCGAAGCTAAGTTTATCGACACAGTAACACATTATATCTAAGTAAGTTGGGTTTCGTCATGCTGGTACTAAACCACCATCGCATGAAATAAAACAAAAAACAAACTTCAATTAATTCAGGTCAGTCGCCGCAACGGTCCGCGGGAGAAACGTCAGTCATTCACACCGTGAGAATCGATTCCGCGCGGTGACAACCCTGAAATCGATGACGCGTTCGTGTTAGGGCGTAGGAATGAAGATATAAAACGTTAAACCGGAAAAAACCGGTGCTTAATAGTGACGTTGTAAAGTCCATTCATAGACATGCCATTCGTTCACTCTTTCATTCATTCGTTCGTTACGAATGTTTGTGTAAATTTCAGCTTTTCTTTTCATCTTTGGTTACCAATCTTCTAGTAGATTATTACTGCCATTGCTGAGTAGATATATTAAAGATTTCTTGCGATAATATAATAATAACTATGAATCTAACTTACTTATATCTTACGGAGAAGATTTACACGCTATCCATTTTACTATAACTCGCCACTAGATGGAACTAAACTTTCATACTGTTCACTAAATCATTATAAAAATCGGTATGCATAGATATTTGTGAACGCAGAATATTATCACTAGCAATAAAACAATCGTGCGCAGTCGCGTGAGTAGCTAGTTTAGTTATTCATTTTAGATATACCAAATACCATAAAAAAAAACATTGCGTGTATCGATGTATACGCGCAGAGCAAATGAAATATCTTTAATTTATATGTATTACATTATATATATGCCATTGGTCATAAACTTACACCTATACCCTAAGTACCGTAGTATACATACTTAACTATATATTTACTCATTTTAGTGTACTACTAGACGCAGACAAACCCTTATACATACTTACACATAGAGGTAAATATATACCTACCATACGTTTAAGGCGTAACGAAAATCTTAAAAAAAAATCACGAGCCATAAGACGATTCACTTCAACAAATAATTATATTCCAGATTCACTTTGTCATAAGAATATCTCAAAATCCATCATCAAAATCGATTAAAAATATAACTATAATCTAGGCCAAATCATAATCGGTTTGAATTGTTTCCGAAATAAATCAATTCTAATCGAAACAATCGATATAGTCCAACTCTAACATTAACCGGTTTTTGTGATGTTGCGTGTTTGAAGTCGCAAAGGGAAAGATTTTATTTCAAAACGGTTTATTTTTAATGACAGTGTAGGTCTACGACTCAAAGGCGACGTAGATTTTGCAACTTGCTACTTATATGGTGAACTAGAGTTATAAATGTAGCTTACTAAAGACATCAGTGATGTTGTCATAGCATACAAGTATTGACTTGACCCAGTTTCAAACGGGTGCAATGTAGTAATCATCATTATCAGCCTGTAAAAAACTCACTGCAGGGCCATATGCCTCTTCCTGAAGGTATGCGCACAATCACCTCACGCCAGCCCACGGCATATTCGCGATTTCAAACTCTCAGAAATCCACAGTTCTGTATTTCCTGATACTGTTTACATTTTCTGATACATTTTCTGGTACTACAAGAACATCTCTCAGGTTCAGGTTTCCAAACGATGGTTTCCTTCACCGTCAACCGATAGTGTTACTAATTCGAATTAATAACGGTACGCGAATCCCGAATAAATCGTTCGAACCTGCGGACATCGGAATGATATTATACCGGTCAAACCACTAGATCACCACGACTTAATATACAAATGTGGAGTCATACCTCGTAATATGATGTCACATTTTGCAGCTATGTGAAACAGGGGCAAGTCGTTTTATCAAATAGATAATTACAATCCGCGCCAATCTTTTTGACTGCTCGGTCATACCTCGTAATATGATGTCACATTTTGCAGCTATGTGAAACAGGGGCAAGTCGTTTTATCAAATAGATAATTACAATCCGCGCCAATCTTTTTGACTGCTCGGAATATAGCTCAAGTTCAGCCTTGCGCATAATATAATCAAAAACTTTAAACAAAACAGTTTAAATAATATTATAGGAATTTAAAATTCCTAAATTAACTTTATCGACTGCCAAAAACACCGCTCAACACGCCTAAAAATGTTTTCACATCAAAAATCAGCCGAAGGTATTAGTTAATATCTTAACTATTAAGTCAGGTATACAAATTACATCAATATTAATTACTTCTTACAGAATAACAGCATTATTGGATCAAATATTGGTCCTATGTCCCATTCTTTTACTCAAATATCCATGTATACATCTGTATATCCAAGTTGTTTGCAATATACCATAAAGTTTGCTCACTTTCACCCGAAACTTTACGGTGTTTAACTATGAAGATTGAATGTTAGTCTAAAGACACCTCGGGCGTGATTTTGAATAATTTCCTGTGGTAATTTCATTACAGTAAATTTAACGAAAGTCTATAAGTACTTTACCGTGGTTTTATGGTACGTTCAAAAATAATTACGCTAATTTAAAAATCGAGTACTAGATATCGACGTGTATTTTCATTTTGTGCTAATTTTTTTTCCTCATAACTAACTTGTGTTATTTATAAAATAAATATAAAAATAAAAAAATGACATTTTACGAGATTGAGAAAATTAAGCGTGGTTGCCAATTTCGGAAATTTACACAATCATTTAGGAACCAATGAACTAGTCAGGATTAATTGTTTTTTATTTTATTATTTTGATATTTATCTTTGTCACAGCGATATTACTAATCATCTTTTGGTTATCTTGCCCGTACAGTGAAAAGTTACATGTTAATTTTAATTTTGATGTTAAATATATTTTGTAAAGAGGTGATAACCTTGCGATGGACTTTCTAATTTGTTATTATAAAGGCAAAAACGTGTAGCTTAGAAATGAATCTGGATTAAGAGAAGTTGTTGGAACAAATTCATAGAGGTCTTGCTAATAGTTTTACAAAAAGATTAGAACCATGCTTGTCTGACTGCTTTTTTTTCACCAAAATAATAGGTTTATTGTAAGCTGTTACCCGTGATCTTGATCTCCAAGCTTCACCGTGCTTCTCTTATGGTTGGCCTTAGGATGAATATGTTCAAGACAAAGGTTATGACCAACATTTCGGATGGTTTACAGTCAAGTGTGATGGTTGGAGATGCGACACTAGAACTAGTCAAAAATTATATATACCTGGGGCATTATTTATTCTTTGGCAGCGAGCATCGATACAAGGAGATCAATAGACGTATTCAATTAGGATGGTCTGCTTTCGGCAAGCTTGATGTCGTTTTCAGGGATCGAAAGATGCCACAATGTCTGAAGACCCATCTTTTTAACCAATGTGTCCTGCCCACAATGAGGTATGGTGCTGAAACATGGACGCTCACAAAGGAAACTACGCACAAAATGAGGGTTGCACAGCGTGCCATGGAGCGTGCAATGTTAGGCATCACCTTGAGTGATAGATTAAAAAATATGGATATCTGAAAAAACACGAAAGTACAGGACATCAGTGTACGTATTACTCAACTAAAATGGCGGTGGGCAGGCCACTTGGCCAGATGTGGTGATGGCAGGTGGAGTAGGTTCTTGACCAAGTGGTGACCGAGAGAGGGCAGGCGAAGTGTGAGAAAAACCTAGACAAGATTGGCACAGAATAGAGAAGAGTGGCGTAAAATGGAGGAGGCTTATGCCCTGCAGTGGGTCGAGAAGAGCTGTCCACGATGATGATGCTACCCGTGACTTCATTTGCGTGGAAATTAGCAAAACAGGTTTGTTTTATGTATATGCCTTCGTGCGGCTCGCGGTACTGAACACTGCTTTTTAAGTTATATTTCAGCGAAACTTCCATTTTGTTTTCTAAAATAACCCTAATTTACTTTCTATAACATTAGCTATCTCACAGTGAAAGTCTCGTCCAAATCGGCCCAACCGTTTTGAGATTAGCCAGAACAAAGAGACATACAAAATATTAAAAAAATGATTTTTTTTAATTATAAATTCTCTATACACTTTTAATTCTATTTAGTAAAAAGTTGTTATTTTGATATTGCAAAGAGACAATTCAATTTTATTTATTTATATAGATTCGAATTCATTGCTCAGTTTAAAGATCGTTTCAAACATTTTTAATATAAATTCAAATGTCCCTTAAAACGAGATATCATTAAAAAGTCGACAAACAAGCGACGGGTCCGTAATTCAATACATAATTGTTTCGTCACATCTGAAACAAAGGATTATAAAAAACGCGTGTACTCTTAAAATAGACCTTCGGGCTGGGTGGCCGTAGGTTGCTTACTATCATTTCAAACTTGTTATTGTAATTTCGTCCTTATGTTCAAGCGATAGAGTATAGAGAGATTAATATCAAATAATTAGTAGTGTCGAGAGGTGCTGTCAAAATTAGAGATATGCTTTGTGACGTACGACCAAATATAATGTTTTTCTTATAGAAAGAAGACGTCCTCGTGCGGTCACTATTAAGTGAAATCAAAGGGAATTACAACTTTATATCTGATCATAATAAAGCTCAATTTTGACTATTATATATGAGAGGTCAAATAGAATATAACCGTTTCGGGATTCAACTAAGGTGGTCTTTTTAATGAAGTTATATGTGAAATAGACATTTATTCAAAAAACAACGAAAATAGCTTCTTGATATTTTTTTATAATTTTATTTAATAGCCGCTTTGTGATGTTTATTAATGTTATTATGTATAATAACATATATATTAGAAACTTGTGTGGTCTAAAATTGATTGAGCTGTTATTCATAGTTTGTATAAATTTAATATACACCGTGTGTACTTAAGGATTTTTTATTAAAACAGTTTATAAGCTGTAGAGCCACGCCGAATCTATTCCTGATTTCAGCATGAATGGGTCGGCTCGCCCGGGGTATTACCGTCCGAACCACAGAAACATCCACGTGAAGTAACAGTGCTTGCATTGTTGCGTTTCGTTCGGTCAGTGAGAGCGCCGGAGACCCACCTCCCCCCTCCAAACACAGGATGGTAATGCACTTGCGACTCTCCTGGTATTGCTAGTATCTATGGATGGTGGTGTTCACTTACCATCAGTTGACCCACCGGTTCGATTGCCTCATATGATATAAAAAAAATTAAAACACGTATAAGCTTCAACTCGCTACGAAATTATTAAATAAAAATTATTATTAATCTGAAAATGTATTAATTATCTATAGAAATAAAAATCAATTACCGAATGTTGTTAGTGTAGTTATATCTAAAGGGAATATAATGGAGAAGCTTGCGTACGTATGTATAAACTATGATGGTAATGACCATAGTTCATGTTATCTCTTTCCAATGTCATGTCTCAATTTTAATCACTTGATACACCTATACATCTCCAACTTCTACTTACAGTCGTTGCCAAACTTTTTGACCGCTCTTAATAGAGTTGCGCTGAACACTTTAGGTATAAATACGTATTACATTATATCAGTAAATACGTAGTCGATAACTTAAGGATGAATGTACGCCAATGTCAGATTCTAGTATTAATATTTTAACTCTATATTGATTTCTTGATGACATTACGCACAAACCCAAATTTATAGTTATATTCAGAGCAGTCAAATAGATAGACAGGGGTTCTTTGTTATTTCAAAATTATTTAATAACTAGCGGGCCCGGCAGACGTTGTTCCGCCCTGATTAAAAATAAATCCTTGACAAATCATATACAAAAACGTTCCTCATGAATCACTTTATCCACTGGTGAAAACCGCATGAAAATCCGTTGAGTAGTTTTTGAGTTTATCGCGAACAGACAGACAGACGGACGAGGTAGGGGGCTTTATTTTATACTATGTAATGATGATGATAAAGTATTAAACTGTCATAATGAAATTTAACAACATGACGTCAAAATCAGTTTCGAAATCATTACGCCACAAAACCACATATGTCCTTAGGTATATATTTGGCAGATTACATAGATACTGATGAATCAATGTCCTGTTATTACTTTCTATGTACCAAATTCATAGAACACAGTCACCGACATAGTTTAAACTAAAGAAAAACTAAAAACCGAACGCGACTTTGTTGTATCAATATCATGTTTAATATCATTAAGATTTAAAGTATCACATGATAGTTATAATATTACAACCTACTCAACAACGGCAGTAATAACGTAGAAGAATGGTTGCCAAAAATGAAACTTAAAAAAAAATAGTGCATAGAATCCCTCCGTGCGGAAAAAATGAAACTTCGTAATGTGGAAATGAAAATAGGAAGGGGTAGAAATCGATTTTTAATGAAATCATATAGTTTCTTTAAGACAAACTTTATTAACATTGCTTACAATTCACAATTGATCGCGTCTTTTAATTATAATTTTCGAGTGGAGAAATATCCAAATCTATAACATTTACAATGGGATTATGATGACTAAAGTAAGATACGAAATGTTTGATTATTTTTCTCGCTCTGTCTCTTTCTATTCCCCCTCCCCAGGAGCGTTGCACGTTTAATGCAACAGTGCTTTCATTACCTGCATACTTACTTACTGTACTTTTTAGATTTTTGTGGAATAAAAAGTGTGTGTGTACTTATGTACACGCGTTAGAAGTTATACTTCTTTGGCGTAACATGATAAAAATCTTTTCAAAAATTTTATCTTTCGCCTTATTCTACGTTTGTAGAAAAAACGACACTAACACTAGAAAAAAGGTATTTAATACATTGAAAGTTTTAATACAAAGAAATATAAACAACAAATACAAAGAAACAAAATGTTGACTATAACTAACTTCAGGGTGTCGGTTTTTCGTGACGGTGTGCGCGCGCATCGTAATAACTTCAGGGTGTCGGGTTTTCGTGACGGTGTGAGCGCGCATCGTAAAAATTTACTCTCTCTTAAAAGAAGTATAACTTCAAAAATATTGCAGGTGTCTTGGAATAATTAATAAAATACATTTCAATCATTTTTAGAAATGTTTGTCTATTTGTTTGAACACGCATTACTGCTAAAGTACTGAATTCACGATAAAACGAAAATCATAAAGCATGTCCTCGAGTAACATTTAGTCTTGGTGTCATTAAAATCGGTTCACTCTATCAAAAATTATTGTAATTTTATTGACGACACGACTTAAGTACGAGAGATAAGTACATAAGTAAACGGACTTTATACATTCAAATGATTGTATTAGTCACTGTTTTATTACATTAGATTCCATGCGGACGGAGTCACGGGCACAGCTAGTTACAGAAAAAATAAAGAAAGTATTAGCCAAATTAAAGCACCAGTTCTAAAGTCATGCGCTTATATACATTTGGCAATTGATTTTTATTTAATGAGATAATAATCTTTAATCGAAAGCGATGTAAAAGCCTGACCTAAATACAATCAAAAGGTAAAGTTTATTACTTTAACAAAAACATCTTAATTAGTAACGAATGTTTATCGAAACGCCAGTTTTCGGTTGGGCTCGGGTCGTTAAAACTGTTAACCGTGATTACATAGAAGGCTGAATTATTTAGTCATATATATATTATTAATATATTCAGTAGATCTTCGTTTGTTTCGACGCATTTATCATAGAAACTAACAGACGGATTTGAAAAATTCTTTTGGATTTTGTACGATACAAGCATTAGTCGTGGTGATCTAGCGGTTTATGCCGAATATTATTCCGCAGGTTCGAAACCTGGTATGTAGTAAGGAATTTTTCGGAATTCGCGTATATTTAAATTGGTAACATTGGTTGACGGTGAAAGAAAACATCGTGAGGAAACCTGAACCGGAGAAATGTTTTTGTAGTATGGGAAAACATAGAGCTGTGGATTTCTTACAGTTTAAATGGCCAATAAGTGGTGTGCTGTCGTAGTGATTATCACCATAGTTTCCTCCGGGAAGAGGCCTATGGCCCAGCAGTGTGTTTCTTACAGGCTGAGGATGAAAGCCTAGGAACACCGCGTCACGTTGCCTTTTTATTGTATTTTCTCAATTAAGATGTTTCCCTGTATTACAAAAGTTTTTCTTCTATCGCGTGCATTTACGACACACCTTGTTTTTTTTTGTCTCAATAATAGCGCCACTTATGGGTTTCAACTTGTTACAAACCCTCGTTATTACCTCGGAAGAACAAAAAATAGTCATAAGGACTGCCGACAGAAGTGAAAACTCAAAACAATGGAATTTAAACACTGTTATTTTTTGAATTTTGAAATTAATGGTAGTGTAAATTATTTAAATTTCATAATCTCTTAATTGGAATTATTATAATTAGTCTCTCTTTCGCATTTATTGGTATTCCGAATAATAGTTATATACCTTTTTATAAAGTCTATTAATCAATCCAACATATAATGGGATGCACAATCTCAAAACAAAATATCAATATTAGAAGTACACAGGCTCTTATACTACGCGGAGCTAGTCAGACGTGAACTATAAATTTAAATCCTGCTAAAAAAATACCTCTCAACGCGGATAAAAAAGCTTTCACATCAAGTAAATTAAGGATTTAAGCGCCTTTGAAAGAATTATGTATATGAACATACCGGATTTCTTTAATTAATACAATTAATATACATTAAGATAGGTTATGTAAAATCATGCCATGACCTTTAGAAGTAGAGTGATTAACATATAAACTGTAGGTCAAGAATATACAGATGTATGTTACCACTTAAAATATTCTATGGAAATATTTATGAAGGCATTTCAGTACAAAACATGATTATCTTATTATATACACTCATAACTCAAAACTAGCAATTTGCCGCGGCATCGTACGCATTTCTATGCAGTAACTATTTTCGATTCTTTATTTTATATCTACACTCCAAGATTCTTAAAAAATCTACGAATATCATTCTTTTTATTTATGAGTTAATTAAGTTTTTATAACATATAAATCTACCTTTGTAATATAATTATATGTTAAATTTTATGATAATTTGTATTTAGTTATGGCTTTTTTATTGTTTGATCTTATTATTATAGGGCTGTGATCTGATGAACTTTTTCCTTTGTTTTTTTTTTAATTACCAACAATTCGTTACAAAAGTATTTTCCAGTGTCAATGTCTGATATCAAGCGATTATGAGTGTTAGTATCATTATGCAAATGTAATGTATCTCATGGTAATTATAATAAAAAAACAGGGTGTGTCGTAAAGACGCACGATAATAAGTGAAACTTTTGTATTACAAGAAAATATTTTAATTATTCATCAATCACCTTTGAATAGCATAGATTGTATTTAGTGATCGCCATATCTGAACGCAGTACACGCAACAACGTTCTCCAATATTTAAAGACAAGCGAGACACCGCTCCCACTCTACCCGACACAGTGTTTACTCCCACCATTTTTTGTCACACAAATAGGTTACGGATCAGAATTTCAAAATCTAGGAGTTTCACTTCTAAAATTTTTAGCTAACTTTGTGGAAACTGAAACTTAAGTATTTAATTTTACCATTTATTAGATACTCGTGATTATATGCGTAGTAAGGTTTAATTCACTAATTATTAAAAACGTTATTAGTACCTGTGAATCATATTAGACCACATCGTTTCTTTATATTAGACTACTTTTTGCTTGCGGCTTGCATTAATGCAGATTTTGAAAATGAAATCCATGTTGCTCGCTGATAATGTAGGTTTCTATAAGTGAGAGGGTTATTAAAATCAGTGAAGTATTTTTTTTATTATATATTACTAGCGGCCCAGCGGACGATATACCGCCCTGATAACAAAGAAACCGTAACAAAATATATATCTAAACCTTCTCCATGAATCACTTTATCTACCGGTGAAAACCACATGAAAGTCCGTTAAGTAGTTTTTGAGTTTTTCGCGAACAGACAGACAGACAGACGTGACAGAGGACTTTTTTGTAATATGTAAAGATAAACAAAAATTGCATTTTTTTTTCTCTTCAAAATATAGTATAAATGTGTTAAACAAATTTATACATATAAATAATATTAAAGTATCTGTTATTTGTTTCAGATAATCTCCAAAATGGCTGAACCAATTTTGACGAAACTTTGACTGCCAGATAGAGGATTCTTCAGAGCATCTTCTTGCCTATATATCGTTACGCTTTCTTATATGGTATAAGTAGTAATATTAGTTTAAAGTCCGTGACATTATTATATGGATAAATTAGTAACGACATTTTAATTTAAAAAAATGAAAGACAGTACATAATGAATCCAGTTAATACATATAGTTTTCATAAACGTACAAAACCATTCCAAAAAATAATTTAAAACTACTCTACCCTAGAAATAACACTGATTCACGATAGACACATATAATAATGTCAGTAATCAAAATAATATTTAAAGTTCAAATAAATGCTTTATAATGAAGCTATAACGTTAAATAACACGAGCCAACGTTAAATGAGTCGCTCGTTTATTTTTATTATACTACATATTTGAGCATAAAAATATACAGCCTGTATATAAGAGTACAGGAAATGGAGTGCAGATAGTTAAGTCTACTTCAACGTTCAATTGTAAAAACTGCTTGCACTAAAATTACTTGAATTCGGATAGCATTCAAGATGGTTTCTAATAGAATTTAAGCTAATAACGGTATTAAGTTATATAAAAAAAATCTCCGTAAAAAATCGCTTAGGTATGCCAATTTGTAGTAGTGTATGCTCCGTATATGTGTAATGTACGAATGTAGCGTCATACAACTGTCTAAACAATTCAATTCCATTACTGAAGTGAAACTTCCTATGGCACAGTAGGGAAAAATTCTCGTTACACGTTAAGCGTTAAACGTAAAGTAGGTTTATTTGTGAGTATGTGCAATTATGTATACGTGTCTGTTTGGTCTACTAGTATACAAGCATGAGTAAATATATAGTTAAGTATTTATACTGCTGGGTTTCGTATAGTATATAATTTATGAACATTCTCATATATATAATTTAATACATATAAGTCAATGAAGATTCACTTCTTCCGCATGTACACGCTGATTAACACAATATTTTTGAAGTTATACTTCTTTTGGCGCGTTAGGGAAAAATGATGAGAGTAAATTTTTACGATGCGCGCGCACACCGTCACGAAAAACCGACACCCTGAAGTTAGCTATAGTCAACATTTTGTTTCTTTGTATTCAAACTTTTAATGTATTAAATACCTTTTTTCTATTGTTAGTGTCGTTTTTTCTACAAACGTAGAATAAGGTGAAAGACAAAAAATTTGAAAAGATTTTTATCTTGTTACGCCAAAGAAGTATAACTTCTAACGCGTGTACATAAGTACACACGCACTTTTTTCTTAAATTATAACTAAATAAGTACGTTTTCTAATCATGAACTATCGAATTTCGAATTTTATTGACTGAGAAGCGATTGTCCGCTAATTTCAGTACAGAGTGAACGAGCTGTTGTAACTATTATTTTATGGTACAAGTTAAGGTAAATAAAGTTCCGTGTATACCGCGTGTGCGGTAATTAATTTCTTATAGGATTTCTCCTAACAATTTGAATATGATTAAATGTATTACGTTACACTTTCTTCAAATTAATTCGAGTTATTCGGAAAATTGTGTAATGTAGAATTATAGTTTTGATAATAACTATTTTAAAGTAAAAACTTCTTTAGGCGCATTGAGCAGTATTTTTGGCAGGAGATAAATTTACAATTACACGTCACGACACGCTAGCAAGCATGACCGGCTGTGTTGGTCTTGTATGGCTTGCGTCAGACTAGCAACGCGTAGTATATGCCAATCATACGTTCGATTGATTAATAGACTTTATAAAAATGTATATAATTATTGTTCCGAGTGCAAATAGATGTGAAAACCAGACTAAGGCGAATAAATAATTCACACTATAATTAATTTCAAAATTCAAAACGGAACACATTTATTTTATTATTTTGAGTTTTTAATTCTGCAGGCAGTTCTTATGTTCGCCTTGACTTTAATTTTTTTGTTGAATAATATAATTATATAACATATCTATTGAGGAAGTTATAGGCCACAATAACATCAAACTAATGAAATAACTAACTTAAAAAGTAGGTCAGATTCTCTCGACTTTTTGAAGTTATACTTCTTTTGGTGCGTTAGGGAAAAATGATGAGAGTAAATTTTTACGATGCGCGCGCACACCGTCACGAAAAACCGACACCCTGAAGTTAGCTATAGTCAACATTTTGTTTCTTTGTATTTGTTGTTTGTATTTCTTTGTATTAAAACTTTTAATGTCTTAAATACCTTTTTTCTATTGTTAGTGTGGTTTTTTCTAAAAACGTAGAATAAGGCGAAAGATAAAATTTTTGAAAAGATTTTTATCTTGTTACGCCAAAGAAGTATAACTTCTAACGCGTGTACATAAGTACACACACACTTTTTTATTATTTACATATTGCCTATACTTTGATAGATATTGAAAGGGGAAACATCGAATATCGAATCAGAATTCCGTTATTCAGAACCATTAGATTATCAGAATATAACGGCTCCGTTCATAGAAGCAACTCGAACGACAGAACAAAGAATTTATATTGGTATACGTGACAATTAAAGATCATCCGTCCAGCCAACATCGTTTGAGCTTTGCGTAAGAACACATTATGAAGTCGCCTAGCCGTCTGCTACAAGCGATATACTATTTAATTGTGAGCGTACACCCTGCGCATTGTTTCGCATTTGAACTCTATAACTGCGACTTCATTTGTTTCAGAACACAATGGAGCCTGGTTATCTAGAATTTCAAGGTTGTCATCAATGGAAAATTGTATAAAACCCTTTATATAAGTGGCTCTACACGTTCTCTACAATTATCTATACATATAATAAGAATGTATATCTAATGTGTCTGTACTTTTTAGAATTTGGTAAAAAAACTATTGCAGGTGTCTAGGCATGAGTAATAAAATATATTTCAATCAATTTTAGAAATTTCTGCCTGTTTGTTTGAACACGCACAGTGGCTAAAGCGCTGCGTTCACGATACAACGGTTTCAAGAAAATCATAAAGCATATCTTCGAGTAACATTTAGTTTTTGTTTCTTTCAAATCAGTTTGGTTTATCAAAAGTTATCGTAATTTTATTGACCACGCGATTTAAGTACGAGAAAAAGTATATCATCTCTCTCTCTATCATACAGCATCTTGGCAAAACCCTGCTCGGACAAGGCCAAAGTATTATGCGAACTGATAGTGCTCTTTCATCAGCCACTCTCCTGATATGAAGCTAAAAATGATAGGGAAGGGATATGTTAGGGTAGCAATATTATATACCTTCGCTGACACTTAATTAACAGCACCCCTCAGACACAAGCTCACTTTGTATAAGACATGTATCCGTCCTATTATGGCATATAGTTGTCCTGTTTTTGTGCATATGTCGAAAGATAATTTTTATAAGTTGCAGGTTCTTCAAAACCGCGTTTTACGTAAAGTGACCGGTGCCCCGTGGTACGTCTGGAAAGTTGATCTCCATAGGGACCTAGAGATGCCTTCTATCTGGGCGTACGTAAAATCTCTTACGATTAGTTATTTTGAAAAAGCCGTGAATCATCCCAGTTCGTTAATGGTATCCGCCACAAAATACGAACCCGTACCGAACGCTGCACATTATATAAGACGTTCTCTACATATTTTTACCGACCCTCCCGATGAAATAACGGCAGTGAACGATCAATACGAGCCTGTCTCTCCAAACAGAGCGTGCTCACGCCCACGCCCGCGTAACCACAGATCACGCCGCCGTGGTCTGGGGGTCAATCTCGCTCCCGCACACCAGATTAGGCCCCCCTCGGCAGTGACTCAAGCCTAGGTCCGTTCCCTCGGCGTGGAGCTCTTAAGTTGAGAACGCTGCTCACGCGATACAGTGACACAAAATCTTACATCACTGCGACAACATTACACATGTCACTTCTATACACGTGCACGCACATACGCTTTCGTGTGTATGAAAGTGGAAGGGTTTTCGTTTTTTCCTTTATCAAACTGAAAGAGTCTAGAATATTATCCGATACGAAATATATATAAGAGTTATTGAGGTATGCATGCCTGGTACACATATATGTTTCAACAACTCATATATGTATGAATAGTTAGCTTAGCGTCTTAGGTTAGCTCAGATATGTCGCGAATTGCATGTATCAGGCAACAGCCCAAGCCGAGGTGTGCCGTGCACCCTTGAGCTAGTTGTCAAATAAAATCGGCTGCCTTGCCTTATGCCTTAAGCGCTCGCCTTAGTAGTCCAGTGGAGCTATTAAAACTTTGCTAGATCAATAGCGTAGCCAGTTCGAAAAAAAAAAATCATCAACAGCTCAATGCACGACTTACCTCGGTTCTCAGGTTTTGCCACAGTGTTGATATAGCCCGTTAAATTACCTGACACAGTACCACTCAATTTCATATTTTTTGGTTTTGGTTAACCGCAGCACCGCTTATAAGTCTTTGGAACAAATGTTTGGTACGCGACACTGATTCGTTATGTCACGCAAAAAACAACATCTTGTCTGTGGCGATTTCATCAAAAATGCAGCAATCATAGGAAACCTTGCATGGAATGGTTAAAAAACAAATCCCTGTCATTGCTACAGCGAACGTGAGCGATTTGAATTTAGTGATAATTGATTTTCTTTAGACTATGTTCACACAATAGTGCTGCTATGGTCGTTGCAATAAAAGTCCCTATAAATCCATCGTTCCTTCTCTTCGTTCGCTTTTAGTCCGTTAAACTCTTCATCAGGTGCAAAACAGTTAGAATGATTCAGCTGACAATCACGCACAATACATTACGAACTCGTTTTATATATAAATCGGCACGTGCCAGATGAAAGCAGTTCATCCGATCCCGTTGCATAAGCGAGGGACTATTTTTGAGATGATCGTAAATATATCGAATGTTGCTAATAAAACATTATTTATTATAGCAGTTATTAGTTTGTATGGGGAAACGGTCGGAAAATTATTAAGATAAATAAATAGGTTTAACTGAAATATAAAATAAATAAAGAGTATTTGGTATTAGTCGTGGGGTTCGGCCAATTAATTCTAGTGAAATCTACATTTTGGCTCATAACAACCAATTTTACAGAGCTTGCCTACAATTGCTCTTGAATAATTGAAATGTCTATTGTTTATATTGATTAGTTTCTAAAATGTTTTGAACCTATTCCACCCAGACTTTTAATGGTAGACAAAAGTACAGAGAAGTTTCTAGACGACATATCATTACGCTTATCCATAATAGTATATTCCTACTGGTAGGTCCGGCGGACGTTGTCCTATCTTGATAATAAAAGAAATCCTAAAAATCAACCGCAGTACCACTTACCGGATCCAGTTGTGAATCTAAACCATTCTTAAATCCACCTGAACACACACAAAAAAATTCATTAAAATCTGTCCAAACGTTTAGGAGGTGTTCAGTCACATATATTCGGATAGAAGAATTATATGTATAAAGGATATTTTATATGGTGGATCAATATGTGAACGATGGTGACGTCTGGAAATGATACCTCTCTCTATGCATCCACCAATAACGAATATTTCTTGCCGGGTCTTCTAGATGACTGGATTGTTTGTTCGAACCGGTGGTAGTTTTGTCGTTCATAAGTACCTTCTCAGGGCCTAAATTGAATAAAGAATTTTTGATGTGATTTGATTTGATATATATAAAGATAGAACGTGTAGTTTCCATGAGACTATAAAACCATATCGACATGATGAAAGTCACAGGCTTTAGCTAGTTGAAATAAGAAAAGTATCGGTAACGGTAAAGGAAATTATCGTGTGCAAATTTAATAAAAAAAAAACATAATTACTGTACGTTAAAATTCGTTTACTCATCGTGATCTGGCGTATCGATTTAGATCATGCAAATTCTTGGTAAAAAGTTTTTGTCATATAGTGACTCTTCAACAGGTTAATATTAATTATACATATCGAGTTTATATAAAAAGAAAGTCAAAGTCCTTTATAGCTTACAGTAAATACTGATACTATTTCTGCTTGAATTCGTAACCCTTTCTTAGGATCTTGTATTGCTAATGGGAAAATATTATGGGATGAATGTCTTATATTTAAACGATATTGCTCCTAGGGCCTAGGAGTAATCAAACAATATACAATTAGGGTAGTTCTCCGGTTTTTGAATTTCTTTGCTCCCAGGGTCGTAAATGCTTTCAAATAGATAATAAAATTTCCATAACACTTAGGAGTTCCTCTAAGATATTCCGCATTCTAACCTAAGTTTATTATGGAAATAACATAAGACAATTTTTCTTCGTTCCTTAGAATTCTATAACTCGAGGACAAATGGATCTATAATAAAGAGTAATACATATTTTTATAGAAAATTTAAGGCTCTACAAAACATTCTATACAGATAGTAAAGAAAGATGAAATCTTCTAAATATACAAGATTTCCGTGAATTAAAGTCCCCGTTCAAGGTTGTAAGGTATACAAATACTAATCTAAACGAATACATCAGTAAATCTAACACGGTTGCGGAACTAGGAACCCGTATCTCTAAATTGTAGGAAGCAATTGCCGATAAAATTGAGCCAATGTTTGTTCTCCCTTGATCCCTTTACGATATCCAATTGGTTGAAGGTTTCATCACTATAATTCTTACTTCTATGTCTATTACTCCACCATTTCGCCATGTCATCACTTGAATAGCATCTACCTACATTTCCAAGCGACCTTTTTTCAGCTGCTTCAACTACATATTTGTATATAAAATTCCGATGACCGTGTGTTTATAATATTCTCGCCTTTAGACGTTTTGACTGATTTTGATTAAATAAATATACTTATGGGACCGTGTCGATAGGTCTAAACTATATATGTAATCGGTAGGTAATTATCCAGACCTATAATTTATTTAACTGTATGAACTCTTCTTATTATATAATAATAAATATTGTTTCTCTATATAAATAAAAATGAACTACAAAATATACGCAAGAGCATCACTCCCAATTGCTGTAACAATTTGGCTATTTCTTCTTTTGTCGTGTTCGTAAATGTCAGCGCAAGGTTTATGTGTAAGAAAATATTTGAAAACTCTTATGGAAAAATTGGTTTCAAAAGTATTTATGTAAAAAAATGAGCCAGGGTGACTGGAAACGCTACGGAAATCTTGAAAAATATTACCAAATTGATGTGCCTTTGTTCAGTTATTTTACTATCCTATGTCAGTGCATGTTCGTACTGTAATTGTTCAAAGGTCTCATTTTCTACGTTAGTAAAACCGTGCGAAACCGGGGCGGAACTATTATAATAAGAAAATATTACAATATATATTTACTAGTTTATATACAAGTATATCGATTCTGAGTATTGTTACTGAAGTAAATATTCTTATATCAAAATAGAAAGATTAACGTGACTAATATAACCAAGTTGTCTTCTGAAAGGCTAAAGATATTATAGGGTGGATGAGTAGTGAACGATGGTGACGTCTGGAAATGACGCCCCTTTCTGTACATCCACTAAAAACTAATGCAACTATCTATGTTTTGTAAAAATATGTAACATGAAGAAATAAACCAGATCGAGTTTCTTGAGAGTCCTTCTCAATAACTCGGTTGTTTTCCGAGCCGGTGATAGCTTTGACGTTCATAAGCGCCTTCTCAGGTCCTAAATCGATTATATTTTTATTTTTATTTTGAAAACAAATGATAGTTTTGACTGTTAAAAGTAATTTCACGCCATCTAAATTGATTAAAGTGTGTGATTTCAATTATGTAGATGCGGTAAAAGTAATGTTACTACATAATTACATCACAAAAACTACGTGAATGAGTATTAAAACCTATGCGTAATAAAACATACGCTTGTAATCTTTCACAGTTTAATGCTTATTAGGAGTCGTTACATTTTTAAGGCATCAATTAAAGCTGTAGATTTATTGGATGAAATAAAGGACTACGTATAGCGAGTTTAAGTGATGTATCAGATTACAAAGCTATTGTAACACCTTCTTCTCAATCGTTTTATCCTTTGGCAGATTGACTGTGATCTTGGGATGTAATCAGTAGTCGATTATGTTTGTGTGAAAGTACTTGGGCATCTCTTTCAATCATCAGGATTTGACCAGTTTAACTCAGCCTTTACGTGCGTTCTACTTTCTGCTTTGTCCTTTATCTTCCTTGTATTATACATATTACTTACTAACATACATAAGTGAGAAGGGACAACGACTTTGCTCTTGACTGAATTTATGTAAATAGTGAATATATTATCACCACTAAGAGCCATAAAATATGTAGATGCTATGAGAGATTAGGCCACGGAAGTAGCATTCATATACTCATAGCCAGGCCTTCTTTTGTCAGTTCCTTTTTGGGGGCACCGATAATTTTCGAATGTTGTAAGTCCATAATTTCTTATATCTCAAAAAGTGCAAAAATGTACACGTTGTTATTTTGGGTACTCACATTTGCGACAAAAACCGAGTTATGGCAATTTTTGGGTCTTTTCGAATTTCACTTTAAGGGCACTGCGTGCCTCCGCGTGCCCACACAAAGACAGCACTGCCAATATCTATGACTAATTAGTAGTGCTCAAGTATGTACAAATACAAAATAACTAGAAAACATAGACAGTCTTTGCGTTTCGAAAGAGTAATTCTTTACACCGTTAAACAAAAAACAATCACTACATGTTATAAAACAAAGTTCTCTGCCACTACTATCTATCTGTCTATTCGCGATAAACTCAAATAATTGAATGGATTTTTATGAGATTTTCATTAATAGATAGAGTGATTCAAGAAGAAGGTTGAGGTATTAATTTGTCAAGATTTTTTGTAAATTGGTTAAAATATAACGATAATTGTTGGAAGTGTCGGAAAAAGTCGAGCCACCAGGGAGCTTTAATCAAAAACGCTGCCTAATACCTTTAAGATATAATAAAGCAACTAAAATAATAAACGACATATTTTATATAACTTCTTGATAGACATAGCCATATTCTCAGTATACGAGAAGTATTAAATAGAAAACAAAACACAGGATTCAATTTATATAGAGAGAAGTATAATTTTACGACACGCCCCCGCAGTCCATTTCAAGTATTTAAAGCGCAATAGCGGACGACATTTTACAACTTTAAGCAATTATCGCCCAATTACTCCGCTTTCTGTTTGGATCGATTACTACCAATAAATACGTTGTGTACGTCCATCACAATTTGGTATCCAATTTATAAGAAATGCTATGAATCAGGAGAACCGGTTAGTGGTTGTTTTATAATTATTGTCCCAAAAAAGAACCTTATTCCTAGGCTTATGCTGTCCGTCTTATTTGTACTTCTCTGTTATGGCATTTCGAAACGTTTAGACCTAATAGTAATAATAGGTAACTGAATAGAATTTGCACAGAATATGTGATATTATGTCGAATAAAAATATTATTAATAACTCATAAGAATACCAAAAAATATGATGAAGGCTCCATCCAAAAAATGCGTTTTAAGATCTTTTCGCTCTTATAATTTAGTGTAATAGCACTAATTTTTAAGTAAAACCACAAGTAATTAAAAACCAAGCAAGTATCAACCAGATTTATGCTAAACACCCAGAACCGAGTCGAAGGGAATACAAAATGCAAATAATAGGTGTAGTAAAAATAAATCCATTTTTGTCATTTTTAAGAAAACTTCATTATGTCTAAGGTGCTGATATGACGAATCAAAAACCCCAAAGTAATAAATAAATAAAAACGATTGTGCCACTGTCATAGAAGCCCTCATCCCTATTAGCAAAAAATTGCAACAGTCGATTTTTACAGGCGTTTCTTCCAGCAAAATTGTTCATCATGGTAATCACTATATAATAATATACTTATTAATTATTATTTAATATCTAATATCCATTGATTTCCACAATGACCAATTATCTATTGTTAATAGACTTGGAAATAAAGCCAACATCAACAAACTACCAATTAAAATCATATCCATCATCTTTGACAACCAATCAGATTACATCACTAATGACAACATCGGTGATCATCAATCATTGGGATATGCAGCTAATGAGTTTTCACTATCTCTTAAACAGAGGCGCTTCATTATCATCATTGCTTTGAACATTTTCCAGAGAGGATTAGTTGATATGGAATTAGGTAAGATTATGCAAGTGTTTTATAAGTAACCGTGTGTGTGGATTGCCCATCAGCAGTATCTTGAGACTATAACATCCTTAAGGGATGAATTTATAATATCGATAAAATATAGAATTTATCATATGGGCCCCCACTGAAAATCAGCGCTGCAGTACTGCTGTATTGCACTTATTTGCTGAATGTGTTTGCCAATTGTTGGACATTTCTTTTTCATATGTATTTAATTATTTGTTTGTCTAAGTTATTTGCTTTAATTTAATTGTATGGTTGATCAAACAACAAACTATTTCTTACTTTCTTCTTTCTTTTGTTCTTAATTTCTCAAAATGCATTGTTAATGCTCACCTACAGAAAATCCTATACAAAATGTTAAGCTTCTCGACTAATTTAAACTGCGGATATTCTGTCAGTCTTAGGATTACTATTGACTAGCTGGTTCACGTGACTTCGTTCTCGTAAAAATAATTTTGTTATTTAACGGAAACTAGGTTTTCTATTCGTATTAATTAGGGTGTGTACTTTTTATTGCAATTTCGTAATTATAACTTATCACCTAAAATCTTTGGCGGACATCGGATAGGATGAGGTCACCGCTACCAAATCTATATAAAGTCTTCAATAAAACTACTTTACCAATTATGAGAAAAAGAAGTAAATAGTTCAGAGAAGGATCAGGGTAATACTTAACGATTTTCCAATACATGAAATGTGTTGACTTTAACAAATACTGTTAAAGTTATACAACGTTGTGAAGTAAAACGTTACGCCATCTTTAAAAGCGTCGACACCTTTTCCAGCAGTGACACTTTAACTCAACTTTGTATAATAATTTACACGCTTATTTGAACAAGAATTCCACATAATATTACGAGGGATTTCCAAACTTAATAATAGCCTATCTTTATAAATTAACACACCAGTTATGATATTTCTAAATTATAATAACTAATTTTACATAACTATCAGAATTTATGGAGGAATTAATTTCAAATTTACATAAATAACTTAACCAATACATGTTGCTATGGCGTTAGTTTTAAATTTAGACAATTATAATATGAATGTTTTAACTATGTGATAGTCACGTGAATATATTAAAATCCATATCATCTATACATATAATAAGAATGTAAGGCTAACGTGTCTGTGCCTTTTAGATTTTTGTAAAAAAAATGTTTCTATGAGTTTTACAAATATCTGTCTCGCTTTCTGTTTCTTTGGACACGCTTCACTGCTAAAATACTACATTCATGATAAAACCTTATCAAGAAAATCATATAGCATATCCCCGAGTACATTTAGTCTTAATTTCATTAAAATCGGTTCGGTCTATCAAAAGTTATTGTAATTTTAATGACGACCCGACTTAAGTATGAGAGAAAAGTAGTAAATGAACTTAATACTGTCAAATGACTTTAATAGTCACTGTTTTTACCTAAAGTTCCACGCGGACGAAGTCGTGGGCACAGCTAGTAATAAGTAAATTATTTAGCAATGACGATGAATTATTAGTAGCATGTACAGATGGATGTAGATTCGAATATCTTTAACTGTAACACAACAAAGTGAAAAGTCTGTAAATAAATACAGGTATATACTTATTAACCACAGTATAATTTAAATATAGCTTAGACTATGTAGAGATACGCTTGACGAAGGAAAAATAGAATAAGAAAGAAGTAACGCACTGACTAGAAGAAGGTATTAAAGCTGCAAATATGGAAATTATATCGTGATAAGTCGAAAGCTTTTTTATAAATAATTGACTAGCTATCACCCTCGAGTTGAAATATATGACGAAGTAACTATAAGGGGTAGTCCATTGATTACGGGAAGTGTGTTTGAACCCTTCTCTACCTGGTCAAATGTTGTGAGATTTATCTCGACCACCTCCCCCCTCTAATCTCACGTGACATATCTCAAAGTATGTATTTTGAGCATAAATTCTTCAACAAATTCTTCAAAAAAAGACAACTTCCTTTATTATTGCTATTTTGCTATTAGTAAATTTACATTTTTGATATACTGCAGAATTGTACCAGATTTCAGCATATTTTAGTCTACAAATATGTTTTACGTTAAATTAATAGGATTATCTCACGTTTCTACATTGTTTTTTGACCGAAAAAAATTACGTGACATTGCCGAAACTTCAAGCCCCCACGTGATATTTAGCGAGATTCGGATTGACCCCCTCCCCGTTGAAATCCTCACCTTATTAATGGACGCACCCTTACCATCTTTGGCCTTATCATCAAATAGCTTTAACTGGAGTAATCATGGGAATATTAGGCAATATTAAAACATTTGTATACTAGACGAGCGAGTAACAAAACTATCAAAACTACTGAATGTTTTAAGGAAAGAGTCTAAAGTAACAAACAAAACTCTTCAAGTCAACAGAATTCTATGAAATAGTAAAGAAAACAGATGAGCTAACAGTTTTTAATTTGTAATTCTATAGCGCTACACCTTACCGTATGTTCTGATGAATACAATGTGTTGTAATCCGCTTTCTATTCTTAGTATGTCATATTCTACATCAAGCAAGATACCAATCGTAAGTTAAACTACAATACAATAAAAAAAATGTGATTGCATTAAACCGAGAACAAGTATTACAAACGACATAATCATTCTGATACATTACGTCATCATTGTATGTTATGCTATCACTATATATGTATATAAAATAATTAGTACTGAACAATAGTTGTATTTAAAAACAGTCTTATTAAGAAATAAACTGTAATTCCTATTTCACTTTACATTATTTTTATTTCCGATAATCTTCCACATTATTACTACCATTGTCGAATAAGTAATAATATTCTAAGTAGCTTACAATTATTTCAATACTGATATCGTCAATCAGAACTTTCCATGAGTCCGGTGAAGCTGTTAAGACCTTGCTAGGTCAATAGCGTAGTCAGTTCGAGAAAAAAAACTTTCCATGGAGTTTTTGTAGCATCTCAGAATTCATGCTCCGTGGTATTATTTTCCACCCACTTCACTAATGCATAATAACCGAACTATATTACGTAAGATGCCACCCATATTACAAGATATAGTGTGATATAAAACAAGTTTATGAATAAAATATAAAATCCACTACATCACAGAGTAAAATCCAGCCAAAAAACAACTATTTTAGATAAAATAACGCACTATGTACAAGCATTGCAAGAATTAATAAGACATTGGCAGTATTGCCAGCATAAGAAAATACTAATTGGGCTATTTCAACCGACTATCAGATTAAAAATCGTGTTTCCTTAATAACTAGCTAATGCTCGCGACTCTATTTTTATGAAAATGGTTACATTGTTTTATGAAAATTAGATAGTTTATATATATATATTATTACGTTATCTTTTATTTTAATATTAACTGGTACCTGTGTCTTTACCTGTGTTGTTCTGAATTCACCTTAACCATATATCTTATACTAGCGGGACCGGCGGACGTTGTCCCACGTTGATAATAAAAAATACCTTGAAAAATTATATACCTAAGCGTTCCTCATGAATCACTTAATTTACTGGTGAAAACCCCATGAAAATCCGTTCAGTAGTTTTTGAGTTTATCGCAACAGACAGCAAGACAGACAGACACACGTGGCAGAGGAGTTTGTTTTATACGTTGTAATGATGTATATAGAGCAAAAAATATAAAAATACATTTCGCTTACAATATTTCTTTATATTATCAGTTTATTTTCCCTCTCCTGCCCGTGCATACCACACCGCTCGCCCCATTTCTCCACGTCAAAAAAATACACATTGCTGAACGCATAGTGTTTATAAAAACCGTTATTTTTTTTTTAAACTAATAAATTTATATTCAATAAACATGTTTTTATAAGGACCTATTTCTGAGAAATAGTACTAATTTTTTTAAAGGAAATTTATTCAATATCTTTAGCAGTAGTTATTTTTTTTTTTTTTTTTTTTTTTTTTTTTTTTTTTTTCTTTTTTTTTTTACACATTTTTTTCTAAAAAAATTGGGACCCCCCAAAAAATACTTTTTCTCTCCCCTCTCCCCCCTCTTTCCAACCTCAAAAAAACCCCCTCTGGGGAAAAACCCCCCCCCCCCCCCGTTTCCTGATTATACCCCCCCTATTCCCGAAACCCAACACCCCCAAACTTCCCACTATTGCGGGTTTTCCACCTGGTGTACGGTGGTCGCGATTCAGTCGGGTACAGACACCCTACCACCCCGCTGCGTACACAAAAGTATATCATTTTATTTACATAGACTGTCATGTAACTACTTAACGCTTAGAACGATTTAATCGATTATATGCTACACCTTTCAATATTCATCAATACTGTCAAACCCATTTGGAAAAGCGTGACGATACTTTCGAAACAAATGTAACCAATACTTTAAAAAGTCCACTACCTGTTAGTAAAAACCTCAACAAACTTTGACCAACCTTTTAGGTGACAAACTTGAACAGACGACAAGAACAGCAATATTATTTATACATATGTACGAAACATAGCAAAATCAATCAAAATTAGGCTCTTTAGATAAGATTGTGTGAAAATGCACACACTGGAACTCAAACAACAGATAAGAATCTTTGTTCTTCCGTTAAATAATTGATTACCTACGCCCACTGGCGTTACATCCGAAAATTTTTGTGGCCCCTTTTTAATATCACTATGGGAGAAATCTATTCGCTAGGAAAAATATTATTATGCGCATGGGGATGTAAAAAAAAGAACTAATGCATTTTAAATAATACGGAATTGAGTGCATTATTGCACTGATGCAAATAAATGGGGATCGAATATAAAACTGTATTTTGTAAATCTAAATATATAAAAATCCAATGTCATCATCCAGATCCAGATAGTTTGTTCGCGATGAACTCCGAAACTACTAAATCGATCTTCATGAAAGGTTGGCATTTATGTACAATTTGGTCTAACTTGAGATATAGGATAATTTATATTTTATTAATGAAATTACAAATTAAATGATTGTCGATGTTGATTATTGTTATTGATTGTGAGTTGTATAAGTCTTGAACAGATGGCGCTCTAAATTAGTTTGTTGACAGACAACTGTAGAACCGATTATTATTGGTACCTCATAGATGGCGCCACGTTTTAATTTTAAAAATAGTTTAGTATAATTTTAACTCAACAACTATCTTCTTCTTCTATAGATACATATAATAAGAATGGAAGTTTAACGTGCCATTACTTTTTTAGATTTTTGTGAAAAAAAACATTGCAGGTGTCTAAAAATAGGTAATAAAATACGTTTCAATCAACTTTAGAAATGTTTGTCTGTTTATATGAACATGTATCACTGCTAAAATACTGCATTTATGATAAAGCCTCTTTAAGTAAATCATAAAACAAGCCTTCCAGTAACATTTAGTCTTTATTTCATTCAAATCGGTTCGGTCTATCTAAAGTTATTGTACTTTTAATGACGACGCAAGAGCGATGAGAGAAAAGTAAAATAGATAACGAAATGAACTTAATCATTCAGACGGTTTAATTTATCATTGTTTTTTGTATTACGTTCCACGCGGACGAAGTCGAGGGCAAAGCTAGTATTAAACAAATCTAAAATTTACAAACACTTGTAAGAAGAACCTATGTAACACCTTTTTGTAGGTGGTAGAGTCACGTTGAAGGTACTATTATTGGTTTCAGCATGAATGGGTGGGTTGGCTCGCTCGGGGTAGTACCACCCTCTCATAGAAAACCGACGTGAAGTAACAGTGATTGCATTGTTGCGTTTCGTTAGGAAAGTGAGAGCGCCGCCTCCCCTCCCCTCTCCTCTCCTCTCCCCCTCCCTCCCTTTTCCCCAAACACAGGCTGGCAACGCACTTTCGACTCCCCTGGTGTTGTTAGTATCTATGGACGGTGGTGATCAGTCAACGTCAGGTCATCAAGACATAAAAAAAGGGTATAAAATAATGGTACTAATTTAATTTAACGCCTATAAAAAACCGTAAACGAAAACGTAATTCGTCAGTAACAAAAGAACTTTAAGAACTGATCGCACCATGACGAGTGCGCTTTGTGTCTCGTGACTCATAAAGAATCGACTCGAATCACTTTATTGAGATAAAATATATAGTAGTAGGTAATTCACCTGATGTTCTTAACATTTACTGTGATTAATACTTCTTTGACTTTAACTGAATACTCAAAATAAATGCAATATAGCACAAATATATTTATTCCTTTTCATACTTCGGTAAATATGCGAGACGGTAGCAGTCGCATTGAATTCAAAATATTAATTTCAATTACAATACTCGTGGTGGCCTAGTGGTTTGACCGGTGGAATATTATTCATATGTCTGCAGGATCAAAGCCCAACGTACCAACGAATATTTAGGAATTCGCGTAACCTACATGTACTGATATTAATCGATAACACTATCGGCTGACGGTGAAGGAAATTATCGTGAGGACCCCCTGAACCTGAGAAACGCTCTTGTAGTAAGTACTACTTTATATGGAAAAACATAGAACTGTGGATTTCTCAGCGTTTCAAATCGTCAATACGCCGTGGGTTGGCGTGGTGAATTATGCCCATACCTTCCTAAGAAAAGAGGTATATGGCCCTGCAGAGTCTCTTACAGGTTGATGATAATGAGGAAGATTAATATATAAATAGGCACGCTTAAAAAACCCCTTGGCATCTCGCTGACATATGCATTCACAGTTCGCCCTTTCTCGGCTCCCGATACCGGCCCGCACGGTTCACTCATACTAGGTTCTCGCGTCCAGTACTTTCAAATCTACACTTTATATAGCAGTTGCTCCGTTCCTAACGGTCATAGCCTGGTGACATATAGCTCATAACCTTTCTCAATAAATAGGCTGTAGAACGAAAAGGGAACTTTTCAAATCTTTAAAAAGATCCCTAATCTTTTATGATATCAATACAATTTCATTTAATTGTAAGTGATGCTGTCAGATCTCATACAATATGCTAAAAATCGAATAGACTATTAGCACAACTATCCGAACACACTTAAATTATAATAAATATTCGACATTTTTTTCGCGTATTCGATATTATAAATATTCGACCTGACATAACCTACAACAAATGAAATTTTACCATTTTATCAAACCGGACTTCATGATAAAAATTAAAACCGATCAAGGAAATACGAAACATGTAACTATAAATTATAACACCTGTTCGTCTCTTTACTTAGTTGTTCATAACTTTACTTCGCATAAATTTGTAGGTATATATTTCAAGGAAGCGAAGGTAATTTATTACGCAAAGGTTTCTTTATATCCTGATTATATACATGTGGTTGAGCTATGTATCAAAGATTATATGAATTAACTTAATAAGTAGATAGTGTCGTAACTGGATATCAGTCTGAAATATTTGTCTACGCTCAAAATAGTATCGAATTTATAAAGCGAGACATTCCCTTGCAAGTATTCTGCCACTTACATAATGAAAAATATACAATAATAATGAAAAATTCGTTTACACGCCGAGGATTGAACCTGCTGACATCGAATTGACATTCCGCGGGTCAAACCACTCAACCACCACGACATTATATACATGACTAAAATTTTAGTTAAATACTGATTGGTTCAAATATTGTTATTATTGAAGTGTTATGCATTACTTTAATCTGATTGCAAATTAATTAATATCATATCTATATTATTATTTTTTGTTAATAAACTAGCGGGACCGGCAGACGAAATCCTGCCTTGATAAAAAGAAAAATCATAAAGACAGCGCCACCTACCGGGTCCAATTGTGAATCTAAACCATTCTCGGATCCACTGGAACACGCACATAAAATTTCATCAAAATCGGTCCAGCCGTTTAGGAGGAGTTCAGTGACATACACACGTACAAAAGTAATTTATATATAAAGGTGTATAAATAAATTAATATACACGATATCCATTTCATTACAGCTTAACTATTTAGTTAGAGTTAGAGTTAGAGTCTTTGTTAAAATTGTTGGCAGCTGTGTATATAGCTGTCAGTTCTGGCTTTCGTATTATATATGAAGTTAAGAGATATAGTTCAAATATTACTTTAGGTATCTACAATCAGCATTTACCTACTCTTAATTTGTCTCGATGCGATTATTACTATTTCATTTATTTATTAGATAACAAGGGCTTAGTATATGAAATATGAAGAAATTACTCAACCACTTAGTTAAAATTAGAAATTGAATATGACCATTACATAGTATAAAACAAAGTTCCCTACCGCGTCTGTCTGTTCGCGATAAACTCAAAAACTACTGAACGGATTTTCAAGCGGTTTTCACCAGTGGATAAAGTGGTTCATGAGGAACGTTTTGGTAATTTGTCAAGATTTTTTTTATAATGAGGACGGGACAACGTCTGCCGGGTCCGCTAGTCTATGCATATAATAGGAATGTAAATCTAACGTGTGTTTTTAAACTTTTGTATATAAAATTGTTGCAAATGTCTATAAATATGTAATAAAATACATTTCAATCAATTCTAGAAATGTCTGTCTATCCGTCTGTTTGTATGAACACGCATCGCTGCTAAAATACTGGTTTCATAATAAAACTTTTTTAAGGAAACCTTAAAGCATATCTTCGGGTAATGTTTAGTCTTTGTTTTATTAAAATCGGTTCACTCTATCAAAAGTCATTGTACTTTTAATGACGACGCGACTTAAGTACGAGAGAAAAGTAGATAAGTAAATGGACTTAATACATTCAGATGACTTTATTAATCGCTGTTTTTTGACATAAAGTTTCACGCGGACGAAGTCACGGGTACAACTAGTAGAATATAAAGTTTGTGGAGGTTGTAACACCGATAGCCAATGCCTCAGACACTAATACATATACTATTTATTATACCTACATTTGTGTCCTACGCATCTATAGTCAGAGCGATCAAAGTATCGCAGCAGACTATACAAGATTTATTGGTGACGCCGTTGCGTTATCGACGTCACCGGGGGGTGTGCGGGGGTATCTAAGCTAAATTAAGTGGACTGTATATGCGGGGGTGCTATATCTGATATTCAACTATTGCGATCAGCTACGAAGAGGGAGACAAGGGTAGGAAGGAAACTTGGCACATACCTCGCGGCGCTGCAGTCTCCACGTGGCTAGCCGGCTAGGTGATTCTCGTTTCTTTCCACTGGGTCTGCCATAGTTAAAGGGAAGCGGGGCGGGTGGCGTAATCTGATCGCAATTAATTGGTCGGGCTTCAAAGTGGCGTGATTTAATCCATAATGCGAGAATTTCAAATATACATAAAGCGGCGCAACCACTTATTTTTGTATGAACATATGCTCATATATTCTAAATTATTCCTAATGAGACAGAAATGCGTTAGAAAATAAGTAAATTATGCTTATTATTCACAAGTTACGAGTCATTCATAAACATCTCAGTTAAAAATAGACAAGCAAGATAAAGTATAATATTAGCTTTAAATAGTTGAACGATTAGTAAAGCTAATTACCAAAACAAATAATATAATTAATTGCAATCATTAGTCAGATCTCGTAATATATTCAAAATCATTAGACGTTCTTACCTAAAGTAATCTAATTAACGCACAACACGAGACAAACAAACAGATTAAGTTAACAGTATGTCTATATACAGGAAAATAATTATTTTATTTTGGCAACCACTCTTCTAGTAGATTTTTACTGCCAACGATATTAGAAGTTTCTTGCGGGTATGTCAATGAAACAACAAGATGGTGGCTCTCTTGTTAGAACTTTTTAAGATGTTTTTGTGGCAAGAATCCATGCACCGTGGTATCATTTCCCATCCACTTCATTTGTGCTCAATAACCAAATTATATTAAGTAAAACACCACCAATATTCCAAAATATTAGAGGCCCTACCAGGGCAATAGCGTAGTCAGTTCGAAAGAAAAACATTGCTTGAACGCGCTAATCTCAGGAACCGCTGGTCCGATTTGAACAAATCCTTCAGCTTTAGATAGCTCATTTATGGAGGAAGGCTATAGGATAGGCTATAGGAGAAGGATATATCATCACGCTAAGACTAATAGGAGCGGAGTACGAATGAAGAATATTTTAAAAATATTTTTTTCCCTTTTGAGAGTTTCCACTATTCCACGCGGACGAAGTCACAGGTAGAAGCTAGTATACTATAAAATCCACTACATGACACTCCAAAATCTCCCATGCTGTTCTGTATAACAACAAACGTTATTATAAACCGTTGTCAATTATTTTGCTATTGAGTAATTCGCTGCAGTTATGTTATATAGTTGTATAGTTTTTATTGAGTCACGCAACGTTACAAGCAGTAGTTCAGCGAACGGAATTCGTGCTTAAAGTAAAAAAAAAACCAAGCGCTAAAGCCGATACGTGGGAGTACAAAAATTTTGCATTTCTGGATTTCCCAATCCTGCAACCTTCCTTGTATTTTTTTTTTAATTTCCTACTTGAAAAAGTTAAGGATGATGCATTCGTCGATAAGTTAATATTGGGAAACTCCAAGTGTTTTTTTACGTAGTAAGTTATTATGTTATCTACATTACTACATATTATACAACAAAGTCCTCTGTCACGTCTGTCTGTCTGTCTATTTGCGATAAACCCAAAAACTACTGAACTGATTTTCATCCGGTATTCACCAGTAGATAAAGTAATTCTTGAGGAAGATTCATGTGTATAATTTGTCAAGGTTTTTTTTATTATCAGGGCGGCACAACGTCCGTCGGATCCGCTAATAATATTACAAACGCGAACCTTTTTTTAATTATTTGTTACGTTATCCATACCTTAACTACTCAACCGATCTTTATGAAATATAGGATACAGGAAGTCGAGGGTATAAAAAATTATATAGAGTACCATTTCTGAAAAAAGTATTAACTCCGTGAAATAGGTCAAATTTATATTAATGCGAGCGAAGCCGCGAGCAAAAGCTAGTTTGACTATAACTTAACTATTTATACTTAACAAATAACCATAAACACAAATAAGAAAAAAACAAGTACGTGTATCAGTGTGTACACGCGGAGGAAGTGAAACTTCTTTGGCTTATATTTATTAAATTATACTATGTATTAAATGTTTATGCATCAAATTATATATACGAGTGCTCGTCCAGTGACCGAACTTCAAACATATCCTAAAAAAAAACTTTTCCATTTTTAAATTGATATCATTAAAGCTCGACAATAGCTACAAAATAAAAAAAAATAATGAAGAAAATCGGTCGAGAAACAGAGAAGGTAGATGTTTTTAACCTTTTTCCCGTTGCATATTACATATATAGATATGAGAATGCTCATAAACTATATACTATACGAATTCCCGTAGTATAAATACTTAACTATACATCTACTCATTTTTGTATATTACTAGGACTAGAAACACAAATACATAGCTTACGTTTAACGCGTAACACGTAACGAACATTTTTCCATACCGTGTCATAAGAACTTCACTTCAATACATAACAAATAAGGAAAGATACAGTTCATTAGTTATTGGTTAGCTTTTACCCACGGCTTAAATCACTTTAATGTAGTTTCAACCTATCGCTCGAAAACAATGCATTTTCTGGAAGAAATGTTCTCTATACACTTTACTATATGTATGCGATATCCTATGACTATTGATCGAGCAGTTAATGCTTAAAAAAAATAAACACTTAAACAAACTCTCATTTATAACATTAGCAAGGATGAAAGTATTCATAGACTATTTACAATATAACAAATTAGTTTCTTTATTTTAGTTTCGGCGACAAATCTTCTAAATTCATACTGCCATTGTAGAATGGGTAAGTAATTGTTGTAGATAAGTGTCTCGCGATATATTCAATGTTCTGACAAAATGATGGCCCCCTTGTTAGAACTTTCCAGGGAGTTTTACGGCATCTCAGAATTCTTGCTCCGTGGTGTTTTTTCTCACCCATTTCATTTGTACACAATAACCGAACTATATTACGTAAAACGCCACCAATATTACAAGTTATAGAGTCACAGAACACAAGATTATGAATAAAGTATAAAAGTCACTACATAGCAGACTATGATCCCGCCAAAAACTCAACAAATTAGTTATTGACATTTTTTATCAATGGATTTATTTACTTTGTAGATAATCTTACATCTATCTAAACATATAATAAGAATGTAAATCAAACGGGTCTGTACGGTTCAATTTTCGTGAAAAAAAATTGTTGCATGTGTCTAGGCATAAAGCATATTTTCGAGAATAACTTAGTCTTTGTTTCATTAAAATCGGTCCACTCTATCAAAAGATATTGTAGTTTTAATGGCGACGCGGCGTAAGTACGAGAGAAAAGTAGATAAGTAAATGGACTTAATACATTCAGATGACTTTAATAATCACTGTTTTTTACATAAGCTTCCACGCGGATAAAGTCCTGAGCACAGCTATTTACGTAATATAACCATAATATAATTATACCATACATACTATAATATAACTTAAAGAACAAAATTCACCAAACATCTGAAAGGTATTTCCAAAAAATAAGTAAGTTTTGATTCTATTTCCGATACACCGAGGAATGTGCTTTCTCCCCGGTTTAAGCGTTGATTTACTGCACTGAAGTATGAATCGAATTAAAGGTATGTACGACGGAAAATATCACTACATATTATAAAACAAACTCCTCTGCCGCGTGTCTGTCTGTTCGCGATAAAATCCAAAACTACTGACGCGAATTTCATGCGGTTTTCACCAGTACATAAAGTGATTAATGAGGTAAGTTTTGGTATATAATTTGTCAAGGTTTTTGAAGTTATGCTTCTTTTCGCGCGTGAGGAAAAATGATGAGAGTAAATTTTTACGATGCGCGCGCACACCGTCACGAAAAACCAACACCCTGAATTTAGCTATAGTCAACATTTTGTTTCTTTGTATTTGTTGTTTGTATTAAAACTTTCAATGTATTAAATACATGTTTTCTATTGTTAGTGTCGTTTTTTCTACAAACGTAGAATAAGGCGAAAAATATTTTTTTTGGAAGATTCTTATCCGGTTACGCCAAAGAAGTGTAACTTCTAACGCGTGTACATAAGTACACACACACTTTTTTTTATTAGGGCGGGATAACAACCGCCGTGTCATCTAGTAAACAAATAAGATATACAAGCTAGATTTATAAATAAAATATTAAAGATTTGAATACTTAAAATGTTAATAATAACTTTACTATGAGTAAATATAAATAAATATGAGAAATAGATAAGGAAACACATAACGAACTCGCCGAGTTTAAAGTAAAACATTTTATTCATGTGATATGACGCTGACAGTATATTACGAAGTATATTTACAAAACAGATGTTCGTACTTGTCATTCAGCAGTTAGTAACTGTTAAATACCAATCTCAGATAGCGATTTTGCTTGCATTACGAAACTATCAAAATCAAATCAAAATACTCTTTATTCAATTTAGGCCCTGAGAAGGCACTTATGAACGTCAAAACTACCACCGGTTCGCAAAACAACCCAGTCATCGAGAAGAACCGGCAAGAAACTCGATCTGGTTTATCTTTTCATAATAATTAACATATATTTTTTTTTTATTATTACAACAATAGACACATAAAGCTACATTCGTTTTTAGTGGTTGCACAGAGAGAGGCGTCACTTCCAGACCTCGCTATCGTTCACATACTGATCCACCCTGTAATAACCTTTATGTATACCCGCTTGACATAACACTTGAACCTACTATCCGGCAAATCGATCACATCAAAGAAATCAAAGACATCATAAAAATCGATGCTATCAGTTGTTTTTATGGGATAATTATTTTAAACTGACATATAACATAGGATTTACCGAGTTATATATACATCGCGGGTAAAAATTGCACCAAAATTTACAAAGTCAAAAAAAAATTCTAATAGCGTTATTGAAATTACCACGACTCTCTTACCTGCATCTGAATCATTTTGATATAACCAAGACTCTCTGACTTGTATCTATATCAGGACTAACAAATCTTTTATATTGCCTCTCTCCTTTTATATTGCCAATTCCAAAATTTGGGAAAAAAAAACTCCGTCCGCGTGGTATCGAATGTAAAAAAACAGTGACTAATAAAGTCATCTGAATGTATTAAGTCTATTTACTTGTCTAGTTTTCTCTCGTACTTACGCCGCGTCGCCATTAAAACTACAATAATAACGTTTGATAGAGTGGACCGATTTTAATGAAACAAACACTAAGTTACTCCTGAGGATATGCTATACAATTTTCATGGTAAGGGTTAAAGATATTGTGAACCCAGTACTTTAGCAGTGACGCGTGTTCATACAAACAGCAAACAGACATTTTTTTAAATGATGGAAATGTATTTTATTACTTATTACTAGACACCTGCAACATTTTTTTTCACGAAAATCGAAAAAGTACAGACACGTTAGATTATAAGTATAGAAGATGTATAGATTAAAGATTGGGACATAATTTCTAAAACCTCACTTTCGCATAGTAATCTGTATAGATCGGTATTTAAATGCAGATTTAGATGACAAAATTAAAGTTTTAATTTTAAAGACCGTATTCAGGCTCTAAATGTCATACCAGAAAATAAATAGAGAAACATTATTTTTACTAGTGATTAATGTCTGCGGTTACGCAGGCGTGCTGTCGATATTAGTTAATTTACAGTAATACTTAAACTGCGGTCACTGAGTGCTTAGACCTTAAGGGCCGCTGATATAAATGAAATTTTCGTAGCTTGCGTACGGTTTTTTATTATTTTTTCTTTTAAAAAATCATTACGATCATCGTTCAACACAAATAAAATTAATAGAAGCAATGGTTGCTCAAAGGATTTTTATCTAAATTTTACAATGAACCAAAACTTTCAAGGAAACAAAAGACCACACAGAAATTATAAGTTTCGGTGTGATGAATTTTTAAAGACATCATCTATCGGTTTGTCTAAAAATTCTAATATCTCATAACAAATTATTTTAATAGCCTTTCCAAAAATTACCATTTTAATCAAACGCACAGACATTGCATTATATGAAATAGTTAGAAATCGAAAAAACTGTATTTATAAACATAAATGAGAATATACTATTGAAGTTCAAGTACTCTCAAGCACACTAAACACTTGTTATCATCAGCGATAAAATTTACATTTCAAACTAAAACACATAAAAACTTTATGACGATACATCAACGCAGCTTTACAGCCTATGATGCACTTTAATTAGAGCTTGTATTTAGAAAATCACTAATTACATACTGATGAAAGCGTTATCTATACAGACGATTTAAATATGAGAAGACCTCCCAACCTTAACAATGGTTTTGTTCGAATGCGTCCCAAGAATTTCAAAACCAACTCACCATGCAACAAGTCAGCATCTATTTACAATGGACCACAATAAAATCCACAGCACGTTTTACACTTTAAAAATTTCAACTAAACTATAACCGTTGTTTTCAACACTGGTCCCAAGATACACCCTTGTAGTGCACTTGAAAAAAAATCGTATTATGATAGTACGCGTGCGCGATGCGCGTGAGTCGATAGGCGCGTGCCTTTGTATAGCTGCCTGCTCCGAACTGTGATCAAAGACTGACTGGCTGACGCTTGCGCCGGCGCGACGATGTTTACTATACCCCATGCGAGAGATTATCAAACGCCTTATTGAATTCATAACTCTAGTACAAAGTTGTAAAGCTAGTTTTCCATTGTTTTAATCATATAGATCCTTATCTGTGTTAGTAAAGTCGGACACATGTATTTGTCGTTTGTATGAATGAAAAAATAAACTCTATGCATAGAGCTTTCTGTTATTCTGTTTGACGCGGCTCGTTTCGTTTATAATGCCACAACCTTAATTAATGTTTTGAACCGCATGATATGTTAGCGTAAGTCCTTGTTGCGTTTAAGTGTCTGCATTAACGCTGATGATTCATTATTAACTTCTATCTCTTTTAATTTGTCAAGGATTTCATGTTTTCGATTGATACAATTTCTCAGAATAGCGGACCTAGTGGTTTCGAATAAATCTACTTCGGAATTTAGCGGTAATGGCGTATTTCCAAATGTCTTTATTAATGTTTTTGTTAAGAATTAAGATTTCGAACAATATTATTTCCGTCACATTGTTATACATAGTTTTCGATAGCTTTAGCTAAATCTATTTTAGTTGATGTATCAGAGTAAAATGAAATCTGAGTTTAGAATTAAATGAATGTTGAATGATGACACGCTTGTTATGGTTCGTTGATCCATCTCAATTTTCCTGTTTCCTATAACTTTAATTATTATAGCATCATTTTGCCGAGTTAAGATTAAATTCTACGAAATACGTTTTTATATATTTTGTTTACTGTTCCAACCTATTCATTTGGTAAGTCTATTGATAGTTTACATCAAACTGTTACACCATTATCGTGCTCTATTGTCCACGTGAGATTAGGCAATAGCAATGGATGAATGACTCAATAAATATAAAAATAAATGCTTGTAAAAATATCGTTTATAATTCTAAAGAATTAGAGTTCAAATTACACGGATCAACCTTTGGTCATGACAGAATGCACATGAATAAACATATTACGTTATTTTATAATAAATTTTCTAATAATATTAATTTAAACCTAAACAGCACTGATATAAAGTAAAATTTTCTTTGGCGGTGTTATTATGTTGAAGCTGAACTTGTCGTTTCTATTGTCGTGTTTTTGAATAGAAACAATTCGGAAGGAAATGAATAGATTTAATGTAATCAGATAATTTGTTCTATTATACGACCCCGAAAAATAAATTACAGACGATCAAAATGTGTATTGAAATAATGGAGTATTGGAAACGGTGATAGGTCATCTGGTAAAACCCGTTACGATACTAGGTGCCAACGGGTTTAGTGTGCTCGTGCCAAATCTTTCTTACACAATGAAGTCATATTGGTAACGGGATAAAGTTTATGACAAAACTATTTACGAGTTCTGAAATTTTCATATTTCATTGTACATATTTTATTCCACCTAAGTAGAGTTGGCCTAATATGTTTTTTTTCACTCTTGCCTGTCAGATGTCATCTCAGTATGCACACCTTTTATACACATATCGTCTTTCACACGCTCCGTCCATACCTTTTCCAGTCTTCTACTACTTCTATATCCGTCCACCATCATACTCAAAACTTTTCAAGTAGCATGGTTTTCATCACTTCTCATAACATGTTCTTACCATGTTAAACCTGTTAATCCTCAACTCCTCTGTCATTGGTGTTATTTTCAAACTACTTCTGATATACTTATTCTTAATCTTATCCATTCTAGTTATAGCATACATCCACCTTAACATTCTCATCTCTGCCACATATAGTTTTCTTATTTCATTGTATTCTATTGAATATCACCACAGTTTGAGTTTTACAGTAGCAGAATTTATATTCCTAATAGGTCCCAATTTTATGTTCTGAACTTTATATATTTTGCTTTTTGATGTAGTTTATAGGAAAATAGGGACGTAATTATTTTTCTATTTTTACTTTTTCTCTACGAAATGTCGAATATGACAAAATATGATTGTAATGCTCCCAGCTAACCCAACGGATGGAGATTGAGTAACCGATGAATGTGGACGTAATTTTAAATCTACGGGTTCTAGAACCCATGCCAGATTCGACTATAGAAGTGCTAACACCAAACGGATCTCTACCGCAAAACTCTGCAGTCACAATTTATGACAACAAATGGACTACTTGCCCGTTTGCTATATAATATCGTAGCCGGTGAAGCTGTTAAAGCCTTAGTAGGCAAATAGTAGGCTATTTTAGTCAGTTCGAAAAAAAAACTATATCATATCGTAAGAAAAGTAGCTAATTTTAGATAAGCATAGAAATATCATAACGTTGGCTGTGGGCTAGTAAAATATATAGGATTAAAAAAGAAAGTAATTTCCAAAAATAATCTACCTTATTAATCTCCACTGCTTCCTATACGTGACTGTTATTCAAAGTTATCATATACACAAATCAACACAAATAGTTCATAGTTAAAAGCGATGATAGCTCTCTACACGGGCATTACGTTGATCGACGTTTGATTGATTTCCATTTTCCACAATAACGCTGAGCTTTCGATTAAAGGAACCATCGCCATGAAATCATAGCACGGCTTATTTGTATTCCGGCATATGAATTCAAATTCCAAATGAATTTGCATTGCCTTTATTTTCAAAACTTGTCTCAAACAAATTATCATAAGCATAGATAATAACACAGTTTCAAGTTGTGAGTTTATTCTTTATGCTATTATATAATCTCTCATATACTCTAATGGCTATCTTTAGTCCGTAATAGTAAGGTACGTATCAAAGACAAGCCGACGCACGCGGAAACTACTTGGCCGTAGGAATTTAAAGTGTTTTCTTAACTTCAGCTTACTTGTAACGGTCACAAAGAATGTATGTATATAATCATTTTCGAAATGTTGTCTGTTCATTAATATATTAAATTTTCAAATATGATATCTATATATATTTAAATTATAGATAACTAGCGGATCCGGTGGACATTTTTCAGCCCTGATAATAAAGAAAACCTTCACAAATGATATACCTAAACCTTCCTCATGAATCACTTCATCTACTGGTGAAAACCGCAAAGGAAATCATTTAGTAGCTTTTGAATTTATCTCGAAACGACAGATAGACGTCGCAGGGGACTTTGTTTTGTAATATGTATTGATGAATACCATCCAGTTGGCGAATTCGCTGCCAGAAGGAAATGTCCTTAATAGGCTGGCCACATAACCACATTGTATTATAATTCTTAGTGTAAAAAACCGAAGTCAAAGTATTCAGCCGACCTTATGGTGCCAGACTCTCGATTCCAAACAGATTCTATGAACAGCGGAGTACTAGCGTCGCTTGAAATGTTCTACTGAGGTAACGACCTCAAAGAGCGGACGGTGCTAAAGTATACCAGATGCATATGGGATCCCATACTAAACTCATCCTCTGAGCTATGGCTATACTCAACCTGCGGCCCGCCAAGTCTTGATAGTAGGCCCACCCGATTATACTTTATTTTTAATTATTTTAAATTCGTGCCCATCAGAAAAACTATAAGCACAATGAGTAAATTAAATAGATCCAGATAACCCGACCGCAATGTGTTACTTATATCAGGGTTATACTAACATTGCTTTATTGGTCAACCATTTTTCACTACATTAATGCGTTGTTAATTTGAAATTACGTTTTTTTTATTTAATACTTAAATAATTTTAGTTTGCGGCTCGCGACATCACGAGGGAAACGTGTTTGTAGCCCGTTTAAACAAAAGGTTGAGTACCACTGCTCCAGGACATAAGCGTCATTCGCCTAGTCCTACACCGTTGTTTTAATAAAATTCGTTATCATATATTTCTAACTATTATTATTTCTTTGTATTATTTAATATTCCTACATATATTACATAGTTCTAATTCATGCATCTTAAATTGCAAGTTATTGGAGTAACTAATGTTTTAGTTGAAACACTAAATATCTTTGTAGAATTCGCCGTGTGCTCGACGGAATTTCCCATCGACAGAATCTCAGAGATCATTTGGGTTTCTCAAATGCTCGAAGTTTAATTCACTATTAAATATCCCTAGGAGATGAATTTCCAAAAATGGATTTCTTAGCCCTAATTTACAATATATAAGTAACATGTCTACAATGATGAATGCTCCTGCCGTTCCTAAATGCCAGTTACCTTCCTGAAATACACAATTTTAATTAAGTAGGTATTCTTGTATGTAATCCTATTCTAACATGTCTTTAATATATTTATTTAATAATATTTCTACATGTGGAGAAATTAAATAAAAAAGAAGCTAAAGATTCTAAGCGCTTCTTATAACACGAGCTCTAATTAAATACAACAATAAACCCACTGAGATGTAATTAAATACACTTCTATTAGTGTCTAACATAGTATTGACTGGTTCTGTTAAGTAAGATTTATTTATATTCTAATTTATTTATTTAAAGTCTAGAAAACTGAGTTCGTTGATCAAAAATTTACAAGAACCCTGCAAAATGTGAATACAACATGTATAAAATATAAAAAAATGTTTTATAGCAGAACAAAGAAAAATTAAAATAAATTAAACTTTTATAATTTTTTTAGATGTTAAATATATTCGAAACGCCTGTGAAAAATTATGTCACAAATAGTTTTAATTACACATAAATAATATCAAAGTGTTGGTTGTTTATCCGACCTAAAAATTTCAAAACCAGAGAGATTAGCTTGCAATTGATAAAATGCTTAGACAAGAATGATAGAAGACAGGCAGCAATCAATCCAGATGAGACGTCGTTTTAATTAAACAACAAAAGCAATTTCATCATAACGAAGTCAGGAACATCAACTATTAATATATTAAGTTATTCAATTAAAATTAGTCAATAAATTAGGATTATAAGAGCGCGTTAAATTTATTTTTGACATAATACAGACGTATTGTCCACCTAATTGTGCCACCTACTTACGGGATTATTAGAAATTTGTAACCGACATTATCGTCGAACCCCATAAATCATTAACTCCGTCAAGAGCATCGCCAAAGAAATCAATTATAATCAAAGCAATGACATGTAAATTTCACCGCACCATCTTCAAACTTTCACTAAGATTGAATGCGAAGTAAAAGTGACTAAATAACTGTTGTGTGTCGAGCGATTTAGATTTTAATGACCAATGCCTTAATAGCTAGTCATAATAGGAACGCTACTACTATATCTAAATCTGTTGTTATTACAGTTTTTAGTGATTTCAAAGTCATGGTGATTAACTGGATAGAGAGAGTATGGTTCATTGAATCAAAGTATACAAGTGCCAAAACAAATTGGTTGTCTGTAAAGTCGAATTACGGCGATAATTTTACGTGATAACGACTTAGACGCATCGGGCGATGAAGTGGTAGAAAGATAGATGCGTCACAAGCTGAACGCTTAGGCCTCTCGCTTGCACGCTCGGCTAAGGCGGAACGTGACAATGAGTCACGCATTTTCGCGCGTGCAGCCGGCGTTCATCGATTTATAGGATGTTATCACGTCAAAAATTTGTATTGTGGGAGTTCCGATCGGACAGTCGTTCGAAGTGCACGCGTCCGTTGTCGCTCTCAAGATATTTTTTATCTCGCTCTTGCGCATCGATCCGTCTCTGTCGCGAGTGTGATAGTGTTCGAGTGTTATTTCGAGTGTTATATCGTGCGTCGTGCTTCGCTTCGCGTCGATATCAATTTCGTTGTTACGTTCTTGAGAGCGCCGTGCGTTTCAGTCCGCTTCTAATTACGTAACACAATTCAATCGTAGGCGTCCCATTCAGGGCGCAGCAAACCGCACTTTTCGGTGCGAACCGGTCGACGATACAAGACCAGTCGTCTGGCCACGCGTGGATACCTGACGGTGTTTCAACGAAGCGTGTGGAGCGTCCTGCCCGCTCGCCGGAGGCCCCGTGGTCTACGGCAAAGGTAGACGGGCCTGGGTAGCTTGGCCTTGGCGAGGACGCCTAGTCAAGTCCAGGTGTCGCCCTCCCACCCTCCTGATCCCCTCATTCCATCCCCGAGTGTCTGTTTGGGCGTAGCCCGGTTTACCGGTCTGCGTTCTCGGCCTCGGGCTTGTTAGGGCTTCCCCCTAGGCAAGTTAGGTTCTTACTGTGAGGCATTGCACTTCGCCCACAGCTCTCTTGGTCCGGACTCGGGATAGTCCCGTAGTTTCCGTTAAGGCGTGCCCCCCTGCCCCTCAGGCAGGGAGGTTGTTTCGCGTCCCCCCTGCCCCCTCAGGCCCCGCGATGGCCGAGATAGAGATTATTCTTCACCGGTTCACCGAGTACCTGGTAGCACAAGGTCCAAACGTGGACATGTCTGAGTCGGTTAAGGCATTCGCGCGAGCTAAATATGTGCCCCGCGTGGCAACCGCCAATTCGTTCGCGGCTCTCGAGTCCGACTCGGAGTCGTCCGTGGATTCGCCGGATTCGCCGCTGAATCCGGCGGATCGAGCACCTGCTCCCGCGTCGAGCTCCAGCTCGGAGGCCGGCTCCGATATGGAGCTGGATGAGGCGGCGCCCGCCGTGCCGACCGAAGAAACCGCGTCGATCGCGTTCCCCGCGTCATCCGCGGCCTCTGCGCCTTCCGCGCACGAAAACGACGGTTTTAAGACCGTCACCCATATTAAACGCACTCGCGGCGCGCGCTCACCTGACTCCGGTTCCGACTCGGGTTCCGGACGTCGCAAAGACAAAATAGTTCGGACGAATGACCAGATAGATGGCGCTCGGGTGCCAAATAAGGCTATACCGGCGGTCGCAAGACCGTGTGCGAGCAGAGCCAACCCTGTCTCTCTCTCGCTCCCTCAGAGCGACGCTTCGGGTTCCGTAGAGCCCCAAGCAAAGAAGCCACGCCCACCGCCTCCTGTTACTATACAGGACAAGTCTCAGTGGACGTCGATCTCCACGAGACTTAATAATCTTAAGATTGCATACACGTCCGCCCTTAATACTCCGGCGGGCATTCAAGTTAAGGTACCTTCTGTACAAAACTTTCGCGATCTAACTAGATTCCTTCGGGAATCTAAGTTAGCGTATTTTACGTACGCTCTCGAGGAGGAACGCCTCCTCCGAGTAGTACTCCGCCGCGTCCCAGCCGAGATTTCGGTTGATGACGTCACCGCCTCCCTTAAGGAGGGTGACTTCCCCGTACGCGAGGTACACCGGATGTACCACCCACGCACACGCGCCCCCTACAATATGGTCTTGGTTCTCCTCGACCGTACGGTAGAGGGGAAGGCTATTTTTAGCCTCACCTCCGTCTGCGGACTCAGCGGCATCACCGTGGAGCCCCCGCGAAAGACAAACACCCCGTCGCAGTGTCACAACTGCCAGACTTACGGACACTCTGCCCGTAATTGTCATCTCCGCCCCAGGTGCGTCAAGTGCCTGGGAGACCACTCGACCAAGGAGTGCGGGCGCTCGGCCGGCACTCCGGAACCCCCCAGCTGTGTTCTGTGCGGTAACGCGGGTCATCCCGCGAACTATCGCGGCTGTCCCCGCGCACCGCGCACACAGCGCCCTCGTCAGGCGCGGCAGGTGTCCAGGGCACCTGCGGCCGCCGCCCGCCCTCCGCCTCCACCTCTCATGTCCGTGGATGCCTTCCCCGGCCTGCCGGGCGCCTCTCGCGCCCCGGTAGCGCCCGCGCCCACTACGCGCGCGGCACCTTCTGTGCCGCGCGCGCCGCAACCCGGGCGGGCCCCTCTGGCCCCCTGGGCCCCCCGACCCCGGCCGGAGGCTCCTATGCCTCAGGCTCGCCCACCACAGGCGCCGCCGGCGCGCGCCTCTCCCGCTCACTCTGCGGACCTCTCCGAGATCGACTGGGTCTACCAGTTGCTCCGGGAGCACGACCTCGAAGAGGTCTTAGCATTCCGCGTGGCCATCAAGGCCGCGACAGGGTTGGGCCGGCTCGACGTGCTAGCTCAGTACAGAGGCATCGCGAAAACGTTGCAGCGCCTCTCTCGATCCGCGATTGATTTAACCTTCAAATAAAATTCGCGGCATTAAATAGAATAAAACCGCGCGGTCTATCACTTTCGTTTTTTAACGCGAGAAGTCTTAGGGCACAGCGCGATCTAGTAGCTGACTTTTTACGCGACAATCAGATAGACGTTCTCCTCGTCCAGGAAACGCTATTAAAACCGATAATGAAAAATCCCGCGATCGCGAATTATAATATAGTTCGAAATGACCGTGTCACCCGCGGGGGTGGCACATTGATTTATTATAAACGATCGCTCTACTGTATCCCGATGGATCCGCCCGTTCTATCCAATATGGAAGTGTCAGTATGCAGATTAGGGATGACCGGTCATCCATCCGTAGTGTTAGTATCCGCGTACCTCTCGCCGAACAGAGAGTTGCTCAAAACCGATTTGCAGGCGTTACTTCAGTTAGGCGACTCCGTCATCATAGCGGGGGACCTCAACAGCGGAAACGTCATCTGGAACAGTCCGACTACTTCTCGCAACGGGAAGATACTCGATAAACTAGGTGACGTCCTCGCGTTTGACGTCATAGCCCCTCCGGAACCCACTCACTATCAGGACAACTGTCGGCCGACAGTATTAGATATAGCTATTTTAAAGAATGTCACGCTTCGGTTGCAACTCATACGAGTCGCACACGAACTTGACTCTGACCATCGCCCGGTAATAATGCAGCTAGGTAGTCCGGATGACGCCACTCCTCAGTCGGTGAGGGTGGCCGATTACGCGAAACTCGAACGGTATCTCCGAGATAACCCGTCAACAGATATTTTAGACAGAATTCCGGACGTGTTGGTGTCTAAAGCCGACGCGGATCTGGCTATCGATTCCCTGGTCGACTACCTTCAGACCGCCGTCAGGGAGACCTCGAGAGAGGTGCAAGCGGCGAACGATCGCCGCTTTATACTCCCGGACGACGTGAAGGCGTTGATCACGGAAAAGAACGCCGCGACTCGGGCTCACGACACTTACCCGTCCGCAGAGAACCGCGATCGCCTACGTCTTCTACGTAAACAAGTTAAGGCCCGTATTTCCGAAATCCGGAACGACAGATGGGACAGGCTTCTGGAGAGCATCCGGCCGTCCCACCTGGCGTACTGGAAGCTAGCTAGAGGAATGAAGTCAGACGTGACTATTCCGATGCCCCCTCTCGATAGAGGCGCCGGTATGCCTCCCGCGTTCGAAAGTTTAGATAAGGCGGAGTCTCTCGCCGCGAGCCTCGAAAAACAGTGTTCACCGAACACAGCTAATACTGACCCTACACATATTGGATCGATCGAGTCCTCGGTAGAGCAAGCACTCGCGTCTCCGCCGGCGGATACCCTAACCCCAGTCACGTTTAGTGAAGTCTCGGATGCCATCAAGCGGTTAAAGCTTAGGAAGTCCCCAGGTCCCGATGGGATCAGGAACGAGGTACTCAAGCTCCTTCCTGATCGTATCATAGCTCTATTGGTCTGCATCTTCAATGCGGCCATGTCCCAGGGTCATTTTCCAGCCGTCTGGAAGAAGGCCGTAGTGATAGGAATTCACAAGTCCGGCAAAAAAGCAACGCTTCCCGTTAGCTATCGCCCTATCAGTCTGCTAGATACGCTAGGTAAACTGTACGAGCGGCTCCTTCTGAACCGCCTACAGACTTGCATATCAGAATTAGATCTGTTGCCACCTGAGCAGTTCGGATTTCGAGCTGAACATTCATGTACAAATCAAGTGCACCGCCTCACGGAGTACGTTTTTTCTAAGTTTAATCAGGATCCGGATCCTAACGCGTATCCGACCAATGCTAACCCGAAACGCACAATAGCAGTCTTCTTCGATGTCGCGAAGGCCTTCGACAAGGTCTGGCATGCAGGGCTCGTCCACAAATTAATTCAATTTCGTGTCTCAGATAGGTTAGTTCGCATAATCCGCGACTATCTCACAGATAGGTCCTTCCGCTATAGAGTGGAAGGTGAAATGTCCTCGCCCCACCCGATACGCTCAGGTGTGCCCCAAGGGTCCATTCTGGCACCCACGCTCTTCAATCTGTTCGTCAGTGACCTACCTCGGCTCCCGGGGGTGGAGGTGGGTTGCTATGCTGACGATACAGTTCTCTACGCCTCTGGATGGCATCTGGTAGGTCTCAGGACACGCGTCGAGAAAGCCGTCGGCACACTCGGTGCCTGGTTTACTCGATGGCGTATAGAAGTCAATCCCGATAAAAGCGCCGCGATATTTTTTGACCCGATCTCTAACAAATACGAACGCAGGCTCGCGCCTATTAAACTATACGGGTCAGTGATTCCCTGGGCCAAACAGGTTAAATACCTAGGAGTCACGTTGGATAGACGCCTCACGTTTACTCAACACACGAAAAGAGTCAGGAATAGGGCCGCTATGGTCTTGGGTCGGTTACACCCGCTAGTTTGTCACAAGAGCAAAATGTCCTTAAGACATAAGCTCACACTTTACAAAACTTGTATTCGTCCGATTATGACATATAGCTCACCCGTTTTTGCGCATATGTCCAAAACTAACTTCTTGTCATTACAGCGTATTCAAAACCGCTTTTTACGTAAAGCCACCGGGGCTCCGCGATACGTCCGGAATGAGGATCTCCATAGGGACCTGGAGATGCCTTCTATCTGGGCGTATGTAAAATCACTCACCACCAGATACTTTGAAAAAGCCGCGAATCATCCTAGCCCGCTAGTGGTATCCGCCACGAACTACAAAACCGTACCGGACGTACCGCGTTATAAAAGACGACCGCGTCACATTTTTACCGATCCTCCCGATAAGGAAATAACGTCAGCGAACGATCAGTACCAGCCTGTCTCTCAAAACAGAGCGTGTTCACGCCCACGCCCGCGTAACCACAGATCACGCCGCCGTGGTCTGGGGGTAAATTTCGCTCCCGCACACCAGAGTAGGCCCCCCTCGGCAGCGGCTCAAGCCTAGGTCCGTTCCCTCGGCGGGGAGCCCTTGAGTCCGCTGCTCGCGCGATACAGTGACACAAATTTACATCACTGCAACAACACTACACATATCACCTCCACACACGTGCACGCATACACGCTTACACAAAAAAGTGGAAGGGTTTACTTTCTTTTTCCCTTTTCGAACTGAAATAGTTTAGAAATTTTCCGATACAGAATACACGTAAGAGTTGTTGAGATATGTATGCTTGGTACACATATATGTTTCAACAACTCATATATGTATTAATAGTGTAGCTTAACTTAGGTTAGCTCAGTTAGGTCGCGTATTGCATCGAACAGGCAACAGCCAAGCCGAGGTGTGCCGTGCACCCTTGAGCTGGTTGCCCAAATAAAAATCGGCTGAGTGCCTTAAGCGCTCGCCTTAGTAGTCCGGTGAAGCTGTTAAGACCTTGCTAGGTCAATAGCGTAGTCAGTTCGAAAAAAAAAAAAAAAAAAAAAAAAAATTTGTATTAACGGTGAAGTAAATATTATGCAGAAATCTAAACTCTTAAAAAATGGTGCGGAAATAGTAAATAGGCAGTGTATTATAGTGTCAATACCTGATTATATTGCTACTAATTTTGAAGGCAAGATGACTTAGTTCATAGCGTGTTTTAACACGGAATCGATCGAAGATACGAATCTGTGCAACTGAGTCTAAGCTTTCGCTGAAGGAACACATCGTGATGAAGCCATAGCACGGTGGTAGGGCTTTTTGTAAGTCCATTTGGCTAGTTACCACCCCTCAGGTTGAAAATCTCATATCAATAGCATCGTGGTGTGTTCCGGTAGCTGCACTTGAGAGCCAGTACCCTCAAGGTTTACCCATAAAGTATTAAAAAAAAAACTATGTACACTGTATAGTCAAAGTATGTCATAGACAAACGTAAATTAATGCGTTTTAAAATAACCCAATTTGATTGGATGATCACTATTACCAATTATTTCGGTACCCTCTTAATCCCTTCCTATTGCAATTGTTTTTGCTATACAAATGTCTTTAACTAGACCTCATTAAAACTGGTAATGGCAATGGTATCAATTACATAGTATGGTAAATCAATCATAGTGAATCTTTATTACTTTGTAACATATCGTATATCCAACTACCAAGGGATTTGTAAATATGACCGCGATGAGTGCTGATAGATTGTATATCACTCATTGGTCGCGATTGTTTTGTATTGCATTGAGCTAACCAGATACAGTGAGGTAATTTTGTCGTGCTACAATAAAAAAAGCTTTACTGTAAGAAAAATTACTGTAGACTGGCATGGTCTTTATACATATGTCTTCGCGCGAGAGGAACCCTTTGTCCGGCTGCTGAAGATTTATTTTTGTTACAAAGTACTGACCACATTTACGGTTTATAAATTATAGTGTTTCATTGATTAATTAAAACAGATTATGCTTTATGCTAATTTATATTTGTCACTGTTATAAAGTTTTTATATAAAGTTACCGAATCTCTAATTAATGAATCAAGTACATCCTCCATTTAATCTGCTTCTTTAGAATATATGACTTATTTGTATTTAGCCTTATTAACCACTCGTCAACAACGTGTCGTCAACAAATCCTGTATCTATCAGTATTTTGTCAAAATCAAACCTACTATCGTCAGCCTAGCCTGCCAGTTATTGTCAACGTTTTCTATGCACTGCCATACCGTTGATCAAATTGCAATAAAACTCTTGTCATACACGTTGTAAAAGTTACAGAAAAGGCAACTTTTATTCAATAAAATGCGAGCTAAGTCGCGGGCATGACCTAGTCCTTTATAAATAATTTCATTTGCTACTTATTCCATTAGAAACATTTCAATATAATAGATTCATATAATTTTTTGTAAGTCCCGAAAATCTCTAAAAGTATTCTGTTTTAGTAATTATACTGCATAATATAATATGTATGTTTCGAGTGATTTATCTTTAACTGTGTAGATTTTAACGTGTCACCACAATCTCACCTGATCTTAAATGACGATGTGGTCAAAAATGGCAATCTAAATAAAAAATCCTGTATTCAATTTAGGCCCTGAGAAGACGCATATCAACGTCAAAATACCGCCGGTTCAGAAAAACAACCCACTCATCGAGGAGAACTGGGGAGAAATTTGATCGAATTTATCGTTTTAACATACATACATATTATATTTAAAATACATTACACATTACAATAGTTTTTAGTCGATGCACACATAGGAGTCAATTTCAGACATCACCATCGTTCACATATTTATCCACGGATGTTTTAGAAAAAACCCAACGATATGCTATGGTTTCGTCATATGTTCGTTCACTGAAAAGCCACTGCTACTACAGTTACCTAGCACCGAACCATCATAGCTTCTCACGATAACTATTAAACTAAATAGCATGCAGTTAACAGCACCCATAGACAACTACATTCCACACCAATTAAATTTCTTCGCCACACACTTTATAAAGATGCGACGATTGGAACAAGGTCAAAGATTCACGTAAAAGGCGATGACATTCCACAGAAAATAGGGATGGGATAATTCGATATCAAATCATTTGTTTATTCGAGTTAATAATTACGATAAGATGTATTCTATCGATAATTGATTACGTTTGATTATATTGATTGAAACTCCGTCAAACAAAATAATGATATAAAACTAATTTCGGGACGGTCTGATTTGGACTTCATGAAATGAAAATGTGTAACGTAAAAGAGATAGCTATAAATGTCTGTATAGGATTTAGACTGTGAGATATTATATTCTTATTATACTCGAAATATATACAAAGAGAGGGAGAGAGTGAGAGAAACGTTGATATCTATAACACATTATTTTCTATTGCAACGTAATGTTTTTTAAATTATTATGTGTTGTGTATTATTAAAATTGTTAATATATATTAAAATATTATAAAAGAATGCCGAAAACTAATGTTTACCGTATCCATAGTGTATTCATCTCATTCTCTTAAAAATAATCAGAATACTAAGTTTAAGCCGGTCTTTTTCGACCGTCTTACTCTTTTCACCGACATACTAAATTAAATGTTAGACACTGTATATATTTCTGTATTGAATGAGAATTACTGTATTAATGTTTTGAATATTTTTAGATTTTCTAAATGTATTATTGACATTTTTGTAGCTTATTAATTGAAGAATTACGAATACTTCGTTTGTAGAAAAACCATAGAAATTAATTACGTCATTTGTTGGTTTCATACATACCTACAAACAATCTTTTGAGTTATATAAAATTAGTTACCGACATAAAATGATTTCATAATCATTTCATGAATTCTATTTTAAAAGTTAATGCATATTTTAATATCGAAATTTATATTAAACTAGCGGGTCGTGCGGGTGTTGGCCTGCCTTAATAATAAAAAAAATCTAAAATTCAACTGCAGCGCCACCTACCGCATCCAATTGTGAAACTAAGCCATTCTCGGATCCACTGTAACACGCACACAAAATTTCATCAAAATCGGTCCAGTCGTTCAGGAGGAGTTCAGTGACATACACACGTACAGAAGAAATTGATATATAAAGATTAGCTACCGCCCTGGACTTGTGTAGGTGTGTATAATAATGCAGAAAATAATACTAAATCATCCTTTCACACTACAATCATGTAATGAAATGAAATGAGAACTGAACAACTGAACGTCAATCGGTCAAATATGTCAATATTTCACTCTTTCACGTTTTATATACAAATTTTTGACCTAAGTAATTCACATACAAACTGTGCAATGTTAATATAATTATACGCACAACAAAACATAGCCGTTCTGAAGTGATGCCCTTACATATATTCCGCAATTATTTTTTTTTTTTATGTAGATAAAATGTATTAACAGTAACTAATTATAAATTCGATTATTCGCGAAGGTCACAATGTCGCATCACTAGTAGAAAGCTGTTGAATGATAATACCGTGTAAATACTTCCCGTTGGCTATTCAATACGGTATTGGCTTAAAAGGGTTTCCTGATGTCCTATGACCGTTTGCTTAATATGGTATTTGAATCGTCTAAAATGGCGGAAACTTTTTTTATTACATCTTAGTAAACATAACATTAGACAGCGGTGACATTAATTGACTTAGATGATCCCGTTGTTTTTATTTATATAAAGAAATCTGCAGTTCTATCTGTACATGTCGTTTTTTGATATATATTTTCTCATACGTGTACGCGTGATTTTAAAAGAAATTGATTAGGAATATAATGTAAAAAAACTTTTGCCCCTCAGTTTATACAACTCAAAAACACTTGACCGGTCTTTATTAAATTTTGTACACGTAATGTGTATCTCATTTGAAAGTCTATAAAAGTTTTCAGTAATAATAATTTGACATCTTAAAGTATTATTAGCAAATATTTTTGATATGAAATGTGATGTAAATTTTGGTTTGAACTTTGCACTATTAACGAAATACTCAAAAACATTTGCAACCCTATTTGTATAATCATAGGATTAAAATTATTTTGTCAGCCACTCTTTATACTAGTGTTATGCGGCACGCGCCGACGACCTAGCACCCTTTGATAAACGCCGCCAAGCACACCGCGCCTGCGCCTAGTTGATCTTTTGTATTTTGTATTCAATAAAAATGAATATTTATTTAATAAAATAAATAGGTAATCATTATTTTACGGAACAAATTTGTAATTATTTATAGTTTCAATATGCCATAGCTATATTCCTGTCGTAATTTGTTCTTTTAGGCATATCATAATTACATAGTATAAAATAAAGTGCCCTACCGCGTCTGTCTGTCTGTCTGTTCGCGACAAATTCAAAAACTACTGAACGGATTTTCATGCGGTTTTCACCAGTGGATAAAGTGATTCATGAAGAACGTTTTGGTATATAATTTGTCAAGGATATATTTTTAATCAGGACGGGACAACATCTGCCGGGCCCGCTAGTAACTTATATGAAACAATTTCGATTTTTACACCTCCTTTAAACTGCTGGCAGCGTACTTGCGACTCCCTAGTATTGTTAGTTTCTATGGACGGTGGTGATCACTTACCATCAAGTGACCCGCCTATTCGTTTGCCCCCTATAATATAAAAAAAACAAACAGACACAAAGAAATTCTTTAATATCATTTTCGTGACTGGCGTGCTTTATAAATGATACTTATCAAAAAGATTAAGAAAAAGATTACATGTACAGACAGACTTATAGCTTTATTAATATATATATCATACCAGATTAAACGCGATGAGTAGTGTTTTCCGTATTGCTTCGTTAACAATGTCATAACACAGAGAAACTTATCTACGCGTCAGAGGTTATTTGAAGTTGAGGCAATATTTTAATAACTGGTAACCATATTTCTGACATGAAACTACGCGTATTTTCTAATACAAATAAGTCGCTGACTTATCTGAGACAGTTCGACTAGTTGTTTAGTTCACAGTTTTTGAAAAAAAAAATATTTGGACAAATGAAAAATATTAAATATTACCATATACAACATATTTTTGCAGGGATGATTGCTTATTAAATAGCGGGTTCGGAGACAGCCTCGATGGACTTAGGTTCGAATCCTAGCAACTGAGTAAAAGAGTACGGTGAAGGAAAACATCGTGAGGTAACCATAGCACGGTGGTATGGTGTTTTCTAAGTCCGCCAGCTCCTAGCTACCACCCTCAAGTTGAAAATCTCTCGCCAAGCACCTATTGATGTGTTCCAACAGCTGCACTGAGAACCAGTCACCTCTAGGTTTAGCGTGCTTACTTAGTATCTATCTTATATACATATATCTATTATAGCTTAGTATCTAGTAATCTATACAACAAATTAGGAACTGAGTTGAACATCTTTGGTGACCCGTTGTGCATCTTTAAGAAAAAGCATTATTATAGCTACTAACAATATGAACCGCCTACTTTGAGGTCCTCCCAAATATAAAACGACGAGATCGGTTTGAGACATGTAATGAAAACTTAAATTTATTTTTTTTTTTTCGAACTGACTACGCTATTGACCTAGCAAGGTCTTAACAGCTTCACCGGACTACTAAGGCCTTAAATTTTTTTTTTTTTTTTTCGAACTGACTACGCTATTGACCTAGCAAGGTCTTAACAGCTTCACCAGACTACGCCTTAAATTTAAGTTTTTTTTTTTTTTTTTTTTCGAACTGACTACGCTATTGACCTAGCAAGGTCTTAACAGCTTCACCGGACTACTAAGGCGAGCGCTTAAGGCACTCAGCCGATTTTTGTTTGGGCAACCAGCTCAAGGGTGCACGGCACACCTCGGCTTGGCTGTTGCCTGTTCGATGCAATACGCGACCTAACTGAGCTAACCTAAGTTAAGCTACACTATTAATACATATATGAGTTGTTGAAGCATATATGTGTACCAAGCATACATATCTCAACAACTCTTACGTGTATTCTGTATCGGAAAATTTCTAAACTATTTCAGTTCGAAAAGGGAAAAAGAAAGTAAACCCTTCCACTTTTTTGTGTAAGCGTGTATGCGTGCACGTGTGTGGAGGTGATATGTGTAGTGTTGTTGCAGTGATGTAAATTTGTGTCACTGTATCGCGCGAGCAGCGGACTCAAGGGCTCCCCGCCGAGGGAACGGACCTAGGCTTGAGCCGCTGCCGACTTAAATTTAAGTACAATTTCGTGCATTATACGTAGTCGTATGTTATTCTTGACACCGCTTTTTAGTTTTGTATAGATTCTAACAACCGCCATCTCTTGATGCCTTGCGTAAACATATTACACCGTTCACAATCTATAAATTATAACTTTATTATGTATTTGCTCTGAGTAGTCCGGTGAAGCTGTTACTAGGCCAATAACGTAATCAGTTCGAGAAAAAAAAGTATTTGCTTTGATTTTATGTTTTATTCTTTATACACATTGCTTACCTATACATGCTTACACGCTTACCTATACATGCACCTATACGTTGCTCATATATATTATCGATTCGTGTATGGTGTATTGGGCACTAGCTGCCTTTGAAAAATAGGCCACGTTTAATAAAATTTCCAGAAATTACCCGATTTCCTGGCGAAGTGTGAGCGCTACACATTGTCTGCCAAAGGCGCCGACTTGCACGTAGACAGTTAAATAGTAGAATTAGTCCAATATAAAATCAATGTCAACAGTCAATCCCCCGGGACGGAACTCCGCACTTCAACCGAGTTCAAGAATCTATTAGTACGGTTAACCCAACATCTGAGACGTTGGCACGATTTCGTGCATTTCTTTTCATAATATTTTGTGTCAATTGATGAAAGCCCTGTCGTCATGTTTAGTGGTCACGTTTTCGTCTCGTGTTGTTTATGTACTTATTTTTTGGTTACGTGACGTTCCATTGGTAAATTATTTGTTTTTTGACGAACTTTTTCAGTATAAAATTAATTCTATAGGCACTAGAGAAAAATTTTAGAATATCCATTTTTATTTCAAATCGTTCACACTATTGGCCTGACAAGCTATTATTACAGCTTCACCGGACATCAGTCGATTTTTTGTAATCAGCTCAAGATTGTACGATATACCTCGACTTGGACTATTGCCTCGGTTGCGCCACATCGGGAATCTAACTTTTTTTTATAAACGTAGGGAAATCCATTTTGGATACCCATCCTCCCGGGGGAGAGAGTGGGTTATGTCCGACTCGCATGGACTAAAACCCCACGATGTACAGACAGACCGTATTGTTGGGGCGGCAGCTATCAAGCACGGTGACTACTGACGATGAATTGTAGATTTCTTCTCGTTCGCCATTACATTTGTATAGCACTGTGGTGAACATGAGATATACGAGTTTGTTAATGTGTAATGCTACAAAACAATACATAAGTGAAGTCACAGACGAATGTTTGTCGACTATTGTTTGACGTCACACGCTTGTTCTTATCGATCCCTCGCTCATGGTACACAAAAGGAATCCGTTCTGAGAACAGTTTCAAAACAATGGGGAAAAAACTTAAAAAACAATAAAACTTTCATCTGTAAATAATTTTGAATGAGGTAATAAATTTTAAATTTGGATGCACTTTTTTTTTAATTCCATATAATATAGTTAAAGGATTACGATTCTTTAAGGATTTCGTACAGTTTTGTCGTCTTATTTAATGCTTTAGTCATTCAAGTTTAGCTTATACTTTAGTCATTTATATATTCAGATGGTCAAGGTTTTTTCGAATTATTGTATTGCTTCGAAATATGTATAGACTCTGTGTACAAGTTGTGTATTTTTTTTAATTAAAATAGATTTAATAATTAATAAATAGTTCCTTTTTTATGTTTTTAAGAGTATATTGATAGTTTTAACAGCCTATTAATTGGGCATGTGTCCTTGTGTAGAAAACACTTAATATATACAAACTAGCTGCCCTTAACTCCGTCCCCGTGGAAGCTGATGTACAAAACAGTGACTCTAATAAATCTATCCCAATGTATTAAGTCTCATTACTATCACTAATACTTTTCTCTCGTACTTAAGTCGCGTCGTCATTAAAATTACAATAACTTTCGATAGACCGAAACGATTTTAATGAAACAAATACTAAATGTTACTCGAATATATGTTTAATGATTTTCTTGAAAATGTCTTATAATGAACGCAGTACTTTAGCAGTGATGCGTGTTCAAACAATCAGATAGATAGACAGACACACATTTCTAAAAACAATATTTATCACGAAAATCGAAAAAGTACAGACATGTTATTTTTACATTCTTATTATATGTATAGATAATCTACATGTATTTTTTTTAATTTCCTGCAGACTCATGGTCCGAACATTCTTTCTGACAATATATTAACTATAGTGCAGTTTAAATACAGTATTAGTAAGTAAAACAAAATATTATTATCCTTAATTAATTGCAGCTCATTGTTAATTTTTTTTTAATCCTTACTCGAATTTTTCGAGATAATACGCTTTTATGGCGGCTTAATAGTTATCTTTTATTGGTATTTTTAGGTTGTTATCTACAATATCTCGCACCGTAGCGTTCACGGCCTGATGCAGGTGGATAAATCTACCCTTCGATCAGTTATTGTTGATCGAAGAATCTACCACATGTATTATTTTAACACACGCACATTAGTGATATACCCGTATCGAACCTGCAACCTCTTGGCTCAACAGTTAATGATTTTTTTTAATCTATTAAAAATAGTGTATTCCATTTAAGCACTAACTAAGTTCGAAAAACAACCCGATCAACGAGAAGAACCGACAAGAAACTCTATCTTTTTATCATAAATTAATATTACATCGTTTTTAATGGATGCATAGAGAGGAGTCAATTCCAGACATCACCATCGTTCACATATTGATCCATTCTATAATAGCCTTTCGACACTAAAACCCGCTTGACATGACGCTTAAACTTATAGGTCGACAAATAACGGTAACTAGCGGGCCCGGCTGACGATGTCCCGCCCTGATAATAAAAAAACCTTGACAAAGGTTTTTTTACATATTAAACCTTCTTCATATATCACTGTATTTACTGGTGAAAACAGCAAGGAAATCCGTTCAATAGTTTTTGAGTTTATCGCGAACAGACAGACAGACAGACGTGGCAGAGGACTTTGTATACTATATAATGATATACTTTGGGACTTTGTTGTAAAACCTAACACTATTACCTAAAAAACTGTTACAGGTCTTACTGAATCTAAAACGCGGGATGACCAGTTTGTTACAGTTTCTAGTATTTAGATCATGCCGAAAGCTAATCCAGCTTTAAAAAAAATTTGCGTTTATTATTTTGAGTTTATTATCCTTTTAATAGAGTAGTTATGTAGTTAGTATACAGTTAAAATTGTTAGGATAACGGTAATGGAATTTTGCAGCACAAAGGATAACAACTAGCCCATTAAGTTATCTCCATGCGCTAATGGGTGGCGCCGGTTATGGGAGTAAACACTGCCTTTGACTCATAAACAACGAGTAATTATCAGAATTTACCGTTTGAGATGAATGATTTTTAAATGACGATGATTCATTTATTCTGTTTAAAACTGAAGAATTTTGGTTTGAAAATTAGTAGAGTAAAAACTAAACAACTAAACATTTGATTTGTGACTTCGATGGTTCATTCAGTTTTTCTCTTATAGTCTTAAATGGTGTATCCTTACCAACTTGTTCCGATTTCTCTCGGTTCTCTGATCCAAAACGACGTCTCCATAGGCAAATACGTGAGAAATAGGATAAATGCAGGGTGGATGAAATGGCGAAAGGTGTGCGATGTAGGTTCTGACCCACGAATGCCATTGAAACTCAAGGGGAAAGTGTATTAGACCAGTCATGTTGTATACATCTGAGTGCTCGGCAACGATAAAGACGGATGAGACACAAATACATGTGGCAGAGATGCGAATGTTAAGGTGGATGTGTGGTGTAACTAGAATGGATAAGATTAAGAATGAGTATATCAGAGGAAGTTTGAAAATAGTACCAGTGACAGAGAAGTTGAGGAGTAATAGGTTAGCATGGTATGGACATGTCATGAGGAGAGGTGAAAACCATGTAACTAGAAATATTTTGAGTCTGGATGGATTATGTGAAAAATGATATGTGTGTAAAAGGTGTGAATATTGAGATTTTTTTATTTTTTTTTATATCATAGGATGCAAACGAACAGGTGAGTCACCAGATGTTAAGTGATCACCACCGTCCATAGACATTTGCAGCACCAGAAGAGTCGCACGAGCGTTGCCACCCTGTGTTTGGGGGAAGGCAAGTGGGGAAGGAGAGAGGGAGAGGAGAGGTGGGTTATCCGGCGCTTTCACTGATCGAACGAAACGCAACAATGCAAAGCACTGTTACTTCACGTCGGTTTTTTACGAGAGGGTGATACTACCCCGGGCGAGCCGACCCATTCATGCTGAAACCAGGAATAGCTTTAGCGTGGCCACCTACCTACCACCTAAAAAACCTGAGATGACATCTGATAGGCGTAAGTGGAAAAGGAAAACATGTGCCGACCCTACTCAGGTGGAATAAAAGTAAGAAGAAGATGATGATTCATTTATAATGCTTTGAAGTGATTATGATTCTGTGGTTATCATGTTTGAACACCGTCTTGAGCGAGGCTAGTTCCAATCCTTCTGGTGAAAGGATACATCGCTATGAAATTGTAGCATGGTGGTATGACTATTCCTAAACCCGCTAGACTAACCTGCAAGTAGGAAATCTGTCGCCAAGCGTTTATCGGTATCCAGCAGCTGCACTCTTAGACCACATCGCTATTTAACATCAGGTGAGAATATGGTCAGCATCGGTGCTTGACAACAGCAACTTCAACTGCTAAAGCAAAACTTAAATTAAAAAAAATGGCTTTGTTTGATAAACCTTAAATTTTGTGTCTTTTGTAGTTAGCTTTTTTGGATGATAAGTTTGCTAACCATTGTTCTACATGAAAAGTATTGTATGCCCTTTTCTATGCCAAATTTCATGTTGATCGGTGAAGTCGTTAGGCACGAAAGCATAACAAACAAACAAATTCATCTTCACATTTATAACATTAGTTAGAATTTAACACAGATGAAGCTGAGACCCGTAGATAGTCTATACATATAATAAGAATGTAAATCTAACGTGTCTGTACTTTTTATATTTTTGAGAAAAAAATTGTTGCATGTGTCTTGGAATAAGTTATGAAATACATATCAATCATTTTTAGTAGTGTCTGTCTGTTTGTATGAACACGCATCACTGATAAAGTACTACGGTCACGATAAAACATCAACAAGAGAATCATAAAGCACATCCTTTTTTTTTTTTTTTTTTTTTTTTCGAACTGACTACGCTATTGACCAAGCAAGGTCTTAACAGCTTCACCGGACTACTAAGGCGAGCGCTTAAGGCACTCAGCCGATTTTATTTTGACAACTAGCTCAAGGATGCGCGGCACACCTCGGCTTTGGCTGTTGCCTGATACATGCAGTTCGCGACCTATCTGAGCTAACCTAAGCTAAGCTAACTATTCATACATATATGAGTTGTTGAAACATATATGTGTACCAAGCATACATACCTCAACAACTCTTATATATATTTCGTATCGGATAATATTCTAAACTATTTCAGTTTTATAAGGGAAAAAAAATAAAACCCTTCCACTTGCATGTGTAAGCGTGTATGCGTGCACGTGCGTGGAGGTGATATGTGTAATGTTGTCGCAGTGATGTAAGATTTTGTGTCACTGTATCGCGCGAGCAGCGTACTCAAGGGCTCCACGCCGAGGGATCGGACCTAGGCTTGAGCCGCTGCCGAGGGGGGCCTAGTCTGGTGTGCGGGAGCGAAATTTACCCCCAGACCACGGCGGCGTGATCTGTGGTTACGCGGGCGTGGGCGTGAGCACGCTCTGTTTGGAGAGACAGGCTGGTACTGATCGTTCACTGCCGTTATTTCATCGGGAGGGTCGGTAAAAATATGTCGCGGACGTCTTTTACAGCGCGCAGCGTTTGGTACGGGTTCGTATTTTGTGGCGGATACCACTAACGGACTGGGATGATTCGCGGCTTTTTCAAAATAACTAATCGTAAGTGATTTTACGTATGCCCAGATAGAAGGCATCTCTAGGTCCCTATGTAGATCAACTCTCCGGACGTACCACGAAGCACCGGTTACTTTACGTAAAACGCGGTTTTGAAGAACCTGCAACTTATGAAAATTATCTTTCGACATATGCGCAAAAACGGGACTGCTATATGTCATCACGGGACGGATACACGTCTTATACAAAGTGAGCTTGTGTCTGAGGGACATCTTACTCCTATGACAAAGCAACGGATGGAGGCGACCCAAGACCATAGCGGCTTTGTTTCGCACTCTATCTATATGTGACTCGAAATTTAAATGTTTATCTAATGTAACACCGAGATATTTGACCTCGTCGGCCCAAGGTATATCGGTTCCGTATAGCCTGATGGGCTCGAGGTTATTACTACGTCGTAAAGCATCGAAGAGTATCGCGGCGCTCTTATCAGGATTAACTTCTATGCGCCATCGACGAAACCATTCACCGAGTGTGCAAACGGCCTTTTCGATGCGCTTCCTAAGAAAATCCGACCGCAAGCTGGAAGTGTAAATAACTGTATCGTCAGCATAGCAACCTACCTCGACCCGTTTAGACCGAGGTAGGTCACTGATGAACAGATTGAAGAGCGAGGGCGCGAGTATGGAGCCTTGTGGCACACCTGAGCGTATCGGGTGGGGCAGGGATAGTTCCCCATCCACTCTAAAGCGGAAAGTCCTATCAGTGAGATAATCGTGGATAATATGAATTAACTTATCGGGTACGTGAGATTTATATAATTTATGGATGAGCCCTCCGTGCCAGACCTTATCGAAGGCTTTGGCGACATCGAAAAAGACTGCAATTGTGCGTTTCGGTTTACGTTTCGGGTCGGCATTAAAATTAGAGAAAATGTACTCCGTGAGGCGGTGTACTTGATTCGTGCAAGAGTGTTCGGCACGAAATCCGAACTGCTCAGGTGGTATTAATTTTAAATCTGTAATCGAGACCTGGAGACGGTTCAGAAGGAGCCGCTCGTATAATTTACCTAATGTATCTAACAGGCTAATCGGGCGATAGCTATCGGGAAGCGTAGCTTTTTTGCCGGGCTTGTGTATGCCTATCACTACGGCCTTCTTCCAGGCGGCTGGAAAGTGGCCCTGGGACATGGCCGCATTGAAGATGCAGACCAATAGAGCTATGATGTGATCGGGAAGGAGTCTCAGTACCTCGTTCCTGATCCCATCGGGACCTGGGGACTTCCTAAGCTTGAGACGCTGGATGGCGGTCGAAACTTCATCGAAAGTTATTGAGGTTAGGGTATCCACGGGAGGGGACGCTAGTGCATGCTCTACCGACAATTCGATCGACCCAATATGGATAGGGTCAGTGTTATCAGTGTTCGGTGAACACTGTGTTTCTAAACTCGCGGCAAGACATTCCGCTTTATCTATGCTATCGAACGCAGGAGGCAATCCGGAACCTCTATCGAGAGGAGGCATCGGAGTAGTGAGATCCGACTTTAAAGTTCGCGAGAGTTTCCAGTACGACAGGTGGGACGGCCGGAGATCCTCCAGAAGTCTGTCCCACCTGTCGCCCCGAATTTCAGAGATACGAGATTTGACTATTTTACGTAACAAGCGTAAACGGTCGCGATTTTCTGTAGACGGGTAAGCGTCGTGAGCTCGAGTCGCGGCGTTCTTTTCCGTAATCAACGCTCTCACGTCGTCAGGGAGTATAAAACGGCGATCATTCGCCGCTTGTACCTCTTTCGAGGTCTCTCTGACGGCGGTCTGGAGATAGTCGACCAGGGAATCGATAGCCGAATCCGCGTCGGCTTTAGACACCAACACGTCCGGAACCCTGTCTAAATTGCTAGACGAAGGATTTTCTTTAAAATAACGAGCGAGTTTCGCGTAATCAGCCACCCTAACCGACGGAGGGGTGAAGTCTGAGTTAAAACCTAACTGTAATACGACCGGGCGATGGTCCGAGTCAAGTTCGTGTACGACTTGTATGAGTCGTACCCGAAGCGTGATATTTTTTAACAAAGCTATGTCTAAAACTGACGGACGGCAGTTATCCTGATAATGGGTGGGTTCCGGAGGGGCTATGACGTCAAACGCGAGAACCCTACCTAGTTCGTCGAGTATCCTCCCGTTACGAGAGGTTCTCGGACTATTCCAGATAACGTTCCCGCTGTTGAGGTCCCCCGCTATAATGACTGAGTCTCCTAAATTAAGCAACGCTTGCAAATCGGTTTTTAACAACTGCTTATTCGGTGAGAGGTACGCGGACACTAATATAATGGACGGATGACCAGTCATACCTAATTTACACACTGACACTTCCATATTAGTCAGAGCGGGCGGATCTACCGGCATGCAATATAATGAACGCCTATAATAAATTAAGGTGCCACCCCCGCGGGCGACACGGTCGTTTCTGATTATATTATAATTCGCGATTCTAGGATTTCGCATTTTAGGTTTTAGAAGCGTTTCCTGGACGAGGAAAACGTCTATCTGTCTATCGCGCAAGAAGGCAGCTACTAGGTCGCGCTGTGTCCTAAGAGATCTCGCGTTAAAAAACGAAAGAGATAGACCGCGCGGTTTTATCCTATTCATAGCCGCGAATTTTATTTACATGAAATTGGATCTTGTGAGCGGGCGATGCGATGTAATGTCGCAGCAATACTCGGGTATTGCGCGAGCACGTTGAGCTTACCCAAGTCCTCCTCCGCCTGGAAAGCTGCGTTGAAGGTTAAGACTTCCTGCAAATCGTGCTCCCGGAATAACTGGAAAATCCAGTTCACTTCAGAGAGCCCCATAGAGAAGGCAGGCGCGGCGCGTGCCGGCCGTGCCTGTGGGATGGGAGCCTGAGGCTTGGGAGCCTGGGGCTGGGGAGCCCAGGGGGCCAGAGGGGCCCGCCCGGGTTGTGGTGCGCGCGGCACAGAGGGTGGCACGCGCGGAGTGGATGCGGGCGCTACCGGGGCGCGAGAGGCACCCGGCAGGCCAGGGAAGGCCTCCACGGACATGAGAGGGGGAGGCGGAGGGCGGGCGGCGACCACAGACGCCCTAGGCACCTGTCGCGCCTGGCGGGGGGGTTGTGTGCGCGGTGCGCGGGGACAGCCGCGATAGTTCGCGGGGTGACCCGCGTTGCCGCACAACACGCAGCTGGGGGGCTCGGTGGTGTCGGGTGTGCGCCTGCACTCCTTTGTGCAGTGATCACCCAGGCACTTGACGCACCTAGGGCGGAGATGACAGTTGCGTGCCGAGTGGCCGTAACTCTGGCAGTTGTGACACTGCGACGGGGTATGGGGCTTCCGGGGGGACTCAACGGTGATGCCGCTGAGGTTGCACACAGAGGTCAGGCTGAAAATAGCCTTACCCTCCACGGAACGATCTAAAATAACTAATACCATGTTATATGGCCTGCGGGTGCGCGGATGGTACATCCGATGTACCTCTCTAACGGGGAAATTCTTCTCTTTAAGGGATGCGATCACGTCTTCGACCGAGATCTCGGCCGGAACGCGACGAAGCACTACTCGGAGGAGGCGTTCCTCCTCAAGGGTAAAAGTAAAAAAGGCTAACTTAGCTTCCCGAAGGAATTTTGTTAGCTGGCGGAAGTCGTTAACGGATGGGACCTTAACCTGGATACCCGCTGGGGTATTTAGGGCGGACGTATAGTTAATTTTGAGTACTTTTAGTCTATTAGAGATGGACATCCACTGGGACTTGTCCTGAATGGTAATCGGAGGCGGTGGGCGGGGCTTCTTAGTCACCGCTACGGAATTCGTAGCGTCGACTTGCGAGAGCGAGTTAGCTCTGCTCGAGCGCGGTTTATCGGCTGCCGATGTAGCCGTGGCAGGCGCTCGAGCGCCATCTACATTCCGAACTAGTTTCTCGGCCGGGCGTCCGGTACCCGAGTCCGAGTCCGACGAGCGCGACGCGGGGCGAGACCGTTGTTTACGTTTTTGATGTGACACGACTTTAAAATTCTCGCTGTCATTGTCTTTGTCTAGCGCGGAAGGCGCGGTAGACGCGGACGTGAAAATCGTGGGCGTAAGTGACGCGGCGGGTGCGACTGTGTCTAGCTCCATCACGGAGCCGGCCTCCGAGCTGGAGCTCGGCAACTGACCTCTATCCGCCTGGTTCAGCGGTGACTCAAGCGAATCGAGGGGCGCGAACATATTAGTTGTTGCCACGCGGGGTACATATTGCACGTCCTCCGAGGACGGGGAATAATGACGCGCGAGAATTGCGTCGACGGCGTTTTCGTCGAATCCATTCGCAAGAAAATCGTTCCGTAGTCCTAACATCCAATTATTAGTGAGGGCCATTCCGTGGCCTGAGGGGGGCGCGCACCAACCTCCCTGCCTTAAGGGCAGGGGGGCACGCCAAACGAAAAACTACGGGACTATCCCGAGTTCGGACCAAGAGAGCTGTTTAAAACTAAACAAAATAGGAAAACAATGCAAATAAGTACCTGAGCGAGATAGGGGAAAAATAACATAAGACTACTTAAATAAACAAACAATAAAAAGTAAATAAATTTAGAAATAAATGACTGAAGAATTAAGGAAAATACGTAAATAAATAGATAAATAAATGAGTAAACAAATAAATATACCAAGAAATAAATAAAGCAATAAATAAATAGAAAGGAAAGGTCTCACTCAGTTCTAGGAAACAGAACGCAGGTGTAGCACAGGTGTGCGGCGCAGGTGTGCCGAATCGAAACAATGAGAACGAGCACTCACGAAGTAATAACTGACGTCACTAAATCACGAGTATCGAAATCGAAGAGGACAACGAGCGCGACGTCCGTCTCCCACCGTGGTCGGATCGGAACTCATAAAGCACATCCTGTAGTAACATTAATCTTGGTTTTATTAAAATCGGTTCACTCCATCAAAAGTTATTGTAATTTTAATAACGACGCGACTTAAGTACGAGATATAAGTAGATAAGCAAATAGACTTAATACATTCAGAGGACTTCATCAATTTATTTCACGCGGACGAAGTCGCGGGCACATCTAGTTCTAAATATAGCTCTTTAGAGAGCATTACAATCATCAAGTACTGATTCAATTAAAGAATTATATTTGAATGCCTTAAACACGTTGATCTTATGCTTATGCCATAACGTTGAAGAGAAATCTTACATATAACTCTAAAGTTGTGAGAATAGTTATCCATTATTTAACAAGTCCTCTTAACATTCCGGGGTTATCAAGGATTTGCTTTAAGCCCGACGTGACGCCAGATAGTAACGCTTTGATGACCCCGACGACAGAGACGAAATCAGTGTACGGTTACGTGGTAAATATTAATAATACAAATTATAAGTGTGCTTTTTATATACAGTGTTCGAAAATGTCAATTCGATGTCTGCAGGTTCAAACCCCGGCGTGTGATAACGAATGTTTCGGAATTCGCGTACATTTACTAATTTAAATTGGTAAACAGCGCGAGGAATTCTCTGAACCTGTAAAATGTTCTTGTGATATCATGACATATGTGGAGAAAATATAGAACTGTAGATTTTTTGGAGTTTAATTGCATTGAAATCATTCAACTTGTATTTAGAAGCTAGCTTTAGGAAATAAATAACATATTTAACACATATGTAATAAAATTAATAACAAGTGTATATAATAAATAGATATGATTCTGTGTTAAGTTCATTATATTCTTTTATTATTTTGATTTTTTTCTCTTTGCATTGCCTACAATATTTTAGCCATGATACCGTTGATTGGGTGAAAGAAAATTCTTTATGGTATTCACTGTATACATTAAATAATAACATAAATCTCGCTTTTCATCTAATACGTAAAAAGATTATGGGCCCCAAATTAAAATCACTAGCGACGTACCTGTACCGCCCCTATGCAGATAAGATTTGAGAGTACACTCGGGTCATAGCAGACCCTTGTCAATCAGGAATTTCTAAAAATGCGATATAATTTTAGTATAATATTTGACTTTATCATTATTTACTCTCAAAAGTTTTTTTTCCACTTTCAAGGAACTTAGGATAGCTCAGCAATCACTGTCCCCACACCGACCTATAAACAACCACGACAAAAGCCAAGAAGTTTTTGGACTCAATTCTGTTGTTACACTTCAAAATGAGCTAAATTCAATTTCAATCGTTCATATAACATGTATATTTTTTTCAAGATTTCCAGATTTAATACACCGAGAACGACCACCCTCCCATCCCCCACTTCTCCACTACCCTCTCCTCCAAACACAGGGTGGCAACGTACTTGCGACTCCCCTGGTGTTGCAAGTTTCTATGGACGGTGGTGATCACTTAACATCAGTTGACCCGTCTGTTCGTATGCCTCCGATGATATAAAAAAATAAATTAAATTTTGCCGTCCATAAAGTTTTTAGTTTTTTTATGATCGTCATATGTTCCATGTACAAAATTTGAAAATCTTGAAAAATAACGCAAAATATTAGGAAAGGGTTAAATTGGGTTTAGCTCGTTTTGAAATGTAACGACACAATTGTTCCTAGAAAGGTATGTATCAAACCACGCCATAATAACTGATATTTCCTCCTATGTATGTTGGTTGCATCTATCAGATGTAATTACCACCATAATAAAAGTGGGCACTGAGAGATACAACGATTCCTCTGAACTCCAGAGAAATGAAAAAACATTTGTATCGGACTTCCGATGTGTTGTAGATTTCTTGACAGTCGGCATTTGTTTTAAATTATGCATTCCTTACCATCAGATATGGTCCTAATTTTATAATGAAAATCAAAAATACTTTAATCAATTTAGGCCCTGTGAAGGCGCTTATGAACGTCAAAATCAGAGATCGTAGAGTCACGCTGAACCTATTACTGGTATCAGGATGAATTGGTCGGCTCGCCCGGGGCACTACCACCCGACCCACAGAAACACCGACGTGAAGTAACAGTGCTTGCTTTGTTGCGTTTCGTTCGGTCAGTGAGAGCGCCGAAGGCCCACCTCCCCTTTTCTCCCATACCCCGTCCTCGACTCCTCTCCCAAACACTGGCTGGCAACGCATTAGCGACCCCCTTAGTGTTATTAGTGTCTATGGACTACGGTGTTCACTTAACATCAGGCGACCCGCCTGTTTGTTTGCCTCCTATGATATAAAAACTACCACTGGTTCGGACAAACAAGACAGTTATCGTGAAGAACCGGCAAGAAACTCCATCTGTTTTATCTTTTTAACAAACATATTTTTACAAATATACATAGTTACATTCATTTTTGACCGATGGACAGAGATTAGTGTTAATTCCAGACACCATCATCGTTCACATGTTAATCCGCCCTATAATAGCCTTTACATGCAATATATGATGAGATAAGTAAATAGTTCGCACCATCGAATCTGATATTAAATAACGATGTAGGTCAGGATGGCAAACAAGCTAAGCCTATAAATGCAGCTGCCGGAACACACCTGTATGTACTTGAGGACACATTTTCAACTTACAGGTGGTAGCTACTCAGGCGAGTTTAGAAAAACCCTTCCATCATGGGTTTCATTATGATATTATTCCTCACCGAAAACTTACGATTCAAACCTACATAAATCGAGGCGGTGTCAGAACACGACTAGCTCAAAGCCATAATCACTTTAAACAGAAGTAGAGATAAACAAGTCACAAGATAATAAGTCGGGATGATGTAGTGCTTTGACCGATGGAATATCATTTCCATGTCCGTAGATTCGAACCCCAGCATGTATCAACGAATTTTACGGAATTCGCGTACATTTGCTAATTTAAATTGGTAACACTATCGGCTGACGGCGGCGGAAAACATTGCGAGGAAGCCTTCAGAAATGTTCTTTTATTACTACCGTATGTGGGAAAACATAGAACTATGGATTTCTCAAGGTTTGAATTAGCCAAGACGTCGTGAGCTGGCGTGGTGATTATGCCCATACCTTCCTTCTGGAAGAGGCGTATGGCCTTGCAGCGTGTCTCTTACAGGCTGGTGATGATGAGAGACCACAGGCTAAGGTCAGAGAGGAAAGCAAAATACAGAACACCAACCAACAAGATGGAAAGATAAGCTAAGCCTCACTGCTTGATATTACAAAGGTAGCGTGTGACAAAATCCAGGGAGAAATATTAGAGGAACCTTAGGTATGCTTAAACTACGGGACATACTTTAGAAAGCAGAATACATATACTATTTAAATTTAACGTAGCAGTTTTAGTATAGGTATTAATAAAATGAAATAATCTTCATCCCAGTTAAAAGTTAAACTTGTGCGGTTCATGAAAAACAATACATGGGAACGGAGTTTTACAGAATCACTCAATAATAATGGCCGAAATCTGTTCAATTTAACTGTAGTTGCGGAACTAATTTTAGCTTATCAACTCGAAAGTCTTAAATTTGATTAATAGTTAATGGCATATTAATTAACTTAACTAAACTGCAATTATTGTTTTATTTTATGACAGCCAATCTTCTAGTACATTATTACTCCGATTTGTGTTGGTGATTATATTACAAGTTTCTTGCGATCATGTCAATGAAGTAACAAGATGGTGGCCGTCTTGTTAGAACTTTCCAGGGAGTTTTTGTGGCAAGTCTGAATCCATGCTTCGCGGTATTATTTCCCATCTATTTCACTTGTGCACTATAACCACACTATATTACGTAAAACACCACCATTTTTTTTGTCAAAAGGAGGCAAACGAACAGGTGGGTCACCTGATGTTAAGTGATCACCACCGTCCATAGACACTAGCAACACCAGGGGAGTCGCAAGTGCGTTGCCAGCCTGTGTATGGGGGAAGGGAGGGAAAGGCGGAAAGGAGATGGGCCTCCGGCGCTCTCACTGACCGAACGAAACGCAACAATGCAAGTACTGACATTACTTCACGTCGGTGTTACAAAATATAGAGCCAAATAACACAAGATTATGAATAAAACATAAAATTCACTACGTGGCATTCTAAGATCCCGCCAAAAACTCGCTTTAAACTGCAACATTTTTGAAAGAATTAAAAATAAACATAAATTTCCACGCAGTGTAAACAAATAAATATCACCTGTCTCTCTCTAGCATACGGTTTGGATACGCGTCGAAAAAGAAACACTACAAACCGCCGTATTTGTTAATGGCGCGTGAATTTTATTATGGTATTCAATCGCCATTATTTCGACTTAGAATTTCATATAGCTTTAATAACAATCGTAGCGGTATATATCGTTTATTTTTATGTTTATTCTCTTTCAAAGTATACCGTTACGTTACACGAATGGTGCAAGGGCTTTATTTAACTAATTTTATATTCCTAAAAAACAGAACGATGTTACCTCGTTAGTAAGTATGTGTTTAAAAATCACTACATATTATAAAACAAAATACTCTGCCACATTTGTCTGTCTGTTCGCAATAAACTTAAAAACTACTTAACGGAATTTCATGCGGTTTTCACTAGTAGATAGAGTGATTCATACAGAATGTTTAGGTGTATAATTTGTCAAGCACCAAAGAAGGTTTCAAAATCGGGGATTTTTCCCTCTTCAGAGCTTCGGCTCCGTGTTAGCGTTAGCCCAAAGTAACTATTCCACGCGTACGAAGTCGCGGGCAGAGGCTAGTACATAATATTTGAATGTTGTAATTCTATCTTAAATTATTTTTTTAAATTATGACGAACTTATGTAAAGTATAATTTTACAGTTTTGAGATCGTATTTTTTTTAACGCGGTTTATTTTTCTTTTACTTTTTAGGCACTTATAAAAGTTTACCACTATAATATTCTTCAAGACATCGGTATCATCCTAGTGTGTAGTGAATTTTTAAAGCCAAAAGATTTCTTACTACCCCGTTATTCTTTATAGCCTCATTTGTCAACTGCTCCGCTCCCACTCCGCGTAAGATAAAACAACGTCATGTTTTCTAACTCCTTTTATGTTCACACGTAACTGAGGCCAATACTGAAATATCATTTTCGATTTCAGTTAATGATGATTCTGGATATTTTTGTACTCTTTCGAGTTAACGAATCAGCCGGATGTTTCGATCGAAAGCGAATCTCTTCAATCGAATTCGCGCTCAAGCGACCATAAATTATTAGCACGCACGCGTTGTTATCGCTAACTCGCAGTTTCAATTGACTCGACACCGCGAGTGAAAACAATTGTAAACGTTCGAGAAGTTTCGATAATAAAATCTAACAATCATACTATATACGTATGATATAACATTCTGACGTCCATGTGTTCGTAATTCCTGTCCAAATCAAGACGCGACGGCTTGAAAGACTTTCAAAAATATTTTCTTGTTCTATAGTCAGACCTGATTTATGTCGCTTTTCGATAAGTTATTTATATTTTTTTTAATATTTACATAATAAACAATTAATTCGAAAATTCCAGTAATCAAGTATTATTAATTCGTAACTAAATATAGTCATATATTACTACTCGTTAGCCGTGACTTCTTCCCGGAATTTAGCAAAAATTGTTTTTAGTGTGAACGTAAGTGTGCGATGCGGATACTGGACGCAGCTTCTTTAGTTTATCACTGTAAAACGGAACCCTAATGTATGTTTTTCTAAAATAAAAGTAACCAAGAAAGAGACAGTCAAAACTGATCTAACCGTTTTTAAAATTAACCGAAATAGACAGACAGATAACAATGTTATTGTAGTCCGGTGAAGCTGTAAAGAACCTACTAACGTTGTCAGTTTGAAAAAAGAAATTATGTTATAAGCACCATATATACTTTCATATCAATTTCGTATATAAAAAATCGTTATTTTACCAAACTACAAACAACCCTTATATGTTATAGATCTGGATAGATTGTAGTGTGATAGGAAAGCGACGGTCTACTGAATATTTCGGTAAACATGAAAATTAATATGATATTGTCTGAAATCTTTTCAATAGTTGGCACGCGTACGTGTTTTTTTCGGCCCATTTCCCCATAACTCGCCACTATATTATTATTATCACATTTTATATTGTAATTCGATACGCATAAACTAGCGGACATTGTCAATATTATGTAAGCTAAAATAACAGTTCGATATCGCGCACGTTTATACAGATAAATTCATTTGCTTAGATTAAATAATAATATGAGAAGAATCCAATTGAATGAATTAAGTATACACTCGTATAAATAGAAATCGGTTTGAAATAAACAGGAACCATTTATTCATAATATTTCTTAAGTTAGATAATCAAATAAAATTCTATAAAAACCATCTTAAAATGACAATTTTAATAATAGATAATTTTAATATCTAATAAAGTAACTGATAATATTGTATTCAATGGAATAGCCTCTCACCAAAATTGTAGGAAAAAAAAAATTGTTACAAAAAGTGTGCGTCGGCCGGGAATCGAACCCGGATCAACTGCTTGGAAGGCAACTATGCTGACCATTACACCACCGACGCACGTGTTGACCGTATTGAAATATCATAACTGTATCAAAGTAAATAACAACAAATGATGACGTCATAAGACAGTACATCGTCGGCTACATTATTATTTCTATAAAAAGCAGTTGTGTAAATTTGTTTTGTGACTATAATGAGATCACCTACTTTTTAATAGGAACAGGTCGTTTGCTATTGCTATATGTTATGCATTTACGGTTATAGGCTGAAGTAGCTTTTGCACGCGGTTTTGCTCGCGTTAGTGCAGATCTAACCTACCGTAAAGGAAGAGTACTTTGTTCCGAGGGTAATGTACCCTTATGTCCATTTATGTACTCCTGACATAGTGTTTACACAATTTGATAATAATCGGTTGAGAAATTTAAAGCGTGAATGCGTAATTAGTATACAAACAAACTCACAATAGCAACTGTTGTTAATTAGGATCAGAATATGTGACTAGCTTTTGCTCGCGGCTTCGCTCACAACAATGTAATGAAATCTATAATCTACTAGCTGACTCGGCCACGCGTTGCTGTGGCACAGTTATTGAAAAAGAAATAAAAAATTAAAACATGTCGCCATCTGTGAGATATGTATAACAACCGGTCCTACAGTTTTCTGTCAACAAACGAATTTAAAGCGCCATCTGTTTGAGACTGATGAAACTTATAATTAATAACAATAATCAACATTGACAATCATTTAATTCGTAATTTAAAAATATTGAAACCATTAATCGAAATATAAGTTATCGTATACCTCAAGTCGGATCGAATTATACATAAACGTTGTATGGAGATCGGCTGAGTAGTTTCTGAGTTCATCCTGGACATACATCGTGATACTGAGATTTTATATACGTATTTAAGATAGTCAGTTACTATTATCATGCAGGCCTGCAAGTCGCGCTGAGAGTCTGCAAGTACACTGAGTGATCGAGAAACGATTTATTACTGATTTGATAATAAAAAAAATCTTAACTTCAACCGCAGCGCCACCTACCGTGTCCAATTGTGAATCTAAACCATTCTCGGATCCACTGGAATACGAATACAAAATCGGTCCACCCGTTTGGTTAGCAGTTCAGTGACATACACACGTACAAAAAAAAATATATATAAAAGAAGATGTGTGAAGTTCGTAAGATTAACGCGTTCAAACGTACAAACTCTTCAGCTTTAATATAAAAGACGATAGACAGCTACGTATGTTTGTACGTGGAACAAGGATTAGAAAGATGTCACATGAATAACCGTAATTTGGAGTTTTTGGCCGGATCTCAATGCGTCATCATAGTGGCTTTTATATTTTATTCGTAATCTTATGTTATTTGACTGTATATTTTGTAACATTGGTGGCATTTTACGTAATATAGTTCGGTTATTGTGCATAAGTGAAGTGGATGGAAAATGATACCGCGGAGCATAAATTCTGAGATGCCACATAAACTCCCTGGGAAGTTCTAACAAGGGAGCCACCGTCTTGTTAGAACATTGAAATTATCACAAAACACTTTTAATATTACTATAGCAATTGGTTACAAAAAATAACAATAAATAACTATAATTTGGCCGATAGTTGTATAATTTTCCATTTACATATAATGAAAATACAGTTCCTTTGAAGCTCATCACAACTACTGAATGTATCGGCATAGCACTATGACCTTTCGATACGGTATTTTTCGTAGATTATTTTAAACTATTTAATTTTTGTATTCGATTGACCCTTTCCTATTTTTTAATTCCAAACGAAACGGGCCGTATTAAGTTAGTTTTGTTATGTTATGTGTTTAATTTTTAATATGATTAAAGGCAAGCATCCTCCAGGAGTGATGGAGCAGTTTTAGTGTGTCACCTTAGTTATCTTAGACCACACGGTCATTTAACATCATGTGAATTATCTTCAAACACCAAAACTTATAAAAAAAGTAACTGGCTATTTCAAAATGCATTCAGAAACGCAAGAAATGACATTTTTGACAGGTGTCAGTTCAGTCAGATGTGACGTCGCGACGTTTATAAGTCAAAAACTTCAATATACTTTCGACTCTGTTTTTATAGATATAAAGTTGAAGTCAATTTGTACTATGAAACAAAAATATATTCCGATAAATTGTGGTTCGTATGTGAATCAGTTAGGGTATTTTTTTTCAATATGGATTGTTTGACAGACCACGTAGCATGCATTTCTTAAGACTCTCACGAGTTCCACGCGGTTAATTTCTGTGTGAACTTAAGGGTTTATTTGAAATTGAGGAAATGAGAAATTAAATTTCAAAGTTAGGGTGAAATTGTTTTGATAGTTTTTTTTTTATAAGTATAATAATTGTTTTCTTTACAACAGCTGTCTTTTTAAAGGAGGTAAAGAGAGAGATAAATTTCTTGTATTGTAAATATTAGAATGAGTTCCTTGACATTTACAAATACATACTATGAAGGTCTAATGATTGTTTTTATAGTCTGTTGTTCCAGAAATTTCCTCTAGCAAGTAAAGAAACTCTACCGATTTGTAATAACTTGCTCATGTTATTGTGCACAAGTGAAGTGGATAGGATTTAGGAAATAATACTGCAGAGTATTGATTCTGGCTTGCCCCAAAAACTCCCTGGAAAGTTCTAGCAAGACGGCCACCATCTTGTTCATCATCATCATTGACATGATCGCAAGAAACTTGTAATATCATTACCTACTCGACAATGACAGTAATAATCTACGATAAAATTTGTTGCCAGAAAAAAAATGGTATAAATTTTCTTAATTCACATGTTGGTATTTTGTTATAATTTATCTCAAGTATTTTACAGTTGTTGGAGATTGTAGGCGTGAGGAGCGTGTAGTATTACGAATAGGAACTTAAAAATAAAATCATAAACTTGTTGATGGTATGAAAAAAACTGACACACAGACTCACATTAGTATTTATAATATCAGGAAGGAATAGATATGTTTATATATAATATCCCAGTGTTCGTAATTATTGTCCTTCTTAGGTACTTGACCGATTATAATTAATTTTTTAGACATAGATATACTAGTGGGCGCCCAGTGGTCGACATTCGACCATAGTTCATTGATTTTGTTAAAGTTTGAACTTTATTGGGGTTCTTTTGTCAATAATCTATAATCAAAGGTTTTCATTATGGCTACTCAGTTATTTGCCACATTTCTTTTTTAATTATATAAATTCAACTAAATGAAAATTGAAATTAATTATAAATTTGAAATAAAAAACAGGCGTTTACATAAGGTGGTAAGGCTCTCAAATTCTAAGTAAATATCACTTTACGAAAATAAAGAATTTTATGGCAACTTATAACACAGTTTTCAATTAATTTTACACGACACTACGGGTGGGTGGGTGGTATTTCTGGATGATATTGAATTAAATGTAGTCTGTAGATTATGAGGAATAGTGATATGCCCAGTATCATCGTTTGGAAAAGTAATGGATACACAATGGAATCAAATGATGAATCCAAAACAAAGATGTTTTAATACTACCATTAACTTTTGAAAATGAATTCATTTTTGTTCGTCATCAACTGTACTAAATATAATTGCTACATCAGGTTGAACTGCATCATTGTAACCACGGAGATCTAAGTCAAGGATTACTTTCATGATCAAATAAATTTTCTTATTTTGATTTTACATACCTAGTATTTTTTGACACATTTTTTATTGAATCATCATTTGAAGTGAGTTCACCATATAAAAATACTAAACATTAAAATATTGACATTGACTTTTGTAATATTGCTTTACTCTTATGACAACATGAAGTGAAAGCAGTCCTGTCATCTAAAAATTTTGACATTCAATAAGACCAAAGAGAATAATAATTATTTCAGTGGTTCCATAAATTTACTAAAGATTAATTATTTATCAATTCATTATTAATGTATATTATGCATTTACATATTATATTATTATGAAATTAACCTACAGTTTGACCAGTTGATTTCAAAGGCCATGTAAGGCATGTAACGTTAGTCATGTTAAAAATATTGAAAAGGTAATTGGAACGTAAAACTAAAATGACCGATGTCAATAAGTCTTTAATTTACATGTGTGTATATGTTGTGTAAAATTCAAGCAGTAGTGTGAGTAATGCATATTTTAATTAATTTAATGTACTTCTAATGCATTTTATATCAAATAAATAGCTTTCTGCACTTCTCCTCCATATAAACTTTAACTATGCCAAATTTCACGTTCATCCGTTCACGCAATTCACTTAAAAAGGGATACAAAATTTTGGCTTCACGTATTAATATATATGATGACAGTTAATTATTTTAAATGAAAAACACATATACCATCTCTTATTTTGTGCCTTCTAGTTTTTTTTTAATTCAATATTGATTAATGTCTGTAGCAAGACAAGCCTGTTATCAGAGTCCGCTAATGCATTTTTATATGTATAATTCTTCTGTCCGTGTGTTCGAGTATATGACCGAACTCCTCCTAAACGGCTGGACATATTTTGTTAAATATTTTCGTGTGTTCAGGTGGATTCAAAAATGGTTTCGATTCACAATTGGACCCTATAGGTGGCGCTGCGGTTTACTTTAGAATTTTTTTTATTATCAAGACGTAACAACGTACCAATGTGCCTGCTAGTACATATATATACAAAGATGTATGGTATATCGGAGACCGATAAATTCCCAACACCGTTTGATATATTATCATAAAAATTTTCCACATCGGTTTTTTATGGCAAACATTTTTATACTATCTGTTTTGATATAACTCACCACCAGATTGTGCTAGACTGTATTTTACTAATGATAAATTTTAAAGTATAATTTGAAACGGACAAAATCGCGGGTAGTTGCTAGTATGAATTTAAGAATTACAATCTATATCTATACATATAATAAGAATGTAAATCTAACATGTCTGTACTTTTTTGGTTTTTGTGGAAAAAATTGTTGCAGGTGTCTTGAAAGAAGTAATAAAATACATGTTAATCATATTTAGAAATGGCTGTCTGTCTGTTTATTTGAAGACGCAGCACTGTTAAAATACTGCGTTCAAGATAAAACCTCTTCAAGATAATCATAAAGCCGGTCTTTGAGTAACATTTAGTCTTAGTTTCATTAAAATCGGTTTAGTCTACCAAAAGTTATTGAAATTTTAATGACGACGCGACTTAAGTACGAGAGAAAAGTAGATAAGTAAATGAACTTAATACTCTCAGATGATTTTGTTAGTCACTGTTTTTTTTACATTACGTTCCACGCAGACGGAGTCGCGGGCACAGCTAGTTTGATATAAAATTCGAAATAGGGTATCAAATGTATTTCTAAAAATTGTACCTTTTGAATAGAATACAATATAAAACGTCAACACTCAAGCCTAGTAAGTCTGTATGTTTATCTTTGGCGCCACAAACTACCGCGACAGTTTTGGCCTAAATATTTATTGTTAAAACTTAAAGGGCCCGTTGTAATCAATATCAGTCATCAGTCGATAAATATTGTAATACAATGTCGTTTTTTCTGTCCGTCTGAATGTTCACTTATTAATTTTATTAAGCTACATATTTAAAAAAACGTCGAGGTCGTCATAAGGACACCCGTCAGAAGTGAAAACTCTGGAATAACTGTGTTCTCTTTTGAATATTAATTTATTATCGTGTTAATTACATTTGATTTTAATAATGTGTATATTGAAACTACTAACATTATTATGGTTTTCACATCTAAGGCACTTCGAACAATAATTATATACATTCTATTAATTAATCAAACATATAGTGGGCTACACAAGCTCGCCAGTCTGTCGCAAGCCGCACAAACGCAATACGATCGGTCACGCTTACTAGCACGTCATGACTCGAAATCATAAATTTGTCTCCTGCCCAAAAAACACCGCTCAACTCGCCTAATGTATTCACCTCAATAATACTTTTCAGATAGATCTATTCTAGATTAATCGAACGAAGTCGTGTACAAAAGTTAGTATAAAAATATAAGTAATTAGTTTTAGATAATTTAGTAAACGCGTGCGCAGCCACGAGTATAACTAGTCTAATAAATGGTGCTACTTTTCCGTCAACAATATAAGTGGTACGGACATAACAAAGTAAGCGAAATGTAATCATTTACACTTCGCTGTATAACATCGTATCATCTTACGCAGACTTAGTGACGCCCAGCGTCTTCATACACAGCGATATATTTATAGACAGCCTAACTTTTGCTCGCAACTTCCCTTGGGTTCTTATAGAATTGATATATTCTCCGGCAACCGAATGAAATATTTTTTTTTTTTTTTTTTATACAGGGGAAAATCCTACATCGGATACCCTCACGCTGTCGGGGGACAGCGTGAGGGTTATGTCAGACTCCTACTGACTAAAAACCCCTGTGCCGCCTTTGCGCGTATGTGATCCAGGGCCGAGGGTTGGCGATGAGCACGTGCTCCTCCAAACCCTGGTCACGCGCTTGGGTCCCCGTAGATGGTCGAACGGGGGACCCACACCTCGAGAGAGGAAATTCCTCCCTCCTGCTTCCTATTGAAGCGGCGGCCGAGACCGTGCTTCACACCACGGGCCTTCATTTCGCGGCAACGGACGCCCCCGCGTCCATCGCCTGAAGGCTAATTAGGGAGGCATTCGGTGAGGTGCGTTTGCGCCTCTCCTCCGCCCGCGGCCGGCTCTCCTGCGCCGTATCGCCGGGGCATCTGCCTGCCTCTCCCTGAGCCTTTCGGCTTCCTCTTTCTTCTGCAGGACGCTCTCGCAGAATGCGAGCACTGCATTCCATGACCTCTCGCTGTCGATCATGGATCTACCAAGGCCGGCAGCGAGAGGTCATTCCCCACTACCGCCGCTAGCTCGCTGCGCTCCGCAGACCATGCCGGGCACTCCTCCAGCGTGTGCTGGTTCGTGTCGACGTCGCATCCGACGCAGTGGTGACATCGCGAGTCACCCTCCTTGCCAGCCGTTTGGTGCAGGTACTTGCCAAAACAGCCATGCCCTGTAAGCACCTGCACCAAACGGAAGGTGAACCGAATGAAATATACCCTATTCCCTTTTCTATACTCCTGTTGTATACATGTTTTTACAAAGATCGGCTGTGTAGTTACGACGTAAAGGCATATTTCCGCTATTTTTTAAAGGTTTTTTTGCAATTCACTCGAGATTTTGAAGGTTTACGGTCCAAACTGTCTACAGATTCGAATTCAGCGGGGTGAAATACACGTCGCGTTCGGCAGGTAGGCGGCATCAAATCTACAAAAATAATAAATTTATGTGTGCTGGTGTTTTTATTCATATAGATTATTAATATCATTAAAAAACGGCAATTAGAGAGTTTAATGTTTGATTAATTATACAAAAATCTGTGACATATAATGAATTGATTGATTGTATTAATTATTGATCAGGGTTTAAAATATCGCGTGTTGGACAGAATTCACGCAATAATTACTCCAGATATGACAAAAATTTATAATAGAAATTAATATTAATAAACTAGCTATGCCTGCGGCTTCGCCCGCATGTTATTTGGCGGGTATTTTTTATTTTATTGTGTATATTACACACCATTTCTAGAACCGGTGTTACATTGTGTTAGAATTAAAAACACATATTGAAATAATTTGGACTGCATTTCTTTTCTTATATAGACATCACTACTTATTATAAAAGAAAGTCCTCTGCAACGTCTGTCTATTTTTCTGTTCGGGATAAACTCAAAAACTACTGAACGGATTTCCATGCGGTTTTCACCAATAGATAAAGTGATTCATGAGGAAGGTTAAGGTATATAATTTGTCAAGATTTTTTTTTATTATCAGAGCGGGACAACGTCCGCTAGGCCCGGTAGTTATACAAACAATATGTAGTAAAAAAGGTTGTCAACATTATAATAGAAGAAATCAACACCAGAAAATATTTTGTGTAACTAATTTTTATAAGTGAAAAATTACTTTTGTATGTTAATTTATTTTTGTAAACATTCCGAGACGAGCCCTTGTATGTTCAGGACACAAGTGAGGTGGCAGAATGTATATGACTCTATATTAGGTTATTTAGAAAGCCATTAGCCACTGTATATCCAATGATATACCTATGGATTTTATATATTTTATTATATTCTACGTGGTCACCGTTACTTTTAGATTCCATTTGCTTATCATTAGCAACATCGTTGTCAGTTCGTTGTACTCTGATAAAACAATTTAGGTAATCGACTGCGACTTATAAACTTGAGTGTTTATTTTTCTTGAGATTGGAGACTATTCCTTCGCCCTTTATATTATGCGCAGTATACAATTTATATGACTCAGATCACAACTGATGAACTTAATTGCAATAAACACATTACTCCCAGCAATTGATTCGTTTAAGATGGATTCCCCGATAACTGAGGGAATCTCCTTATCCTCTGACTAAGCTTAGTGAGTCAGAACATGCTAGGAGTAATCAACAACTTGGAATAAAAGAGAAACTTTATTAATTAGGTATTTCACCGAAGAAGAATACACAAAATAATATCACAGTAATCATTACATAGTATAAAACAAAGTCCCCTACCGCGTCTGTCTGTCTGTCTGTTCGCGATAAACTCAAAAACTATCGAACGGAGTTTCATGCGGTTTTCACCGGTGAATAGAGTGATTAATAAGGAACGTTTTAGTATATAACTTGTAAAGGATTTTTTCATACTCTGGGCGGGACAACGTCTGCCGGGCCCGCTAGTATAAATTAAGAAATACATATAAACAATACCTTGTGGCCATTATTTTGAAATAAAATGTATTAAACACAACAATATTATAATAACCATTGATTAAGAGTTTTTGGCGGGTTCTTATTATATGTATAGACTAGCGGGCCCGGCAGACGTTGTCCCGCCCTGATTATAAAAAAATCCTGGACAAATTATATACCAAAACGTTCCTCGTAAATCACTCTATCCACTGGTGAAAACCGCATAAAGATCCGTTCAGTAGTTTTTGAGTTTATCGCGAACAGACAGACGCGGTAGGGGACTTTGTTTTATACTATGTAATGATAATGAAAATAGTTAGCTTCATATTTGGCACTGTAAATTTTCCTTAAAGTTTAATTTTCATCATGAAAATAAATGATTCTACAGGAAGACGGAAATATGGATTTTCCCAAACATCTGTATCATCATAATTTCGCTGTAATTTTACAGTAGTCTTATAATTGGCAAGTTTCTAAGAATAATGAGACACGTTGGCGATCTAACTTGTTAATTTTAACCATTGTTATCTTGTTTAATTTCATTACCGCGTGCAGAATTGCCTTTTTGTTTAATTAAATGACACATATTTGTTTACTACAGCGATGACGGTTGATTATTACATTATGTTATGCTATAATATGCTTTCGGATGACGCCTATTAAATATTCATTACTAACGACCGCCTGCTACTTCGCTAGCTTTAAATCTTCTTTATATTTATAATTCTTCTGTCCATGGGTATGTGACTGAACTCTTCCTAAACGGTTGGACAGATTTCGATGAAGGTTTTTGTGTGTTTTCAGGTGGATTCAAAAATGGTTTGGATTAACAAATGGAATCGGTAGGTGGCGTTGGGCACGCTAGTACCTTTCTAAAATAGACAAAATCATGATGTCGTATTAACATGTTTCCTAATCAAACCAAACTATTTTATTTATTTTTTCCATTTAAATAAGAAGGAAATTAGATATTAATTTTTTTGAATTATAGATGGAACTAGAGTAAATATTTTTATGTCATGCAATTTATTTCTATTACTGTCATGTTCCTATGTTTTGACTTTGCATAAATTAATATTATAAGACCTAGGAGCCTTCTAAAAGTTTTTTTAGGTAATAGTGTTAGGTTTTATAACAAAGTCCCAAAGCACATAATCGGTTTGCCGGATAATCAGTTCAAGCACCATGTCAAGCGGGTTTTGATATCTAAAGGCTATTATAGGGTGGATCAATATGTGAACGATGGTGACGTCTGGAAATGACGCCCCTCTCTGTGTATCCACCAACAACGAATGTAATCATCTATGTTCGTAAAAATATGTGTGATGAAAAAATAAACCAGATCAAGTTTTTTGCCGGTTCTTCTCGATGACTAGGTAGTTTGTCCAAACCGGTAGTAGTTTTGACGTTCATAAGCGCCTTCTCAAGACCTAAATCAAATAAAGTATTGTTTATTAGACGATTTATTATTATTAGACGATGCAGTGCATTTTTCTAAATATATTATAAGAGGCAAACGAACACGCGGGTCACCTGATGGTAAGTGATCACCGCCGTCCGTAGACACTAGCAACACCAGGGAAGTCGCACTGACCGAACGTAACGCAACAATGCAAGCACTGTTACTTCACGTCGGTGTTTCTGTGGGTCGGGTGGTACTACCCCGGGCGAGCCAACCAATTCAGGCTGAAGCCAGTAATAACTTTAGCATGCCTCTACCACCTAGAATTAATTTACATACAAAAAAAACATGGGAACTCGCTAGTAACAGAAATTAATAGCATGTATTAAAATATATGATCTAGTTACTACTACTAGTTACTAGATCTAGATCTAGGTCACTGGATAAATCATCGGAATACATTTCCATGGAACAAAATATATCGACGGTTCCTCTTAATATAGTATCCTGTACATTAAAAATAAGTATTAATAGCAATTCGAAAAACTTTAATATTCGCGTGGTTTTGAAGAATTTACTTGCCAATAAACGTTGGCATGTGACCCGTGACAAATCATATTTGGAACTGTGAATCCATGAGATTCATTACATATGGTACTTCCTTTGTACATAATCAAAATAAACACACGCCTTTATACGTAATCAAGGTCAGGTATAATGAGACACCGGTGCATGTTCGCGATTACGCGAATCGTCGAACGAGTGGCCCGTTCTGCACGGGCGGGTTTCCCGGACCGCCATTTCTATGTTACGATGCGTAATACTAATAACCCGTTGCAACCTTTTATGAGACATTAGACAAAATTGTACTGTATTTCCTGGACACGCTTTCCTTTTTAAACAAGCCCACATAATACGCTTAATACTTTTTTTTTTGTATTATAGGAGGCAAACGATGGTAAGTGATCACCGCCGTCCATAGACACTAGCAACACCAGGGGAGTCACAAGTGCGTTGCCAACCTTTTATAGAAGTATACGCTCGTTTCTTGAAGGTTTGCATTTCATAATTGTTTGGAAATACCGCCGCTGGGAGTCGATTCCACAAGGTTGAAGTACGAGGCAGAAATGACCTTGAAAACCTCACCGTGGAAGACCTCCACTCATCCAGGTGGTGTGGATGAAATTTTAGTTTAATACTGGCCTGATGAAGATATTTTGAAGTGAAAACAACTTTAGCCGATTTGAGCGGTATTTTTGGCATGAGATAAATTGATTACTTCGTGTCATGACACGCTAGCAAGCATGACCGAACGTAATGCGTTAGCGCGGCTTGCGATACATCAGTGACACGTAATATAGGGACCTACATCTAATATTGAAAAATTAGTTTTGAGATTGTAAATTGTTGTAATTTTAAAGGGTATATAAATCTATATAACTATTGTTCCGAGTGCCAATAGATATGAAAACCACACAAATGTTAATTATTTCAGTAAACAAATTCTAAAATTTAAATATTGTCAATCACACTATCTTCTATACATATAATAAGAATGTAAATCTAATGAGTCTGTACTGTTTGTATTTTAGTGAAAAAAAATGTTGCAGGTGTCTAGGAATAAATAATAGAATACATTTCAATTATTATTAGAAATGTTTGTCTGTCTGTCTGTCTGTTTGTATGAACACGCATCATTGCTAAAGTACTGGGTTCACAATAAAACCTCATATAAGAAAATCATAAAGCATATCCTCGGGAGTAACTTTGTTTCATCGGTCAAATCGGTCCTGTCTATCAAAAGTTATTGTGATTTTAATGGCGCCGCGACTCAAGTATGAGAGAAAAGTAGATAAGCAAATGGACTAAATACGTTCAGATGACTTTATTACTCATTGTTTTGTACATCAGGTTCCACGTGGACGAAGCCGCGGGCACAGCTAGTAATGAATATGAAAATTCAAAACAGAAGACATTTATTCTATTGTAGTTTTATTAGAGTTTTTACTTCTGTCGGCAGATTTTAGAGTTTATTCACAATCTCACCTGATGTTAGAGGACAATGTGGTCTATAACAGTAAATACGCTAAACTTAAAAGAGGACTAGCTGCCAAAACACACATATAGGTTGTTGATGATAGCTTTACAACTTGAAGGTGGTAGCAAAACACAAGCAGCCTTAGATAAAACACTACCTACCATCAATGTTCCCGCTTAAAGGACTTAAGGACTTAAACCTACGCTGATTAACACAGTGTCCGATAACTAACCAATTAGATATCATCATCAAATTGTCAGTAATTAAAGACTTCAAATCTATACTAATACCTATTATAAAGCTGAAAACTTTGTTTGCTTGAACACGCTAATCTTAGGAACTACTAGTGCGACTTGACTGAAATTCTTTCATTGTTAGATAGTTCATTTATTAAGGAAGGTTATTTATCATAACGCAATACGAGCGGAGCATCAATGAAGAATGTTTAAAAAACGGAGTTAACGTATGTATTATTTAAAAATATTTTCACCTTCTATAATAAACGAAGTCCCGAGTTAAAGTTAGCGTTACCCAAAGTAACTATTCTACGCGGACGAAGTCGCGGGCAGAAACTAGTCACGTATAAAATTTGAAGGCTCAAAAAAGCTTAAAAACTAAAATCCATGAATCGGGTAAGACGAAGCATCATCAGACTATTGAGACAATGATTATGATTCCTTCATTTATTAACTAACCGATCAAGATATTACTATAAAAAATAATAAAAATAACGAATTCGGAAAACATAAATCACACATCGTTTCATAGAAATATTACTGTACAGCATACTCATACGTGCAAGGTGTCAACCATACAATAGTCGGGATGCATTATGAATACTAAGTCGGTAGAAACTCCTATAGAACGCTATCTGGTTCATAGAACGCATTGCGAAACAATTCATCTTTAACTAAGGAGTGATACTTGTAGATAACAAGGAAATAAATTGGAATACACGTGTTGAAGCGATCATGGCTCGGCTGATAGCGCATTCAGACCCAACTACAATGGACGCAGGTTCGAATACAAGCAACTAAGTTGGAGCTTTCGTTGAAGGAAACCATCAAGATAAAATCGTAGAGGTAAAGCTTTTTCTAATTCTTTCAGGCTAGTTACCACCCTCAGATTGAAAATCTGTCGCCAAACACCAATTGGTGTGTTCCAGTTGCACTCGCGAGTCATGCCCTCTGGGTTTAGCGTGTTTACAATCTTAGACCATATCATCATTTAACATTAAATGAGATTGCAGTCAATCTTTAAAACGTACACAGTATAAAGAATAATCTATGCAAAGTTAAAGTAACCCCATTTCTGCAGCTAGAAATATGAAATAGAAAAATAACACGTTTAATGAAAGTGCGTATACTTAAATTTCATATTTATTCTCAGTACACTTACTTTTTGTAATGTCTTTATCATTATTAATACATGCCCGCTTTACTGTTGTATGTAATCCATTTCCGAAAACTGTATTCGCCCTTCACACATTCACTTTGATTTGACTCCTTCCACTGGAGGACTGGTGTTACTCGCGTCCGGTGAAAGTATTCCTGTCATTACCCAGCCCGTGCTCCCCGGATGAGACTAAAGGGTAAGAAATTTTTGTCCGCTGCACTGTTCCACATAAATTGAGCCTCACAGCGACAAATAGAACAATAAATCACTTGATGGATACACTAAAATAAAAATAACTCCTTTTACATCGAGTTGAAGGACAATTCGCAGACCATAAAATACTTGAGCAGTATCTCTAGGGTATTTTAAAAGTTCTACAACTTTATCGTTCTACTTAATATTTAGCGAGGACTTTTATTACAAAGTAATTTACAAATTTAGCAGAATTTCCAGGGCACTCTAAAACATTTCGCCATTCTCCGCTATATAAATTATTTATTGCCCTAAATTGCGTAAGCAGAAAACTTTTAATCTGCAACAATTAGTTAGACGTTTAGCATAACTTCTTCGGGCATTTTCGGGCTCAACAATTTTCCATTATAAAGGTTATTCGCATTCGTTTATGACTCACCGATCATGAGAATTTTAATACTTTTTAATTCACCAAAAATCATATAGTCATGTTATCGTACGAAACAAGTGGATACAATCTGGTGTTTGAACAGCTCAACGTGCGTGCTTTGAATTAAGTAGCTATTCGTCATAACACTACAAGCTTATCATAAAACTTTACTTTATTACGGTATACAGTGACAGTAGAATATCATTTTTATAAACATCACTATACGGTTACGGTTACGCACATGTCACCCCACTTATTTTGTGCGCATCAGCACAGTTTAATTAAAATTGTATTTATTAAATACTTGAATAGTTAGTCCCGTTCAAGCACTCAGATAAGTTACACTACAACACTATTGTAACAATAAAATGGCTGTCTGTAAAGTCGGTTTACGGACGATAATTTTACGTTATAACGTTATAAGAAAACGTTGATGAAAAATCGTATAATTTTATGACTTTAATTGAATTATTCTATACTAGCGGGCCCGGCAGCCGTTGTCCCGCCCTAATTATAAAAAAATCCTGGACAAATTATATACCAAAACGTTCCTCGTGGATCACTTTATCCACTGGTGAAAACCGCATAAAGATCCGTTCAGTAGTTTTTGAGTTTATCGCGAACAGACAGACAGACAGACGCGGTAGGGGACTTTATTTTATACTATGTAATGATGATATAGATACATGCGTTACAAGCCGAACGCTTAGGCTCTCTATTGCTTGTTGCGTGCTCTCGCTTGCATGCTCGGCTCAGGCGGAACGTGGCAAGGAGTCATGCTTTTTCGGGCATTCAGGTGGCGTCCATCGATTTATAAGACGGTATCACGTCAATAACAAATAAATTAATTGTGACCCAACAAGCAACTTTATTAACAAAAACGGGCACCTCAAGAACATATGTAAGGCAAGGACTTTGTCCTCATAACTACAATCTCGTTGAAGAATAAAATTAGATCGTTGTACTCCTTCAGAAGTATGTTCTCAGCTAGCATCAAACAAAAATGACTTTTCAATTAACTCAATCATTTAATTCTCCCACAAGAGACCAATTATTACGTTTCGTTCCGGACTTAATTGTGTAGTTAGCAATATGCCACGTTCCTATTTATTGCTATAATCACCTATCTGCGATTAACCTCTGCTAAGATTGCGATTCTGTAAAATATTTGATTTGGCAAGGCTCCACCTCGTTTTTCGGTTGGGCCAAACAAATGATCCAGTTATTTTTAAAGGGTCACTGACCGTGACTATTCTAGTTAGTTTTAATTATCTTTTATACTATAATTAAATTGTAACAAAGACAAATCTGTACATTAAATATATTTTTTGAAATTTTCATCGGGGTAGACTTTATTATCGATATAGAAGCCAAAAATAATCCTTTTACAATTTTTGTCTGTCTGTCTATCTGTCCCTGTGAACACGTATCACTCTGGAAGTACTGAACCAATTTTGACGAAATTTGACACAGTAATAACTAATATTACAAGGTTACATTTAGGATACTTTTTGTCCGATAAAAAAATTTTTTGTGGGTTCTCCAGGATAACGAAACACAAAAATTTGTAGTTAGTATAACTAGACTTTTTTGCGACACCTTAGTACAAGAGACAGCAACGTTGGAAGAACGAGAATTTTAGAAATGCTGGGTCTTTAATATGAAGATATATTATGCCCTTCCAAACAGGATTCCAGATTCAGGATACCTTGTAGCCGGTTAACGCTGTGTTTTCTAATGCGCATCACACATTTACAGGTCAAAATTTTGATTTATAAATAATTTTAGGAAACTTTCTTTTTCAGTAACATTTAAATGCTATTAAAGACATGAATTTATCTCTGCCAGACAATTTTGTTATTGTCAATAATGTGCCCAATGATATTCTTTATAAATAAAATAATTAATTTCTAACCATTTTATTTTTTCCATTGCAAAGAACATATTTCATTATATTAACCATTATGATATTGAGATTTCACCGTAAACAATAAAAAATAACAATAAACGTAGATATATGACTTGGGACTGACGCCATCTTGATTATATGCGTCTATATCAGGCGCTTCCACAATTATCGCTATTTTTATCATACAGCCAGTGTTGCGCTAAACTATAGCTATAACTAAGTTATTCTATGCATATTATTTTTAATTTACCCTGCTTTATGTCTAAATAAAATAATATTAATATTACATCTGTCTTAACATGGTTTGAACATACTTTTTTTATTTACAAAAAATAGCACCGGGCACATTATTGTTAATAACAAAAATGTCTGGCAATGATAATTTCATGTTTTAGTAGCGTTTCATTGTTAGTGAAAAACAAAACATTCTAAAGTTATATAAAAATCAATATTTTTGCCTGTAAAGATGAGATATGCACTAATAAACGCAACGTTTACCGGCAGCCAGGTAGTCCGCACGCTGTTCGGAAGAATATAAAGATATATAGAAAACTGGCTTATTGAAATTCGCGGTCGAAACCGTTGCTAGCTCTTAGACGAATAGTTACAGGCAAGTGACAGTTGACGCGTCGTGTACATATCTTTTTAATATTTATATGTGTCTTCAATACAATGGAGTGTGGAAAAGTTTTATTACAAGTTGAAAATAGTTATGATATCATTCAGTGTTTAACTTATCATTATTTATTTTATGAATATATTTTATCCTTTAATTTAACTTTAACTCTATAAACTTGATATTTTATAATGTAAACTATACTTACTGTATAGTAAACGTCTACAAAAGAGGTGAAGGAACTTCGTTCCAACTGGGGGTCCATAGACTTCTCAAGCTTTTTTTTCACATTACCGCCAATATATGTAGGTTAGTTTTTATTTTAATTGAACCCGGTAGATGATGCTACGAACGGGTTCTAGGCTTATTTTAAAAGATTTCTCACATACCATCTGGGTATATATTTGAGTGAGTCCTTTGATAGTTTGGATTTACAATTGGAAACAATAAGTGTGGCTGCAATCGGGTTTTAGGTTTATTAAAATGTTTCGCGTTTAAAAATACAATTGAAACCGGTAATAACCGATTTGATATAGACGAAGTTACACGGGTCAGTTAGTTGTATACTAAAAGTATTTACTTACTTGCGCGGGTCATTTGAATATAGTCACAGTCACAGTTTTATCTATACTAATATTATAAAGAGGTAAAGTTTATGAAGTTTTAGGGGACAATATCTGGATCTATTAAACCGATTTTGAAAATTCTTTTACCAATAGAAACCCACGTTATTTGTAAGTGTCATATATTAAAAATTAAAAGACTTTTTTGTGGAAGTCGGATTTGCAAAGTCGGAGAAAAAACGGTCGATCGAAAACGCTTCTTACAAACGCTGCATTAACGATGAGAGATATATGATTGAGTTCCAGCGCAAAGTTGTAGAGCTTTATTACGCCTACAAAATAGTCACAGACAGCATATGTCTAACTTTTATATTTAAGTCACAAAAAGTAGTTTTTTATAAGTATGATATAAAATTGCGAAGCCTTGAAATATGGCTTTATTAAATTCAAATTTTGTGGATTACATATTTGTTTAACATATGTCTTTCATAAGAAAAAAGCGTCGATTACACAGTTCAAGGCTATGGTAAATTCTACAACAAGGGAAAAGATATAGGTTTACAAATTTCAATATACTCGGCGTAGAAAATGATTGACGGTGAAAGAAAATACAGTGAAGAAACAAAGGCATTGTAAAGTTATAATCCCTTCCCTCCTGTATCCAGTTTCCATGATAAGTCTTCTAAAAAAATGAGTGCGTATAATCGTCACACGCGATTGAAGTAAAACTTTTTAAATATTTTTGATTTTGTCAATAAATAGTTTATACAAAACAAACAAAAATTTTTGAAAAAGAAAAATTAAATTAAATAATAATAAAATCATACAATAGAATTACTTATGTATAATATATATGGGCGCGCGACCGTTCTGGTTTCAATGTAAGTAAGTAACAAATTAAATCAAAGCTTCATTATCTGTAGTGCCATCTATCAGCTACTTCGGAACTTAAATAATACAGGAAATATTATTAGCAACCCTTTTTATAAAGTAAATAAAATATATAAATGTACGAACAGATTACTATAATAAGTAACGAATTAAATTAATTATGATTTAATACAAGTTTTGGTTATGTCTAATAATTATTATCTAACCGGATGATACATAAACGTGACGCCATATTGCCGTAACGGACTTCCGTTGCATTGTTATCGAGTTACCTCCTAGGCGCGCCTAAAGAAGTTTTACTTCAACAAATTTTTTTTTTAATTATTTAATTACACAAATGTATAAAAAAAGGCCTGCCGACAGAAGTGAAAACTCAAAACAATGAAATAAATGTGTTCTCTTTTGAATTTTCATATTAAATATAGTGTGAATAACAATATTTATATTTCAGGATGTATTTATTGAATTTATTAACATTTGTGTGGTTTTCATGTCTATCGACGCTCGGAGCAACAGTTATATACATTTTTATAAAGTCTATTAGTCAATCAAACGTGTGATGAACTGCTAAATATCAATATTACATGTACACAGGCCCCTCTACTACGCGTCGCTAATCTGATGCAGGCCGAACAAGCGCAATACGGCCGATCATGCTTACGTAGCATGTCATGATGCGTAATTATAAATTTATCTCCTGCCAACAATACCGCTCAAAGTACCTAAAGAAGTTTGCACTGCAAAACATTTGCTAAATTATCGACTGGTAGCAGACAATTGGGAAGGAACGCTCCCACTACAGTCATTTCTTTAAAATCTTACGTTGGGAAATCTTTATGTTATTGAAATTATATTTAACAATGATGTTAATAGATTTCGTTGTTATAACATAACATAAAGTGATTACAGTTTATTACAGCAAAACACAAAATCCAACGGTATAAATATTTACCTTTTTTTGTCCCAATTCTGTTGAATTACTGAGCAAAAACTGTATTTATTCTTATGTCTCGTATCTTTTTATTCGCAGACGTCATTTTAAAATCTATACTAATATTACAAAGCTGAAGAGTTTGTTCGGTTGAACGCGCTAATCTCAGGAACCACTGGTCAGATTTGAAAAGCGTTAAATATCTCATTTATCAAGGAAGGCTATCGGCTTTATATCATCACACTAAGACCAATAGGAGCGGAGTACCAATGGGGGATCTTTCGAAATCGTTTCTTCTAATTCTGCTGCATGCGCTGCGTAAACGTATTATGTAACTTCCCATAATTAAGACGAAGCTAAAGAGTCTTTATGTGTTAAAATCCATTAAACTGTATAGGATATATTAACCTCTTTCTGCGCATTCGGGTAAAACATACAAGCAAGTTATGTAAATGACGCGGAGCTATTTGTATTTGCAATGCGTAATATTATATGCCTTAGACGCTCGTTCCAATGTCTTGACCAATACCAAAACACTCGCGAATACGAAAAATGGCAGAGATGCGAAGGAAGTATATTGCAACCATCATGCATTGCCAGGCTTTCAACCCGGGATCGCAACATCGACTGGAAATAGACTGCTACTTTACACATACACTATTCTGTCCTTACCCCTAATCACAGTGTCTTCACTTTATCTTGCTGCCAAAAGTTTACTCATAGTTTGTAGTCCAAATAATACAAAAAAGTAAGCGGATAATCCAAAAAGTGTAAATTTGTCAACACTTGTTACAACTCATATATTCTTTATTAGAGTGATGAAGGGCACGCATTCAGTCAAGAACAGACCCTTGCTTATTTGGATTTAACGATCACTGCCAGTTTCTAAAATGGACCTCCCACTAGAAATCACACGGTGGTCTTAAAGAAAACAGAGTTTATTTAAAAATGTAATTTGTATGCAATATAATATATAAACGCTGCCATAATGTGTACCTGTCGCAGTTTGACACGCGATGCGGATTGTGTGGTCTTAATTTTGACGGTAAAGCTACGAACACACGAGCGTAACGACCTTGGTATTTTAAAACTAGCTGTATCCGCGACTTCGTCTGCGTGGAACCTAATGTAAAAAAATAGTGACTAATAAAATCACCTGAATGCGTTAAGTCCATTTACTTATCTACTTTTCTCTCGTACTTAAGTCGAGACGTCATTAAAATTACAATAACTTTTGATAGAGTGGACCGATTTTAATGAAACAAAGATTAAATGTTACTTTATGATTTTCTTGGAAAGGTTTTATCACGAACGCAGTACTTTAGCAGTGATGCGTGCTTAAAGAAACAGACAGATAGACATTTCTAAAAATTATTGAAATGTATTTTATTGCTTATTCGACGACACATGCAACAATTTTTTTTACACAAATTTCCAAAAAGTAAAGAGATGTTAGATTTGCATTCTTATTATATATATAGACTATGTCGCGTTGGATTCCAGAAATATACTTCCAAGGTGACCTGAGCTGTTAAAAGTGTTATCAAGTTCATGCAATAATACGCAATATGCATCCAGAATTGCTTAAGTGGAAGCAATAAATTAGGGTCTCGCTCACGGCCATATTTTGGGGATCTGTCATCCGATTACTATCAGTTAAATCTGTCTGGACTTAATAAATTTGGTTCATGTTACGATCTGTGTGTGTGATTGAAGTACTAAAATAAGTTATATATGGACCGTTTATTTTGAAAGTGGTGTAAGTCCATTTTCTTTTGTTTCGAGAAAATTAAAGGTTACTATATTTGTTGATTTAAAAATACAGGCAAATCATATGAGGTCTGGCATTGTTTCTATTGTTTTATCAACATTTAATTTGTTTATATAAATTTGTTTTTGGCTAATTACACTACGATAACACATATTTATGAGCTGTAAATGGACTTACACCACTTTCAAAATTAGACAATTGTAAAAATCGTTTAATTTTAATTTTGAAAATACAAATATCGCTTAAAATATACTTCATTTTAATATAATTTTGTTTACAAATACGCATAACAACACATAAAATTTTATTTTAGACGGCAATTACATTGTCATTACAAGATACTGATTACAAGAATTTACTTATTCTCTGCATGTGGTAGTGTTTCAAAATATGCATGATGCACCGGAGGTATATAGGGTAGTAGCTGCTTCATGTCTTTATATTTTTCGTACGTAATAGGTCTGGCATTTTGGTACAAAGGCTCCAGGGCGATTTTTTCAAATTTTAACGGTCTTCCAGGACGTAGAGGTAATAAATTGATAATTTTACTACTGTTGTTTTTGTTGTTTTTTTAATTCGCCAATATACGGGCAAAGATACGGAGTCATACAGCCTTGTCGTATTTATTTTCTTCTCACAGGTTATGCGCTGTCCATTTTCTAATAAATTTCTCTAAGTTTTTAATATCTATCTTTTAACTTACGAGTAGTGGAAACACGGAGGGGAAACAATGCAAACAAAACAAACCGCGGGACACAGCTAGTATAAAATAACGGTATCCATCTGCTATGCCGCCTACCTCTGTCAATTGGACTTACACCACTTTCATAATCGATGATTATGCAATTTCATTTACCGACCGATTTTAAGTTGTACAAAACATGGGATTTTTTTGAGAAATTAAACATGGACTAGTTATATATAACAAATATACATTAAATTAAGCATGAATTACGTGATAGCTCATTTTTCTCAAAAATGGACTTACACCACTTTCAAAATAAACGGTCCATATATCTATACTAATATTATAAAGCTAGAGGGCTTATTTGCTTGAACGCGGTAATCTCAGGAACTACTGGTCCGATTTGAAAAGTTTTTTCAGTGTTACATAGCTCATTTATCGAGCAAAGATAGTCTATATATCATCACGTTAAGACTAATAGCAGCGGAGCACGAATGAAGAATGTTTCGAAAACGTTATTTTTCCTTTTGACAACATTCGCTGCGTATTAGCGTTAGCCCAAAGTAACAATTCCACGCAGACGAAGTCGCGAGAACAGCTAGTTAGAAATGCTTTTCAAAGTAATGTTGTGTCATTAGTAGCGTCTTCGGATATCGGTGAAGCAATACAATTATTATATTTAAATAGCAACCTGTTACGGCTTGGCACATGTGTACTAATGAAATATGCTAATTTTTCCTTTACAGTACCATCATGTAATGAAATGGAAAATGAACAACAATTTGTCTATTTTGTGAAAATGTATTAACCAAATTATTGAAGACGTTCTTTTTTTATTTAATAGACTTTTAGATTTTAGCATTTCACCACAATATCATCTAGACAGCTAGTTAGCTAAAGCTAGAGAAGGACTGGCTCTAAATTACAGCTGCGGGAACCACATCAACAGGTGCTTGGTGGTAGGTTCACAACTTGAGAGCGGTAGCTAGCCAGACAGACCAAAAAAAAGCTGTAACTAGATACTAGGATTTCATCGCATCGTTTTTCTTCGCTTATATTCGGCAGTTGATTTTTATTTACCTAGATATACATATAATAAGAACGTAAATGTAACATGTCTATAAAAATATTGCAGGTGTCTTGGATTAGATAATAAAATACATTTCAATCATTTTTAGAAATGTCTGCCTGTCTATCTGTGTGAACACGCAACACTGCTAAAGTACAGTATTCACGAGAAGAAAAACATAGAGTATATCTTCGAGTAACATTTAGACTTTGTTTCATTAAAATCGGTTCGTTCTATCATAAGTTATTGTAATTTTAGTGATGACGCGGTGTAAGTACGAGAGAAAAGTAGATAAGTAAATGGACTTAATACATTCAGATGATTTTGTTAGTCACTGTTTTTTTACATTAGGTTACGCGTGGACGGAGTCGCGGGCACAGTTAGTATACAATATAAGGGAAATTTGTATACCCTAAACCATAAATCGCTCGTGTACCAACCGCCTTAAAACTTTCACGTATAAATCATTATATAACACAGCACACATTAACTTTTTCAAGCGGGTTATTTGCATCTTTTATTATACTTAAATGATTTAAATTGGTCATTATATTAACATTTATCATTTGTAGGTGCTAAAACTAGATGTTATCGTGTTTTTTATATTAAAATGAATACTATTCCGTGAAAAAGTTAATGTAAGTGTTGAAGTTAGGAAGACTATCTATTATATTATATTAGCGGGCCCGGTGGACATCGTCCCGACGTGATAATAAAAAAAACCTTGACAAATTATATCCCTAAACCAACCCTACACTTTACCTACTGGTGAAAACCGCATAAAAATGCGTTCAGTAGTTTTTAAGTTTTTTGCGAACAGACAGACGTGGCAGGACACTTTGTTTTATAATATGTATAGTGATAAGTATTAGGGTTGCTAAACCATTTCTTAAGGATTTTCTTGCTCTTTGGGATATCTTTAAGGTGTCTTGTATTAAAATTGTATAGTATGTAAAAATTGTAATTACTATTCGTTTGATTTGATTAGCCAGTTTTTATTAAGTACAACTATCAAGTCCTGCCATAAGTATCCTGTTTTATACCTAAATATCAAGGTATTTTCATCTCTAAATCCTTATATATTAAAGTGGACGTTACTTTGCACTTCCATCTGGAATTGATTGAGCGTTGCCACGTCACACTGTAACAAAAACATTTTTTTTCTTTACTGTAGCTCGGCAAATTGGCTGCACTATGCCTGATGGTAAGCACACGAGTGGAACACACTAGCAGGGAGATTGTTCCACAGCTTCATGGTACGGCAAAGATAGGATGTTGCGAACTTTTTAGTTCGTGCCCAGATAGGGTTTACCGTAAAACTGTGGCTCCGAAGACCAGCGCGCGTGGTTCGCTTGTGAAAATGAGAGGAAGGGATTAATTTGAATAACTCTTTAGAACACTCGCCATAATACAGACGGTAGAACACGCTTAGTGAGACAATGTAAACGTTTGATTTTATGAGCGCGACGTGCACCTTATAAAAAGAATTCTGAAAGTAGTAATAGAATGAGCTAAATATTAATTAGTAAATGAAACAAGAAAAAGTAATTAAATGCGTCGTTAATTGTAAAATATAGACATTAATAAAAATATGTTGTGATATCCATGTGTTTTGCTAGGAGATGGAGCGAAACCATCAAATAAATATATTTAAATTCTGTTTTTGACGGTAACCCCACATGCAATATCGGGTTTATTATAGTCTGATATTTAAAATATGTCTTACTAACAGCGTGCCAAACGGGATTTATTTCTACTGGTTGCGTTTGCGAAATACGTAATCAGCAGTGGTTTGTTTTATTACTTTATTCCTAATCAGAAATGGGGCAGTGGTATTAAGCGGCTATCTCGTAAAAGTCACCATATCCAAGACAATTATTTGTGTGATCTACAAATGATTATTTGTGTATATATATTTTTATTTATTAAGTTTGCGTATGTAAACTCACTCACAATACAAGAATAAATTGATTTCAATGTATAAAATAAACATATATATAATTTATTATACTATATTCTGCGTATCTCCCAAGTCATTGAGCAGCATTATCTTAGAGCACCGTCATGTAACATCAGGTGAGATTATTGTCAAAAGCTAAAAATATAATGAATTAAAAAAAAACTAGTTACTAGCGAAAGAAATTATTAATTTATTATAAATATTAAGTCAAATAGGGTATCGTCCTTTTAATATGAAAAAAATATTCCTTTTCTTCACGAACTTGTTTTGCGGCGACTCTGTTGAATACCGAATTTAATTTTTTTTATTATGAAACAGCAAACAGCACATTTTTTTTATATCATAGGAGGCAAACGAACAGGTGGGTCACCTGATGTTGAGTGATCACTACCGTCCATAGACACTTGCAACACCAGGGGAGTCGCAAGTGCGTTGCCAGCCTGTGCTTGGGGAGGGGGAGGGAGAGGGGAGAGAAGGTGGGTATCCGGCGCTCTCACTGACCGAACCAAACGCATCAATGCAAGCACTGTTACTTCACGTCAGTTTTCTGTGAGAGGGTGGTACTACCCCGGGCGAACCGACCCAGTCGTGCTGAAACTATTAGTAGCTTCAGCGAGGCTGTACCATCTACTGGCGACTAGAATCTATCGACGTCTCACTGCATCACAAAAATCCAATGAAATGCATCAATTCCAGGTGGACGTAACATTCAATCAGATACTTAAACATGGAGTTCACTTTATGCACTTTGGATTGCGTCTTAAAGTTTTATATAAGCGATTCCAATAACATCGCAGTTCTGAGGCCGGATATAATATGTTTTTACTCCCGAGGACTGAGATGGAATGCGTCATATACCAACCAATATATATTGCCACACACTTCAAAGTAGAACACAGCTAGATAACGCTCTGAAAGTCAACTATCTGTTAATAATATTCTCGTCATTATCAGTTCGTCAACAACCAAACACCAGACAATACAACTATATTTATATAGATCGCTAGATTTGCCCGCTACTTCGTTCACGTGAAAACTGATGTACAAAAGAGTCACTAATAAAGTCATCTGAATGTATTAAATCTAATTACTATCTACATTTCTCTCGTACTTAAGTCACGTCGTCATTAGAATTACAATAACTTTTGATAGACCAAACCGATTTTAATGAAATATTTTATTTTATGTATCCCATAATTTTCTACTGTTATGTTGGTAACCCTAACATCAGACCTTTCGTACTGGATTGTGCCGTCTGATTTATTGTTTCCAAGTATAGTGTACACATGGTGACTAACAAAAAACGCAAACTAGAGATATATCAGGAAGTTTAACCTTCGACCTGTCACAACAGGGCGCTTCTGTTAAATGAAACAAAAGACGCAATCTTTTAAACAAACAAATCGTAGCGGGGGAGGTTTTTGTCGTTACGGTAAACCGCGGCTTAATTCATAAGAGAACGCGAACGAAGTATCTATATATACTACAGGCTGAAAGTTTAGACAGTAGCAATATTTACTGAGGATAGTCTGCACTCGATTCATTCCACTTGTCCTAAATCAATTTAAAAAATAGGTGCTTATATTTGACCTAATTGTCTAGAAAAATACAAAAAATTATACGCAATTCTCTACATTTCTATGTTAAAGCGAAGTGTCAATGACTGTTGGGTGATTTCACTTTCACTTGAAAGTTAATGTGGGAACGGTATGAACAAAACAAAAGGGTTTATTGTCCGTTTTGTTATAGAAGGTCGAAGGAACTTCAGGTCGCCCCTTACAGCTTTGGGAACCGGTCATTGCACCTAGGCTTATTACGATTCTGTTTATACTTTTGAAAGTCTTAGAACAAACTTTAACTTTGGTTCTCGAAGTGGGAGTCGTGCGGGCGATGGCTGCCTACGGGATTCCGGTGTAGGCCGACGCCCTCGGTGCTCCTAACGTGCGCGCACTCCATAGAGCGCAGCAGCAGAGAGAACGCCGTCGAGAGATGAAAGCAAGACCTGGCGGACGCGTGGTACTGGTGGTATACCGTAGACGCCGTCCACCCGGTCCTACTGAAATAGATTGGGAGAGGTTGGGGCTCCCTGACGTTCCGACTGGTGCAGGTGCTCAGCGGACACGGTTGTTTCGGGTGATACCTGCACCGGATCGTTCTCAGGGTGCCAATGGCCGCATGCCATGAGTGCGGCGCTGACGAGGACACCGCGCAGCACACTCTGTCTGAGTGTTCTGCGTAGGAGGTACAGCGCCGTGCTCTGGCTGCGGTGGTAGGGTGTGATCTGTGGCCGAAACCACGCTCGGCAGCGACCAGGCTTGGCAAGCGATGGCCTCCTTCTGCGAGGAGGTAATCTCGCGGTGAGACAAGGCAAGGCGGCGGAGAGGGCCCGCAAGATAGACTCTCTAAGCGGCCCTCTCTGCCAACGGAGGACCGGTGGGAGGAGGCGGCGCTTTGCCCGACGCTTCCCGCCACCGTAGCTGGACCTGAAGACCTCATTGCACAGGTCCGGCGGATGAAGGGAGGCAGCTGATGTGTACGCAGCCTGCCTCTCTATAGATAAGAGCCCGGTGGTCACCTTCCGCCGGGCAGACCATTGGGGCGGCTCTGCAGGGTTGATTAGCATTGTACAATCCCTTGCCGCCCCAACAATTACGATCTATCGGTCCACCGTGGGGTTTTAGTCCGTGCGAGTCAGATATAAACCAACCTCCCCTCGGGATGGTGGCGTATCCATAAGGGATTTACCCACGTTAATAAAGAAAATGGTTTTCTTTGTTGTTTATTAATACTTGTTTTGATATTATTATTTTATATGTTAATTGTGACAATGAAGTATTGCCATCCTAGAATACTGCGAGTGTTGAACCTTTCACCTGGTATATATGTAGGATCCCCATTTCTAAACGAAATATTATTTCCGCAAGTTTATAAAGAATACAGTTAGTTTTTTTTAATAGATGCATCATTAAAAACCCCTACATATATGTGATTTGTATAGTCCAATAATATTGGCGACTGTCAGAGTTACATAGCAACGGTAGCCGCCGACATCATGCCGACCTGCAAAAGTGCTTCTGCACGCGTCGTATGAACTACCCAGTATCCGATAATGATTTCTAACTGTAGCTTCCATAAGCGCTTTCTCAATACCAAAATTTAATCAAATGATATTGAATTTAATACAAAAAGTATCTTTCATAACTTGTACCACACATTATTAGTGCTATTAATTTTGTATTTCACTAAAAGCTTTCACAGTACGCGTTCAGTTTGTACCGCACGACGGTAAATATTTACTCTTTGTTACTTCTAAACAAAAGTAAATGAACGAGCTCTCCCATCCTAAAGAGAAAGTGATACAAAATTGTTAAGAGTATATCTATGCTATTATTATAAAGCTGAAGAGTTTGTTTGCTTGAACGCGCTAATCTCAGGAACGACTGGTCCGATTTGAAAAATTCTTTCAGTGTTAGATAGCTCATTTATCGAAAAATATATGATCATGCTAACACCAGCGCTTAGACTTGAAGCGGAGAACCAATGAAGAATCTTTCAAAATCGGGGTTAACATATGTATTATTTAAAAATATTTTCACATTCTACGTAAACGAAGTCGCGAGTTATAGTTAGCGTTATCCTAAAATAACTATTCCACGTGGACGAAAAAATAATAGACCTATATATGTTAGCCGTGCCTGCGACGTCGTCCGCCTGAAACCTTATATATAAAAACAGCTATTTATAAAGCCATCTGAATGTATTAAGTCAATTTCCTTATCTATTTTTCTCTTGTACTTAAGTCGCGTCGTCATTAAAAGTGCAATAACTTTTGAAAGACCGAACCGATTTTAATAAAACAAAAACTAAAGATTACTCGAAAATGTGCTGTATGGTATTCTGAAGAGTTTTTATCATGAACGCAGTATTTTAGCAGTGATGCGTGTTGAGACAAACAGACACATTTCTAAAATTGATTGATATATATTTTAGTACTTATTCCTAGACACTTGCAACAATTTTTTTTACGAAAATCTAAAAAGTACAGACACGCTACAGTTACTTTCTTATTATATGTATAGATTAATATTCTTTCAATTAAAGGTAATGCAATCAGTAATCAGTAGTGTAATTATTTAAAAAAAAACTAGTTTTAATAGAGACATGAGACAGCAACGCCAGACAGCGTGTCTAGTAAAAAAAAGTTATTCTAAAGACAGATGTGGCCGCGACATTCGCACGTAGAATTATTTCCGCTCCAGTTCCAAGAGCTTGGGAAAACACGTGTTTGTTCATATACTAAAATATAGTCATCTCTACGATTTAAATATTTGAGATGACTCTACTATATTCAAATATGTAATTGCGAGAACACTATTCAGGTTTAGAACAATACATTTTGGTCTGCGATGAGTCAAATTACTGCCGTTGGAGTTTGTGTGTAGGTAAAGATTAATTATTATAATGGGTCATTCAAGTATTACGATTGTAGTAAGAAGTTTTTGTAATTTCTGACCACACTCCTTTTTCAGCAAAAGTAAGCAATGCCCTTACCCCATCCCTATGAATACGCAAACATTTATATAAATATTTTTAAACTGTTCTGGTCTCCTTATTGATTTATGGGCAGCAGTGAACGTGACTAAAAATACGGAATTTATAGTCTATAGAGATATTAACTTATATTGGTTCCTTACGCACGTCTCACATATCAGACCTACACATCTAGATCTCTCCCATCTCTCATGTCATCAAAATAAGCAATCCAAAGACCCAGCCAATTCAGTATTTACGTAATGTTTTTTTTTTTTTTTTTTTTTTTCTTCGAACTGACTACGCTATTGACCAAGCAAGGTCTTAACAGCTTCACCGGACTACTAAGGCGAGCGCTTAAGGCACTCAGCCGATTTTATTTTGACAACTAGCTCAAGGGTGCGCGGCACACCTCGGCTTGGGCTGTTGCCTGATACATGCAATTCGCGACCTATGTGAGCTAACCTAAGCTAAGCTAACTATTCATACATATATGAGTTGTTGAAACATATATGTGTACCAAGCATACATACCTCAACAACTCTTATATATATTTCGTATCGGGTAATTTTCTAAACTATTTCAGTTTGATAAGGGAAAAAAGATAAGACCCTTCCACTTGCATGTGTAAGCGTGTATGCGTGCACGTGTGTGGAGGTGATATGTGTAATGTTGTCGCAGTGATGTAAGATTTTGTGTCACTGTATCGCGCGGGCAGCGTACTCAAGGGCTCCACGCCGAGGGAACGGACCTAGGCTTGAGCAGCTGCCGAGGGGGGCCTAGTCTGGTGTGCGGGAGCGAAATTTATCCCTAGACCACGGCGGCGTGATCTGTGGTTACGCGGGCGTGGGCGTGAGCACGCTCTGTTTGGAGAGACAGGCTGGTACTGATCGTTCACTGCCGTTATTTCATCGGGAGGGTCGGTAAAAATATGTCGCGGTCGTCTTTTACAACGCGCAGCGTTTGGTACGGGTTTGTATTTTGCGGCGGATACCACTAACGGACTGGGATGATTCGCGGCTTTTTCAAAATAACTAATCGTAAGTGATTTTACGTACGCCCAGATAGAAGGCATCTCTAGGTCCCTATGTAGATCAACTCTCCGGATGTACCACGGGGCACTGGTCACTTTACGTAAAACGCGGTTTTGAAGAACCTGCAACTTATGAAAATTATCTTTTGACATATGCGCAAAAACGGGACTGCTATATGTCATCACGGGACGGATACACGTCTTATACAAAGTGAGCTTGTGTCTGAGGGACATCTTACTCCTATAACAAAGCAACGGATGGAGGCGCCCCAAGACCATAGCGGCTTTGTTTCGCACTCTATCTATATGTGACTCGAAATTTAAATGTTTATCTAATGTGACACCGAGATATTTGACCTCGTCGGCCCAAGGTATATCGGTTCCGTATAGCCTGATGGGCTCGAGGTTATTACTACGTCGTAAAGGATCGAAGAGTATCGCGGCACTCTTATCAGGATTAACTTCTATGCGCCATCGACGAAACCATTTACCGAGTGTGAAAACGGCCTTTTCGATGCGCTTCCTAAGAAAGTCCGACCGCAAGCTGGAAGTGTAAATAACGGTATCGTCAGCATAGCAACCTACTTCGACCCGCTTAGACCGAGGTAGGTCACTGATGAACAGATTGAAGAGCGAGGGCGCGAGTATGGAGCCCTGTGGCACACCTGAGCGTATCGGGTGGGGCAGGGATAGTTCCCCATCCACTCTAAAGCGGAAAGTCCTATCAGTGAGATAATCGTGGATAATATGAATTAACTTATCGGGTACGTGAGATTTGCATAATTTATGGATGAGCCCTCCATGCCAGACCTTATCGAAGGCTTTGGCGACATCGAAGAAGACTGCAATTGTGCGTTTCGGTTTACGTTTCGGGTCGGCATTAAAATTAGAGAAAATGTACTCCGTGAGGCGGTGTACTTGATTCGTGCAAGAGTGTTCGGCGCGAAATCCGAACTGCTCAGGTGGTATTAATTTTAAATCTGTAATCGAAACCTGGAGACGGTTCAGAAGGAGCCGCTCGTATAATTTACCTAATGTATCTAACAGGCTAATCGGGCGATAGCTATCGGGAAGCGTAGCTTTTTTGCCGGGCTTGTGTATGCCTATCACTACGGCCTTCTTCCAGGCGGCTGGAAAGTGGCCCTGGGACATGGCCGCATTGAAGATGCAGACCAATAGAGCTATGATGTGATCGGGAAGGAGTCTCAGTACCTCGTTCCTGATTCCATCGGGACCTGGGGACTTCCTAAGCTTGAGACGCTGGATGGCGGTCGAGACTTCATCGAAAGTTATTAAGGTTAGGGTATCCACGGGAGGGGACGCTAGTGCATGCTCTACCGACAATTCTATCGACCTAATATGGATAGGGTCAGTGTTATCAGTGTTCGGTGAACACTGTGTTTCTAAACTCGCGGCAAGACATTCCGCTTTATCTATGCTATCGAACGCAGGAGGCAATCCGGGACCTCTATCGAGAGGAGGCATCGGAGTAGTGAGATCCGACTTTAAAGTTCGCGAGAGTTTCCAGTACGACAGGTGGGACGGCCGGAGATCCTCCAGAAGTCTGTCCCACCTGTCGCCCCGAATCTCAGAGATACGAGATTTGACTATTTTACGTAACAAGCGTAAACGGTCGCGATTTTCTGCAGACGGGTAAGCGTCGTGAGCTCGAGTCGCGGCGTTCTTTTCCGTAATCAACGCTCTCACGTCGTCAGGGAGTATAAAACGGCGATCATTCGCCGCTTGTACCTCTTTCGAGGTCTTTCTGACGGCAGTCTGGAGATAGTCGACCAGGGAATCGATAGCCGAATCCGCGTCGGCTTTAGACACCAACACGTCTGGAATCCTGTCTAAATTGCTAGACGAAGGATTTTCTTTAAAATAACGAGCGAGTTTCGCGTAATCAGCCACCCTAACCGACGGAGGGGTGAAGTCTGAGTTAAAACCTAACTGTAATACGACCGGGCGATGGTCCGAATCAAGTTCGTGTACGACTTGTATGAGTCGTACCCGAAGCGTGATATTTTTTAACAAAGCTATGTCTAAAACTGACGGACGACAGTTATCCTGATAATGGGTGGGTTCCGGAGGGGCTATGACGTCAAATGCGAGAACCCTACCTAGTTTGTCGAGTATCCTCCCGTTACGAGAGGTTCTCGGACTATTCCAGATAACGTTCCCGCAGTTGAGGTCCCCCGCTATAATAACTGAGTCTCCTAAATTAAGCAACGCTCGCAAATCGGTTTGTAACAACTCTTTATTCGGTGAGAGGTACGCGGACACTAATACAATGGACGGATGACCGGTCATACCTATCGTACACACTGACACTTCCATATTGGTCAAAGCGGGCGGATCTATCGGCATGCAATATAACGAACGCCTATAGTAAATTAAGGTGCCGCCCCCGCGGGCGACACGATCATTTCTAACTATATTATAATTCGCGATTCTAGGATTACGCATTTTAGGTTTTAGAAGCGTCTCCTGGACGAGGAGAACGTCAATCTGTCTATCGCGCAAAAAGGCAGCTACTAAATCGCGCTGTGTCCTAAGAGATCTCGCGTTAAAAAACGAAAGAGATAGACCGCGCGGTTTTATCCTATTCATAGCCGCGAATTTTATTTAAAATCTAAATCTTGTGTGGATCGGGAGAGGCGCTGCAACGTTGCAGCGATGCCTCTGTATTGCGCGAGCACGTCGAGCCGGCCCAAGCCTGTCTCGGCCTTAAGGGCCTCGCGGAATGCAAGAACCTCCTGGAGGTCGTGCTCTTGGAGTAACTGGTAGACCCAGTCCACCGCGGAGAGCTCCGTAGAGTGGGCGGGAGCGGCGCGCGCCGGCCGCGCCTGTGGTGGGCGAGCCTGAGGCTTGGGAGCCTCAGGCTGGGGTCGGGGGGCCCAGGGGCCCAGAGGGGCCCGCCCGGGTTGTGGTGCGCGCGGCACAGAAGGTGGCACACGCGTAGTGGACGCAGGCGCTACCGGGGCACGAGAGGCACCCGGCAGGCTGGGGAAGGCATCCACGGACATGAGAGGTGGAGGCGGAGGGCGGGCGGCGGCCGCAGGTGCCCTGGACGCCTGTCGCGCCTGTCGGGGGCGTTGTGTGCGCGGTGCGCGGGGACAGCCGCGATAGTTCGCGGGGTGACCCGCGTTACCGCACAACACGCAACTTGGAGGTTCCGGAGTGCCGGGCGTGCGCCCGCACTCCTTCGTGGAGTGATCGCCCAGGCACTTGACGCACCTAGGGCGGAGGTGACAGTTACGCGCCGAGTGGCCGTAACTTTGGCAGTTATGACACTGCGACGGAGTATTAGTTTTACGCGGGGGCTCAACAGTGATGCCGCTGAGGCCGCAGACGGAGGTGAGGTTAAAAATAGACTTACCCTCTACTGTACGGTCGAGGAGGACCAAGACCATATTATAGGGGGCGCGGGTGCGTGGGTGGTACATCCGGTGTACCTCCCGGACTGGGAAATCACCCTCCTTAAGGGAGGCGGTGACGTCATCAATCGAGATCTCGGCTGGGACACGACGAAGTACTACTCGGAGGAGGCGTTCCTCCTCGAGAGCAAACGTGAAATACGCTAACTTAGATTCCCGAAGGAATCGAGTTAAATTGCGAAAATCTGTACTGGTGGGGACCTTAACCTGAATGCCCGCCGGAGTGTTGAGGGCGGACGTATAATTGATTTTTTGACTATTAAGCCTAGTGGAGATTGACGTCCACTGGGACTTATCCTGTATTGTAACAGGCGGCGGTGGGCGTGGCTTCTTTGCCTGAGGTTCTACGGAACCCTTCACTTCGCTCTGAGGGAGCGAGACAGCGACAGAGTTGGCTCCGCTCGCACGTGGTTTCGCGACTGCCGGTATAGCCGCGTGTTTAAGCACACGAGCGCCATCTGACGATTTTTCGGTACGGACTACCTTATCTTTATGTCCGGAACCCGAGTCGGACCCGGAGTCCGGTGAGCGCGCACCGCGAGTGCGTTTCGAGTGAGTGACGGTCTTGTAACCGTCACTGTCGTGCGCAGAGGGCGCAGAGGTCGCGGGTGACGCGGGGATCGCGATCGACGCCGAGATTACGGTCGGCACGGCGGGCGCCGCCTCATCTAGCTCCATCTCGGAGCCGGCCTCCGAGCTGGAGCTTGACGCGGGAGCAGGCGCTCCATCCACCAGATTCAGCGGCGAATCCGGTGAATCCAATGACGACTCCGAGTCCGACTCGAGAGCTGCAAACGCATTCGACGTGGCCACGCGGGGCACATATTGAACGTCCTTCGTGGACGTGAAACAATGTCGCGCAAGAATAGCGTCGACGGCGTTTCCGTCGACGCCAATAGCCAATAAATCGTCACGGAGTCCTGTAAAAACACTATTGTGGGCCATTCTGTAGCCCAAGGGGGACGCGAACTAACCTCCCTGCCTTAAAGGCAGGGGGGCACGCCGAACGAAAAACTACGGGACTATCCCGAGTCCGGATCAAAAGAGCTGTTTAAAACGAAACAAATTAGGAGAAAAATGTAAATAAATACGTGAGCGAGACAGGGAAAAAATAATATAAGACTACATAAATAAACAAAAATGTAAATAGATATATAAAGAAACGAATTGAGAAATACGTAAATAAATAGATAAATAAATAAGTAAGTGAGTAAACAAATAATTATATCAAGAAATAAATAAAGCAATAAATAAATAGAAAGGAAAGGTCTCACTCAGTTCTAAGAAACAGAACGCAGGTGTGTAGCGCAGATGTGCCGAAACGGAACAATGGAAACGAGCACTCACGAAGTAATAACTGACGTCACTAAATCACGAGTATCGAAATCGCAGAGTGCAACGAGCGCGACGTCCGTCTCCCACCGTGGTCGGATCGGAACTCCATTTACGTAATGCTTAAACTACCGTGTGGAGTGTATTGAAAAAGTCACTTTTTGGAATAATTATATTGATTATGCATTTTAAAGCTAACCACCCAACATTTTTACCAGTTTATTTAACCTTAAGTGATATAGAACAGGGATTCGGAAACTGGGTTCCGTAGAAAAGTTATCAGGCTTCCGCCAAAATTATTTGAATAGCGCAATTGCTTGTGTATAACTTTTTACAAGAAACGCATTAGAATTAACAGATGAAATGAAAACGATTATAACTGAACATTTGGTAAATCTCCTGAAATCTTTATCCAATTACTTTCTTGAAACTTATATTGATATGAAATGGGTTCAAAATCCATTTATTATAAAAAGTCGACCAGCGGTGATGACCGTCCTGGATTATGAAGCATTCATAGATATTCAAAGTTTATCCGCATTAAAACACACATTCAAATCTGTATCTCTGAAAGAGTTTTGGGTTGGTGTTAGGAGTGAATACCCTGAAATAGCCAAGAAGGCTGTCTTAACATTGCTCCCATTCGTCACAACGTACCGTTGTGAAACAGGCTTTACAGCCTACGTTTATACAAAAAATGAATACAGGTCAAGATTGGGTGCCACCCCAGATATACGCATACAATTGTCGGGCATAATACCGAACTATAAAACAATTATTCATAAAACAGTAAACCATTTAAACTTTAAAACTTTAACTTAAGAATAATGTGCTTCAATTATATTACGCACTAGGTGTACCCGCAGCTCCGCACGTTTTTTTTAAATTGTATTAAAGAAAAATATAAAATTGTGAGACCATGCACAATTATAGAAATGCTCTTTAAAAACAATTGTACGTACGACAGGCACGCCACCTACAGTGACATGTAACGTATACGTTAGAAATATAAATACTAAAATGAGGTTTATCATCAGCAACATATTTGGAACCTTAACCCACCATGTAACTACCTCAGTGCCCACTTACACTGTATAAGGAACTAATGAAACAATGACTTAAAGATGTTATTATGATGATATAATATGCCCATATTGTCAATAAGTAATACGTTTATGGTATTTTTATCTTATCTTTATAGAAAGATTCCTTCTATCTTCAAACTTCCTATTAATAACTATAATGTTGAATTGTATGCAATGAATGAGCTGACGTCTTGAAATCTTGCATAAATATAAATCAAGATATAAAACTTTATATCTGTCTAAGCAGTTTTTAATATCCAACAATTTAAATAGTGCTCATTGACTTGGATACAATATTCTTATATGTTACTATGGTTGCTGAGTTATGTAGACGAAAGCGCGGTGAATAAAGCAAAATGACCAAAAAGACAATATAATTCAAATTACATACATAGATACAGATATATGAATTTCAATCATATTTATTCTTGGAGTCCAGTACAACGCACATCTTATGCACATGTTTACAGTGAACAACATAGTTTTGCTAAATTTCATGCGGACGAAGTCGCGGGTAATAGCGCTAGTCTAAAATAGAATAACTTAAATTACTTCCTATAAGATCAGATATCTATCTGCCAGTGAAGATCCCGTGAAAATTGGTCAAACCGTTTTGGACATAGCACTGCGGGCGAAGTCACGGTTAACAGCTAGTCAAAATTAAAATAGACTAAATGACTTTTTATAATATCCGCTATTTGCCGGTGAAAGTCCCGTAAAAAACGGTCGAACCGTTTTGGAGATAGTACTACGGGCGAAGCCACAGTTAACAGCTAAATTAAGTATAAATTGAAATTGCCTAAATTACTTTTTATAAGATCAGCTATCTGCTAGTGAATGTCTTATGAAGATCGGTCAAACCGTTTTGGAGATAGCACTGCGGGCAAGCCACGGTTAACAGCTAGTATAAATTAAAATTGCTTGAATTACTTTTTATAAGGTCAGCTATCTACCCGTGAAAGTCCCGTGGAAATTGATCCAACCGTTTTGAAGATAGCATTGCAGACGAAGCCGTGGATAATAGCTAGTCTAATTTAAAGTAGCATAAGTAACCCGCTGTGATTTTTGCTATATGCCAGTGAAATTCCCGTCAAAATTGGTCTAGCCGTTACGGAGATTACCCGACCCGACCCGATTACAGACAGACCGACAAAAATTTTAAAAATTGCATTTTTGTTATCAGTTGCGTGTATACTTTCACACCCAATCAGTAAAAATATATTATTTTGACATTACATTCAGTCACTTCATTTTTATTATATGTATAGATTTCTTATATAAACTTCAGTGTTGATTTGTAATCATTTGATATGGGGTTCCATAAAATAAAAGGTATTTGGTTGGTGTTCCGTTATCTTTTATGTTTGGGAGCCCCTGGTATAGAAAACACTACATAATGTATTCTATCTCATGTTAAGTCATATAGAAAGAAAGAAAGAAGGATATATTTTATGTTAAATGCATTACGTAATATACAAATACACAAGAGTGGATAAAATGTGTATATCATAGCATTATAAAACGGTGTCCATCTCAGCATATGCTAAAGTGTTATGAGAAACGCTTAGGGCTGATTTTCAACTTGAACCCAATGCAAGTCACGGTGCGTAAAAAATAAATATCAATTAAAAGTATAAAATACTGGCTGTATATGTTTGTCTCTGTTTGATGTTGCTTTTTTGTTTCGCCGAGTTTCAAATCACAGAATCAAAGAAATAATTACTTTTTATTTGCAAGATCATTTATGTTTAAATGTGTGCTTATATTCATTATTACGCCAATGGACCCGATGGGTAGATGTACTGCGAGATTCCTAAACAAGTCAAGACATATAGAATATGTATAATATATTTAATTATTTGTTACAAAGAGGTGTTCTTATTGTACTAAGCTCTTGAGTATATACGCACTTACGACATATTCAGACAGACATATTCAGAAACGGGTAAAAAGATTGTTTTAAATCTGTATATAGGCATAGTTTCTAATATCGACATTACATATAATAAAATCATCATGAATCGTGATCATGAATAGTTGAAATCATAAAATATATTTCAATAGACAACATGTCGAAAATAATTACTACTTAGACATCACATGCCAAATCGTGAGACAAACTCGTTGTAATAAAGTTTAAAATCGTTGCGTTACTATAAAAAATGATCGGGCGTTTTTTTTTAATAAACGAAACCGCATTTTGTCGGATGACGAATTATATTTGTTCCGACAAACTGCGTGAGCGTGTTCGACTCAATATTAACGCTGTGTCCACACCAGCGTACGTGCGCACGCGCATGCCCCGAGCGCGTTCTGTCACGTAATCTGCTGCGATAAGACCACTTTCGTAATGCACATTGTGTTATCTATTGTTTTTTTACATTATACTAGCTGTGTTCGCGACTTTGCTCACTTTTATTTTATTATTTACTTAGTTGTATTGTAGGTGGTAGGCGTCACGCTGAAGCTATTATTGGTTGCAACATAAATGGGTCGGCTCGCCCGGGGTACTACCAACCTCTCACAAAAAACCAATATGAAGTAACACTGCTTCCACTGTTGCGTTTCGTTCGGTCAGTGAGAGCGCCAGATAACCAACTCTACGCCCCCTCTACACTCCCCCATTCCCCCTTCCCTTCCCCTTGCGACTCCCCTGGTGTTGCTAGTGTCTATGGACGGCGGTGATCACTTACCATCAGGTGAACCGCTTGTTAGTTTGCCCCCTATAGTATATAAAAAAAGTTAATCTTTATCATACATATGAATCCTTACAATTTAAAATGAGCTAAATACAATTTTAATCGTACAACAATCGATATAACATGTTTATTTTTTTTAAGAATTTTGGCATTGGCTTAGGTACGCATTAAATCTATTTGCAAGATATTCAAACAGCGATTTTAACTTTAGTTCGAACACGAATTTCCGCCTGCTTTTTTTTTCAATTCCTTTGAAATACGTTCCTAATTGGTATGCATTGTTGAGGAGCTAAGAAAACGGTTGTTTTTAAAATAATCTGCAAGCCAAGTTTCATAACGTTTTTTTTGTTTTTAAAGCATTTCAATGGAAAAAAATATTAATATCGTTTTTGTCTTCGTCTCTCTTGCGTTCTATATAACAAGGTGTGATAGAGTGTGACAGACAGACTTATATTTTACCTACTCTCCAAATTTTTTGCAGACCGCGATTCCTCTTAAACTGAAGAAAAATTTAAAAAGGAGATGGTAACTCTGAGTGTGATCGGCCTGCATTATGCATATATTTTCGTTTCACATTTGTGTGTTTTAAGTGGAAATTAAGATAGATGTAATGTACGAAAAGCATTAGTTACTTCGTTTCGAACTCAGGTGTTTTATGGCTTTGTTTGCGTTGTAAATAAGTTTAGGAGTGAGTTATTTCCATTGACCGTCACATCTGCGACTGGAACATCTTAACTACTCGACCCAGTTTACATTGAAACTCGATTACAAACGTTTAGATACGGCAATAACGGGTATATATCGAAGTTGTGTAATTATATACCAACTGTCGTTATTCTACTATTCGATACTTTACTATTTATTATTACTGTTATAAACCTGAAGAGTTTGTTTGGCTTCAACGCGTTAATCTCACAAACTACTAGTCCGATTTGAAAAAATCTTTCAGTGTTATAGATAGCTAGCTATAAATTCGATTTTTTTTTTCTCGATGTGACTACGCTATTGACTTGGCAAAGTCTTAACAGCTTCATCGGACTACGACAAATTCGAGGAAGGCTATAGGTTATAGAACACCACACTAAGACCAATAGGAGCGGAGCCCCAATGAAGAATATTTCGAAATCGATTTTTTTTTCTTTCGAGAGCGTCCCCTGTGTGCTCTGCATAAACGGTAACTATTCCACGTGGACGAAGTCGCGGGAAGAAGCTAGTCGTATTATAGTTTGCATCAATGAGAACAAGTAATTGAATATTAGTTGTTCGTATCTTGACTTTGAGTGTTAATAAGGTGCTCTTCCTTTTGTAGCTATTGGTTGTTACACGTTGCAAATACACCAGCCGACTATTGTCATTCCCAATAACATAATGAAGGACGATGAACACATAAATAATTAATTCTTCAATGAATGAATGAATGAATGAATTGTAGTCCGGAGTTTCTGGCGCGATGTATCTGCCATGTAGTGGATTTTATATTTTATTCATAATCTCTGTGTTATTCGACTCTATCAAGAAATTTGTCATATTATTACCTACCCGATAAAGGTGGTAATAATCTAGAAGATTGGTTGACAAATTACATAACTAAAAAAAAGCCGAGGCAGTCATATGGACTACCGACATAAGTGAAATGTCAAAACAATAAAATAAATGTGTTCTCTTTTGAATTTTCAATTTTCATATTGAATACTAGCGGGCCCGACGGACGCTGTCCCGACATAATAATAAAAAAAAACATAGATACATAATAATAAAAAAAAACATAGAACATACCTTCCTCGTGAAAAAAAAAACCGCAAGAAAATCCGTTCAGTAGTTTTATCGCGAACAGACAGACGCGGCACAGGACTATGTTTTGTAATATGTAGTGATAATTTTTTCGCTTATTTGTTATCAATACACGATACCGCTTCCAGCTTGCAATAGCTGCCTAAGGACGCGCTCTTAATTTTTCGTGGTTCCGTTTTGATATCGAGTCCTACTAGACACGTACAGCTCACGCACACAGACACGAGAACTGATAAGCGGAGGATTATAGCGCACTTTAAACGACTTTGATAGTTGTATAAAAAATATTACAATATTTCTTATTATTCATGTTCTACTTTTTGTTATATTTGATGCCATAGTACCAAAATAAATTATAGTTTCTCAAGGTCATACTACGTCAAGAACAGTATAACTAAACCTAAATATGTATACGTAATAGACAGAAACATCGAATTTGTGCTCAAATATTTAGCCCCTTAGTGCCCGATCAAAGTATAATTTCTCAACATTCTTATAAGGAGTAGTATTGTGGTAACTGGATCATAGTCTAGATAATAGCTAGAAACATCAAGTTTGTGCTTAAATGTTTAGTCTCCCAGTGTAGGAGCAAGGTTTCAATTTTTTAAAGTTTAATGAGGACAGTATTTATGATAACTGAATCTTAGTATAGATAATAGTTAGAAACATCGAGTTTGCACTCAAAGGCTTAGTGTCATAGTGTCAGCTAAATGTTTCATATCTTAAGGACCAGATGAGAGCTATTTCGTGATAAAAGAATTTTAATATTGATAATAGCTAGAAATAGTTCGCGTTCTGTGGTTGAGTCTTGTCGTATCAGATGAGATTATCATTTCTCATAGATCAAGTGAGTAGCTGTATCATGATAACAGAATTTTAGTACTGATAATCGCTAGAAACATCAACTTTGCAATCACAGGTCTTGTCACATAGAATCAGATCAACGTTTCATTTTATGGAACAGATGAGTAGCTGTATCATGATAACAGAACTTTAGTATTCATAGTAGCTACTAACATCAGGTTTGGGTTTAGATGTTTAGTCTCACAGTATCGGATGAAAGTTTCATTTCTCATCGGCTAGATGCGTATCTTTGTCGTGATAACAAAATTTTTGTATAATATAGAGTAGCTAGAAATATAGAGTTTACGCTGAAAAGCATCATAGTGTCTGATTAATGCTTAATTCCTCACGGGCTAGGTGACTAACTATATCGTGATAACTGAATTTTACTAGTACTACTAATTTTAATAGTACAAACAAGACATATCTATCTCTGCCCATTATGGAGTTCCATAACAGTTTTTAAAGTGAGTCGTCATCAGATCATTTTGTTCAGTCCTGTGGTAAGCTCTCCTCATTACTAACAAAAGGACTACAGGGACGACATATCTATTTCTACCCGTTAAGTAGTTCGATAACAACTTCTGGATACCACCATCACCTCACTTTGTAAGTCCTGTGGTAAGCTCTCGTCACTACTAACAAAAGTACTACAAAGACGACATATGTATTTCTACCCGTCAAGAAGTTCCATAATGAATACCTCAGATCTATCTACAGTCAAAATGTAAAAAAAAACTAACGTAATAAAAACCAAACTTAGAATTTTTGTTTCAACCTAATTTCAGTGTCTCTTACGACTAGACATATAAACCACTATAAAAAAGTAGTTAGTTTTTCAAAATGATCAAAACGTTTTGTGAAGTTTTGTGAACAATCATCTGTACATCATCGTTAAAGGGTCAGTGTATCTGTAGTAAGTCATTATGTTTACCAAAGTTCAATAGTTTTGTTGTAATTCTAACCGAAAAACAGTAAAAATTAACCTTTTTTGAGAGCGCGTCCTTAAGTATCGCCGTTACTAATAGTCCCGTTTTTCGTGCAATATCAAACACATCTTTGCATGAATTTGAATGTCGCTTCAGGATAAGTTAATTCTCTCATTTCGGTAAAAACATGTATGTATTAGTAAAAAAATATTACATATGGGCGAGTGCAATATACATACAGTAGTCTGGATAGTTTAAGTCGAAATAAAACTAAATTTGGTTATAAATCTCAAGATATTTCTTGCTCTGTTTAAAAAAGAGAGATTCCTTATTAATTAAGCTTCAGTTTGTTTGTTCTTTACGGCCGAAAAAAGAGTTATCAAATCTTTTGTATTTAAAATTCTCTAGAATATTCCGTTAGTGAATTTTATTCTGAAACTACATAACACAGGATTTCGGCCGAGTCTCATGATAGAATAAACATTATGCAACGATCAATCAAAGTTCCAGGTTACTATGTCTACGGAAGCAAATTCTAATCATATCTTGATAAAAGAAATTTGACCTTAGGTCTATATGAAAAAGGTCGCGATTTCTACGCGTCGTGTCAGAAACAGGGGACAATCAGAATTCGCGGCCCACTTTCGCCAAATATCCGTTCGAAATGGGAGCATACGTTTGTTAATATGCATTTAATACAATATACAGTGATAGGCCGATCGTGGTGCACGATGGGATATTTTCACGGATAAGTCTTGAGATAAATCTCCAGTTGTTTTGCATAATAGGATTAAAATAACGAGGTGAACCCAGAATTACTAATCCGAGATTAGAAATTATTACTTTGGTAAATTATTCAGTTTTATATTTTAGTGAAGGCGAAAGGAATCACAGGCAAGTGCTTGTTCATAATTTTTGAAGTGAAACTTCTTTATCGACGTATGGAGGAATTTTAGAGCATGTAAAAACGTATGTAATGTTTTTCGGTTACGCGCCATCATAATTTCTGTACATTTTTCCGTTACGCGCCATGTTTATTTCTAAAGGTGCGCTCACAATGATCAGATTCCGTTTTTTTTTCTGTAAATTTGTAAATATAGTAGATCATTTTTCGAAAAATTATGTCATAAAGAAGTTTCACTTCTTACGTGTGTACACTGATACACGCACGTATTTTTTAATTACTAGGTTCTACTTTTTTACTACTACTTTCCAGTATCCCTATTCCTTTATAACGTGTATGCAAAATTGTACTATGATCGGTTGCCTAGTTATTTCGTGAAAGCTTTACAAACAGTGTATATAAACAGTGTATAAGATATGTAGGTGGTAGAGCCACGCTGAAGGTATTACTGGTATCACCATGAATAGGTTGGCTCGCCGGGGGTAGTACCACCCTCTCATAGAAACACCGACGTGAAGTAACAGTGATTGCATTGTTGCGTTTCGTTCGGCCAGTGAGAACGTCGGAGGCACACTTCCCTTTCCCACTCTCCGTCCCCTCTCCCACTCCCCCCAAACACAGGCTGGGAACGCACTTGCGACTCTCCTGATGTTGCAAGTGTCTATGGACGGTGGTGATCACTTAACATCAAGTGACCCGCCTGTTCGTTTGCTTCCTATGATATATAAAAAAAAATACAAACTAAAAAAGGTGTGCGTGCGATTCACACACGATAGAAGTGAAACTTCAGTAAATCGACAAAAGAATGAGATGAATATATATAACAAGGGTAGGATAATTACAAAGTTTATTTGTTTAAAAATGAAAGTATTTTGATTAATTTAAAAAATATTTTATATTGTATTTAACATATGTTACAGTGTACAGTAGTGTCAGCTCACGTACTTTTCACATATACTAACACACGTTAAAAGCTCAAATACAAGCAAGTATTAAACTGTGCAATATGCATACATACCGACATTTGCTCTCTCGCTGGCTCACTAATTACAGGCGACTATGCTTAAAAGACGGGAGTGGGGATGCTACGAAGCATGGCAGAAAGAGGAGAGACCGATAATATAAAATAGTATGTATATTTCTGTCTCATTCTTTGCCGGCTTCATCCTACACATTTTTGTATTTGTGTCTCTTACCTATCGTTTTTTACGTTGCATCCAATTTGAAAACACAACGATTCTAAAGAAGTTTCACTTCAATATTCGCATTTATAGAATTAATAACGACTATTAAATTTTATATTATAGCTAATGCGAATGGAAAAACAGTCCATTATAAAATATATACCGACTGTTTCAAGGGACTAGTTAGTGATGTCAAAACTTCCTTAGGCGCGTTGAACGGTATTTCTTAGACAGGAGATAAACTTATGGTTTCGAGTTAGGCACATGTGTGATCGACCGTATTACGCTTGCATCAGACTAGCGACTACCTTAACTTTTTTATATGAAACATCAATTCACGCAAATTGTTAGTAAAATCAATACGTATGCCGTCACAGCAAACGACATGATGCTCTCTTATGCCGCCATGCCTCCTCTACGCCGCTGCTCTCGATTCCCTTATGCCTGCGTGCGGGCTTATACTATACACGTATTAGCATCTTTGTGTGACATACACAGTACGCACTATTTCTATACGAATAAAATATAATTCACACGTTTATCATTTGTATGCACGCTTTGTATTTTTTCGTCAAAATATTATTACGTTATTTATTTTGCCATTAAGCAAGATATATTGATTTTATTATCAAAATTTATTATTTTACTCCGTGTTTTCTTTATTATTTTTTATTAATTATAAATTCTAATATTGACTTTAATGTTTTACATCTACCGGGCGTCCCACGACAGTAGTATTTTTGTAATATATGGGTTCAGTTCTACAGAGAGTTATTACATTTTCAAATAAAAATAGCTACTATTATGGTAAATGAACAGGCATAGAAATTAAATACCTCGACGTAGAACTAACAGTCATTCTTATCACAAATAAACAGAATTTCAACCTATGATTAACCTGCTGTTATGCTCGCTTCACGCATAAACTATTAGGCGCACGACAAACAAACCGCATTGAGTATAACGTAGTAGTACACACCTAGAAAAAAAAGTCATAAGGACTGCCGATAGAAGGGAAACTCAAAACAAGGGAATAACTGTGTTCTATTCTGATTTCTTAAATCAATTATATTTGATTGAAGAAGGCATTACTTTGCGGAAATCCATCATTAAATATTATAGTGGACGCTACTTTGCACTTCCGACTGGAATTGATTGAACACTACTACGTCTAACTGCAACAAAAACCCAATCAATATATATTATATATATATTAATTATACAATATATAATTAATATAAATATAATAATTATCAATATATAAATTAATTAAATAACAAATTAATTTTATTAATTAAAATATGTTGCAGTTTGACGTGTAATCACGACAATCGATTACACGTGTTTCGTTCCTTCACGGAGCATCTTCAGATCGATGTTGACTCTTCCTATGCGAGCGGGCGAGTTATTTTTAAAACCATTATAGTCTGAATTACTCAAATATCATAATTTTTAAATTTAAATTGTTATCATTAGTCTGTTTTTCACATCTATTGGCACTCCGAACAATAGTTATATACATCTGTATACAGTTAATTACTTCATGAAGCACATATTCAATATTAGATCTATACTCCGCCTTATAATTCTGACGCAATCACAAAACGTCACGAGCATCCCGGTGACGCTGCACTAGCATGTCGAGGTCACTGGTAACACGAACCTATTCGTTTTTCTCCTACCAAAAGTCGCTCAATGCGGCTAATGAACTTTTCCCTTCAAAAATCGTACTAACTTATAACATGTAGCAAGAAAAATTGTCGGACAGCAACTGAAGATAATATCTCTCATGTATATCGCATTGAAAGTGCCGGGGTCGTATTATATATGTCAAGTCGACAAGGGAGAGAGAATTTGCCAGCTGAGTCATTTATTGTATTTATTGTACTTACATACTAACTTCTAGCGGTGGCTTTGTCTGTGTTGCAAAAATAGAAAATATTATGCTAACTCTTAATTGCACAGTGTTTTTTGTTCGTTTGTTTAGCTCTAGCGGTCGCTCGCGACTTGGTCTGCGTTTGTGTTAAGTACAATATATAATTTATTACTTATTGATTTATTAACTAGCCGTGCCCGCGACTCTGTCCGCGTGGAACATAATGTAAAAGAACAACGATTAACAATATCATCTGAATGTATCTAGTCCATTTACTTATCTACTTTTCTTTCGTACTTAAGTCAGGTCATCGTTAAAATTACAATAAGTTTTGAAAGAATTTTAATAAAACTAAGACTAAATGCTACTCGAAGATATGCTTTATGATTTCCTTACTTTCGTACTTTAGTAGTAATGTGTGTTTAAACAAACAGACAATTTTTTTAAATGATTGAAATGTGTTTTATTAATACCATTATTAATACCAAGACACCTCCAACAATTTTGGTCACAAGATTCTAAAAGTACAGACGCGTTAGATTTACATTGTTATTACATGTATAGATATAGATTTATGATTATTATGTTAATGTATAAACTTTATACCACTGTAAAGTTTTATCAAAATCAGTTCCCTAGTTATTACATTTTTATTTTTTTGTTGTTATTAGGTTTTAGGTATTTAGTTTTCTCATGTGGTTTTTAGGAATGTTCGCAATTATTGTATATGAAGTCTGTTTATCCAAAAAAGAGGGATGAGATAACATAAAGTTTTTTACTTACAAATACTTAACTAAACAATTCGTTCTAGGCATGTCAAGCGGGTTTCGGTGTCAAAAAGCTATTAAAGAGTAGATCAATATATTACCGACAATGATGTCTGCAATCGATACCTCTCTCTGTGTATCCACTAAAAACGATTGTAGTGTTAATTTATTTCAAATTTATTTATGTTTAAAAAATAAACCGGTTCGAGTTTGTTGCCGGTTCTTCTAGATGATTGGGTTGTTTGTCCGAACTGGTGGTAATTTTGACGTTACCTGCACGGGCTTAAATTAGGTAAAGTATTTTTGATTTGATTTATTTTGTTAATATGTCTGAAGAAGAAAATAGTGTTTTGTATTTGGTTTCTTTTATCTCTTGGCCCGACAGACATTGTCCCGCCCTGATTATAAAAGAAATCCTTCACAAATAATATACCAAAACCTTCCTCACGATACATTTTATCCACTGGTGAAAACGGCATGAAAATCCGTTCAGTAATTTTTGAGTTTATCGCGAACAGACAGACAGACGCGAAAGGGGACTTTGTGTTATACTATGTAGTGATTATTAACTCTATTTGTTTAAAAATCAGTACGATATAATACGTTATGTTAAATATCATAATTAATTAAACAAATTTATAAAATAGAAGTAAGATTATATAATATTTTTTGTAATATTAATAGAACTTAATCCTTATGGTGGTTCAATAGTACAGAAATAATAAAATACATAAATAGGTGCACCCTTCAGTGGCACTTCACGGAACGAAGGGACGCAGATATTGATTTAAATGTTATTTGTTCGACCTACCCCTGTTTGTACGTAGGTGCACCACGATATTTGATAATTGAAGATAATTTAAAAATATCTGCGTTTGTTTATTACTTACTACTTTGATTCTTTAAACATTTTCTTCAAGAATAGCCCAGGTTTAGTACGAAGAGACTAGGGCATATATTGCTTTGTGATAATGTTCGTATATGACCCTTCGATCATTTGGGCTTAATGGATAAGGAGCCTGCTGTCAAATCGTTCGATAATTTGGTCAAGCATGTGATCTCAAGGTATTTAATGGACTTTGAAATTACCACGAGTCTCTGACTTGCATTTAAATCAAGACTGACAAATCTTTGTGACTTTTTATGGAATGCTCATGCTACGAATCAAGGGAAAGAGAAGCGACTCATATGAAATTGCGATCACCCCTCTCTCTCTTCATCTCGTTAATTCCAAATATCTTTGTGCGAAACCAACAAAATTGATAAAACAGTTTTTACTCACGACATCGCCTGCTTTAATATAGATTTAATATATTCCTTGGAATCAGTTCATTTTTCTGTATAATATATACCCTATATCATTTCCAGTACCCTTGATAAAAACAGTGTTGATAATGATCGTGTAGCTACCGAGAATGTCATCCTCTCTGGCAGACTGGCTGAAACTTTTGTACATATTGTAAATAGAATATCGTTCAAACAATTGAACACATAAATGAAATGTCGCATCTCTGTATAAATACCTTTTATGATCATTTTAATAAACAGTCTATTTTACGCTCCCCAAGTCTTATTATTACGCTGTCCGTGTTAGTCTGGAATGTTCTAGTAGTGAGCCGAAGCTCCTACAATCGGTTGAGTTGTGAAAGCGTAGCAAACTGACATTCGTCTTCATATTATTAGTAATGATTTCATATCAAACTTATGGAATATCCGTAATAATATTTTAGAATAGTTATTATTGAGAGATGAAGTTATTATTATCTTTGTTTCCACACCTTAATTTAAATATATTTTTCGAAAAAAGAACAAAAATCTCTTATGATTAATTGAATTTATCTCGTAATTTGTAAGTTCTATGGTTTTGATTTAAAGGTGTTTTTTATAGAAAATTAAATTCTCTATAAAAAAGTTTTTATAAAATTTTGCCCCAAAGTTGATAGTTTTGAATAAAAATAGAAAAAATCGTGATTTTTGAGCAAAAATCAAGTTTACAATTTCTTATTGGCGACGAAATTCACAGATTGAATATAAGCTATAAAAGCTTTTAAATAGGAAAGATTCCTCTACAATTTCCGCCCATGGTCAATTGAATAGCGTGAAATTTGGCCAAGACAAAGAAAATTTAAAAAAAATATTGAAGTAAATGGGAATTAGATTAATCAAATGGGAAAATTACAATATCATATAGCTAGTAGTATTAAAATTAGGAGCTCATCTTTGGTGGGATTTTTTTTAATATGTTCTGAACAATATTTCGTCAATAGAGCGAGAAAACAAGATCCCCTCAAACGAAGTACCCTCATACACACCCTACTGATCCCTAAACAGTTCCGAATGTTTGGGGGTACAAAGGGGATTAAAGGATAAGCCAGTTCACCTGGCTGACGCGTGCCTCTTATTTTCTATTATATTTATTAAAACATTCATATAGTTAAAGTGTATTAATGCAGGATAGACTTAGTAATTGAATTGACGAATTTTTCCATAGCGAATCGAACCGAACAATTCCAGCTATTCAGATTATTCAAATAGTTCAATTGTGCGAATAATTCAGACTATTTTAATGATTTTAAATAATTATATATTTATCAAATACTAAATAATTATTAATATGCAAATTTAGTTCAATAGGTTCGTCTGTCAGTCAAAGGAATTTTAATTAGGCTAGATTGAAAGTTTATAGTAAATAAAAACTTCACTGTTTATACCATAAAATTATTAGATTTAAGTTTTTATGCAAAAAAAAATTGAAAAGTTACATATAACTATAACAATTAGTTTAATTATATTGTTCCTTATTTTCAAAATATTCGGATTATTCCAATAGTCCTAATAATTCATGTATTCGATTCAAATCGAACATCATTTTTCGATTCGATGCGAGCATTATTCGCACACCCCTAAAATGAACCAATCATTTTATTTAACAGTCGCGAAAATTCTATTTTCTACGTTCTAATTTTATTTAACAAGTCATCGTGGTGCTGAGCTGTATTTGATTGTTATTCAGTTTTATATAGTAACTAACTAATCTGACCACGCGTTGTGGCTCAGTTATTACACGTTTAATTAAAACTGAAAAAGAAATTCAAAATTAAAACGTGTCGCCATCTATGAGATATCTATAACAGTCGGTCCTACAGTTTTCTGTCAACAAACTAACGTAAAACGCCATCTGTTCGAGATTGATGAAACTTACAATTAATAACAATAATCATCATTAACAATAATTTAAATGCCAACATTCATGAAGATCGGTTGAGTAATTTCGGGGTTCATCGTGAACAAACATCATGACGCTGGATTTTTATATATTAGAGATGTAATGCAGACAAATTCACACACTAATGACTAAAACAGTAAAGATACGAAATCTATACATTAAAAATATCCTATAAAAGAGAGAATAGCATGTTGGAAGGCTTTAGAATTGATGTTAAATATTTTTGTCTGTTTGTTCTTTTAAGTGCGTATTACGCAGATACTACTTGATGATGTTTTGATATGATAATGAAACCGAAGTCGCGGGTACGAGCTAGTTATATATATATACCACACGCTACTGACATCTGTCACATTGTGAGCGTGTAACGCGATATTCAATATCCAAAGTAGGTAATACAATACGAGATATTTTTTTAAGACAAAGTGGCACGGATTTTAAAAGTGTACTGTTTCGAAAGAATAACATTTGTGTGTGTTTTTTTTAATTAAAACTAACCGTTTTATTTTACATGATGCCTGTTTAAAAAAGACTTTGGGATTTCAATGTATTTATATTTTAAGCTTTAGCTGTGCCCGCGACTTCGTCCGCGATGAACCTTATGTAAAAAAAACAGTGACTAAGAAAATCATCTGAATACATTAAGTCCATTTACTTATCTCTCGTACTTAAGTCGTAACGTCATTAAAATTACAATAACTTTTGATAGAATGAACCGATTTTAATGAAACCAAGACCAAACGTTACTCGAGGATATGCATCATGATTTTCTTGGTGAGTGCTTTATCGTGAACGCTGTACTTTAGCAGTAATGCGTGTTCAAACAGACAGACAGACGTTTCTAAAAATGATTGAACTGTATTTTATTACTTGTTCCAAGACACCTGCAATAATTATTTTCACAAAAATCTAAAAAGTACACACACGTTAGATTTACATTCTTATTAAAGATTGATTTTTTGATTTTTGTTGTTCCGACCGGCTTTTGCCACGGCGACCACGTTGACCCCTAAATTTAGAATTACCTCTCTACCTTTACCCATCGCCACAGGAGTTTTGCGTACTCGGAGCCCAGTAGTAGAAGCGGTCATATGCGCAGGATGTATTAAGGTGCACAAGTGTACGCGCAAGACACAGGTGCACATACTCGTCCTTGTTCTTCTGGACCCAGTGGAACGGGGCCCGTTACGACCGGAGAAGGACTCAGACAGATGGTACAGTATCACAGTGAGAAAGTACAAGGGGTCAGTACTACCTCACACTCCTTTAATCGCCTTTTACGATACCCACGGGAAGATATGGGGTGGTGCTATTCTACTCTGCCGGCACCACAGGGCTAAAAATAGATGATATTTGACAAGATTCATGACACATTCGTAATGTATATACCACTATTATGTAAAGAGGTCATAGGTTCGATCTAAATTAGACAGACTTTTACCTAACAATTTAAAATTTTATTTCTAATTTATTTTTTTGAACTTTTGTGCGTTTGGTCATAATCTCACCTGATGTTAAAAGACGTGGTCTAAGATCGTAAGCACTCTGAACCTAGAAGAAAATTGGCTGTCTAGTGCAGCTGACGGAACACATCTAAAGATACTTGGCAATATAATAGGTCTTTACCTATGAAATTGCCGTTCTGCAGTACTGGCCATTTCAAATCAAAATAATTTTTGTTTTGCTAAGAATTCTAATTTCAAATTAACTTTATTTTAAAAACATAGAATTCTTTTTCCTAAAGTAGTCATTTGTTTATTGATTAGTGTTACATTTTCATCGCATTTCAATCTTTTTTGTCATCATGGATACGTTAAAAATTCGAGTAATTATGGAATATGAGTACCGTCGTGGCAGCAACGCGGCACAAGCGGCACGCAACATCAACGACGTTTACGGAGCTAACACTACAAACCAACGCACCACCTGTTATTGGTTTGCTCGCTTCCGTTCTGGGAATTTCGACCTGAAAAATGAACCTCGCGGTCGTCCGAAGACTTTGGTCGACAATGACGAACTAAAGACGATTGTAGAAGCTGATGATACACAATCTACGGCTGAATTAGCAGCAGCTTTCGACGTTAGCGTCAAAACAATATTGGTCCATTTGCGTCAAATTGGCAAGGTAAAAAAGCTTGACAAATGGGTGCCCCACGAACTCAATGATCGCCAGCGCGAAGTACGCGTCGAGACGTGCCTTGCACTGCTCAACAGACACACAAATGAAGGAATTTTGAACCGCATTGTTACCTGCGATGAAAAATGGATTCTGTTTGATAACCGCAAGCGCTCAGCAAGTTGGTTGGATCCTGGTTCAGCATCTAAACAATGCCCTAAACGAAAACTTACCCCTAGAACAGTGATGGTGGTCTAGCGCCGGTGTGATTCATTACAGCTTCTTACCAAACGGGGTGAGCATTACTGCAGATGTGTACTGTGAAAAACTGAACACAATGATGGAGAAGCTGGCACATCTCCAACCAGCATTGATCAATCGCTCGTCTCCGCTGCTCCTGCGCGACAACGTGCGATCTCATACTGCACAGCAGACGGTCTCCAAGTTGCAAGAACTGGGGTTGGAAGTTCTCCGTCATCCGCCTTACTCACCAGACCTTGCGCCTACAGACTACTACTTTTTCCAGAATTTGGATAACTCCTTGGCGGGAAAAAAATTCAATACCCGAGAGGCAGTAGAAAATGCCTTTGAAGAATTTGTTACCTCCCGTCCAGCTGATTTCTTTAAGAAGGGCATCAATAAACTGCCACTGCGTTGGCAAAGATGCATTGATTGCATGGGTGATTACTTCGATTAATACAAATAAAAAATACATGAAAAAAAATCGTTTAAATTTTTTCATACAAAACGGCAATTTCATAGGTAAAGACCTAATATTTTCAACCTGGTAGTTTGTTCCGTCGTTTTTTGCGGATACACAAAGAGGGTCGTTAATTCCAGACATCACCGTTGTTCACATATTGATCCACTCTATAATAGAATTTTTACATCGATACCCGCTTAACATGGTGCTTGAACTCATTATCCGATAAATCGGTAAAGTACTTTGGGATTTTGTTGTAAAACCTTACACTATAACCTAAAACTGTCTGTCATTTTCTTGTATTTAAATCATGCCGGTTATTTACGAAAATCAGCGGCGTAAAATTGTTGTGGATTATCATTAAATTATCGTGAGCTTATTGGTTGGGATAGGGTTATGTAATTGTACAATATAATATGTAGATATTACAAAGCAAAGTCCTCTGCCATGTCTGTCAGTCTGTTCGCGCTAAACTCAAAAACTACTGAACGGTTTTCACCTGTAGATAAAGTGATTCATGAGAAAGATTTAGGTGTATAATTTGTCAAAGTTTTTTTTATTATCAGGGATGGATAACGTCCGCCGTGCTCGCTAGTTGTACTATATAATTCATATTTTGACGCGTCGACTATTAATGAGAGTCAAACAAATAGATCCCGTCATTCAAACAGTTGTTATTTTGTTACGCGTAATATTAAATCTGTGAAAATGCCAGTCACGTATATAGTTTCTAATCTAAACGTTTTTTGGGGCTTTAATATGTACAGTTCATTAAAGTAATAGAAACTACGGAGCACTAATTACGAAAAAATATTTTTTTGTTATGCGCAATTTTAAATCCGTGATATCGTCTAAGACTTGTATCGAAGTGATATGCTGACACACGCAACTTTGTCTGCGTCAATTAGGTTATTAAGGTTCCAATTATATTTCCAAATGCGAAAAATCTTACAAAAACTTAGAACCCGATTGCAGCGACACCTACCGAATTCAATTGTGAATCTAAACTATCCAGGGACTCACTCAAACATATACCTAGCTGGTATGCGAAAAATCTTCTCAAAGTGTAGAAAAGAAAAGAGCATATGGCACTTTTCGTCTAAAAAAATACTGCTCCCGAAGGATTAGGTCAAATCTATCTTAACGTAACTGAATAAATAGGCTAAAACTGGTTTTATTATAACTCGTGTATTTATTACATCGAATAATAATTATAACAAATAATAAGAAACGCGAATAAAGTCGCAGCTACAGCGAGTATTATCCGGTATACATATAATACAACCAACAAACAACCAATACAGAACCAATTTAGGATATTTCTCCATTGTTCCCAGATTATCTCGACAATATAATGACCTTGTTAAAAAAGATTACAGTATGGATTTATTTAGTAATTCCTAATTAAATTTCAAATCAAAAATTAGTTTTTTATTTAATTAATCCCTGCAGGATTTTTTTTCCTTAATTTTTAAGTTATTCATTATCGAATTGTATTATTTTATTTTCTTCTTAATTTTTTTTATAATTCTTTCTTCTACTTTTATTGTTTTCCGCATCGCATCTTATGATGGTTAATGCTGTAGTCAACTATAATTAGTGACATAAATAATTTTAAGTTTTTTCCATGTATGTTTTTACCTTATTATTTTATGTTACTGTTGTTGATTCTTATGATAAATAAAGAAATAAATAAAAAAATAAGAATGTAAATCTAACGTGTCTGCACTTTTTATTAGATTTTTTGTAAAGAAAAATAATTGCATGTGTCTTGGAATAAACAATGAAATACATTTCAATCGTTTTTAGAATCTGTTTGTGTGAACACGCATCACTGCTGAAAAAAACATGATACAACCTTTTCAAGAAAATCATAAAGCATATCGTTCATTAAAATCGGTTCACTCTATCAAAAGTTATTATAATTTTAGTGACGACGCGACGTAAGTACGAGAGGAAAATAAGTAAATGAACTTAACAAAATTCAGATAATTTTATTAGTCAGTGTTTTTTACATTAGGTTCCACGCGGACGGAGTCGCAGGCACAGCTAGTAAGTTATAAAATGATTTCTTAAAGACTTCATACAAGAAAGCACTTCATTTAATTGATAGATGTTCTCCAAATCGTCTTCAGTCACTATCGGAGTCAGAGCTAATGGAAGAAGACGAAGAAGGACTGCTCTCTGATGAAGATGTGGAATTATAAGCCCAAGCTTCGACCTGGAGCTTATACATATGGCGAAAGTTTAAAACTGGGATTCGAACCTGTAATTATAATTAAAAGTCGTCGTTCTTGAATATGGTTTTCTTTGATTAATTTCTGGATGTCTTTTATTGTAATATGCTGTTATGTGTATGTATTGTACATGTGTAGTATATATGTATTATATATGAAGTATATTGGTGTTGATATTTTATTTATATATTGTGATATTAAATAGGTTAAACATAATTTCATAAAAACCTCACCTTTTACTCCTACCAACATTTATCTCTGCATCACCTAATGGTTGACTGGCAGAGAATGCCTTAGGCATTAAGTCCGCCATTGCGTATTTAACGCATAATGTGTAAATAAATAAATAAATAGCCGTACTCACAGAGCAGCTTGAGAACTCAATATGACTGAACACGGGGATGCGTGTCAGTCTAACCTTGTCTATATTATGAAAATATGAAAGTATGTGATCGATAGGGGGTGTACACAGCACTTATTCGCTTACCTAGTCGCCCCTGGTGGGCTGCCAATCTTCGATCTTCCACGAATCACGAGTATCACAGGGTGTTGGTGGCCACCAGATCGTTCACACACGTAAGGGAACGTACCCAAACCACGTAACCTATATTTGACAACTTTTTAACCCCCTTCCCCCCTCAGTGACCATCCGTGGTATATGAGGAGACCCCCACCCTCCCCCTCTAGTTTTCACGTGGTATTTTATAATATGATATTAAATCGTTTTTACAAACAGAAAGTTCAAAATATTTGGCTTATATTTGTCTTTATTAAATGTAAAAATGTAATCTATCTTTCCGAACAGTCACCCCGTCATAGATAATACACTATATACAGAAACACCGCGTCGTCGCACGGTAGTTTGTCTCTGTAGTAGAGGTCGGGGCACTAAAATAAGAAAGTCGTGATTTTACAAAAAAGTTGTCTGTAATCTCGATTTACGGACGATAATTTTACGTGATGACATTATAAGAAAACTGATGAAAAATTTATTTTATGAATTAAATTACGCTTAGGCTGATCACGCCTCGCTTGTTCCGCATTTTTGCCTGTACGCTCGGCTCAGGCGGAACGTGACAATGAGTCATGCTTTTTCGTGCGTGCAGTCGGCGTTCATCGATTTATAACAAGTTATCACGTCGAAATTAAACGCTATTCAATTAATCTAATGAAAAGCAATAGAAATACATAAATACACTTTTTAGATTGGAATTATAGTTTAAGAGTAGATTGAATAAAACTGTTTTCAATGTATGGGAATCAATCTAAATATCTATTGATTTTCATTGGTTTTTGTTCTGAAAATTTTACAACAGTATCTTAACACTTTATGCCACAAGTACCCTAAATAAGGTGTACACTTTTACACTTCTTCAAATACAAAAAATTATGGACTTACAACTTTCGAAAATTAGCGTGTCCCCGAAAAAGAAGTGACCAAAAGCCTGCTTATAGTTACCAGTGAAAATAATGTATTACATACCTAGGTCAGTAAAATAGTCTCAAACCACCACATTTAATTGTTAGCCGAGACGATGCCAAGGCTGACAAACATGTGATTTGTGGCTTTTTTACTAGCTTGGTTGGGTATACTATTTTTCAGCTCGACGGAACTAGACAGTGGCAACTTCATTTAGTAATGTAGCCCGAAAGTTGCCATTTTCCAGCCGGAGGTGAGAAGTAATATTACAGATAAGAAAAAAGTTATATAAAAACTTATCGTAACAATAACATAATTTACAAAACAAGTATTTTTCCTTTCTTTCTGTATTGTCTGTATTGACAAGGAATCCTTGAATACATTGTATATATCGGCATCTTATTGCCCACCGAAGCACACTATAAGAGAGAAGCAGTTAAGTGATTTTTTCAAAACCTTAGAAGATCATTTCATTGCAGCAGGCGATTACAAAGCGAAAAAAAGACGGTTAAATCATATGATAAGTGAGCACATTCTTGAAAATGATCAAAATTCACATACACAGGCATATTTTGAAAGCTTTAATCCAACCACAGCTACAGGTTTTGCCTTGTGGAAAGCAAAAAGGAAAATTAAACGATCCATATGCATTTCCGCTCCGCTAAGAAAAACAGACAAAAGCTGGGCATGCAGAAACCAGGAGCAAGCTAATTTGTTTATTACATAACATCTAGCTGATGTTTTTCAGCCCCATCCTTAGGAAGGAGTACAGGTATAAGAAGAAAAATTCATGAGATTCCTTAACTCCCCGAATCAGGATCAATATACACGGTAATTATTTAGTGTAGTGGCGGTTGTGTGGCACGCTTATTTATCGTGGACGTTAATAAAAGAATTTTCACTTTGTTACAATTTTTAATGGGTATAACAAATACTGTGAGTGCGCGAGAATCGAATGTCGTTCTGCGAGAGTCGCTTGCGAGTGTGAAGTTCGTGCGGGTGCAATGCATCTTCAGAACTGTTGACGGTTCTTTCCGAAACATTTAGTTACTTTCAATTATTTATTAATTAATTATTTAGTTAATATCAATTATTTATTTATTTAATATCAATTAATTATTTTTTTTAATATCATTTATGTATTTATTTAATATCAATTAATTATTTATTTAATAATTCAATTCCTACTCCAAGAAATCACCAAGTTACGGCCTCATTATTAATAAAGTTTCGCAAGAATTACCTGAGTGTCGGTTAACCCAATGACAGCAATTTTAATGCAATAGCAGGACGTCAACTAATATCACCCCTAATATAAATTTGCACAAATAATTATGCTACTAAAACCGGAAGATCCAAAATCATATAAGCCAATGAGCAATATGCAGTAGGCAGTAGCCTATACCAGCAAAATTATATGAAGTCTTTATATCGCTATGGATGTTATCAGAAGATAATACCTGAACATAAATTGGGATTATGTTGCCAGCACGCTACCACCCATCAAATTTATTGACTGAGAAATCAGATAGACAGGCCTTTCGAAAGCAAGAAGTTCTGCACTACTTTCTACTTGGACATATCACAGGTTTTATACATCAAGGTGCAGTAACACTACTTTTTAGTATGACGGAGCTGGAAAGTGGCAACTTCGTTTAGCGCAGAAGCCAGAAAGTTGCCACTTTCCGGCCGGAGAACAGAAAAAATATTATCAAGTAGGAAAAAGTTATGGAAAAACAC